>CM053785.1:605721560-606129060 GCA_028749045.1 Cupressus sempervirens
TATATGTATACATACATACATACATATTGATGTAGGTACGCTCTGATACCACTAATGTAGGTATGCTCTGATACCACTGACGAAGGGCCACACCACCCTTACCAACTCACAACCAATAATGCAACAATATAAAGACAATTTTATTACACTTGAAAATTCAATAGCAATTACAATAACATTTTTCCAAGATCTCTCAAGATCCAATCCAAATCCAAGCTAGTCCAGATCCACACTCTGGTAGAAACCTCCAAGATCTCAACTTGTGCTCGCAAGCCACCAAGCAATCTCCTTGTTTCTAAACTGCAGCCACTAGCTCTTCTCACAAACTTAATCCAAGATCCAAGTGTAAACTGCCTCACATTCGGCGCTCGGTCTACACACTCACAACTCCACCATAATCCTGCTGTAAACTGCTTCACATTTGGCGCTCTGTCCACAGACTCAGGAAAACTCACTCTTCACTTCCTCCTTCTCTCTCACACCTTGAAGCCTTCACACTTTCTAGCTTCTACTTCTCAAACTTCCCCCTTGAGCTTCTCCAAGCTTCCCCTTCTTCTCAAGCTTCCCCCTTGAGCTTGATTACAAATGATAATAAGCTTTGCTTAAATAGGCACTTCTAACCCAAGACATTACAAACACAACAAATGTGGGATAAAAGGTAAATACAACTATCTTTAAATAAATATTAAATTCTCACCCAAATACAACTAAGCACCCAACAAATATTAAATACATGATTTATCCAAAACCTTCTAGAATTTTCACCTACACACCTCGATTAATGGAATCACAACTATTTTCCTATTTATGCCACCCATGCACCTCGAAAATAGAAATTCCTCTTTTCCCTTTTTTCCTATTTTCTATTTTTAATTATTTCTCCTCTAATTTTCGTCACTTTCTCTCTCCTCCAGAATTTTTTTTTTTTTTTTTTTTCAAATTTTTGTTTTTTTTTTTTTTTGCAAATTTTTTTTTTTCCAATAATTTTCCAATGCAAGATGCTCCTGCATCAGACTCCCCCGGTAGATAGAAAAGTGTGTCCCACACTTGGATGCCAAAAAGAAAATCTACAACCATCTTCATCTTCACCAAAGGCTTCCACCTCAACAGGGACAAAAAAACCACCATGCAAATCTTCCACATCTGCATTACTCTATCAAATACTAGAATCTCAACCATCCAATCAACAAGCTCATGCCCGAGAATAAACTGAATGTAATGCTTCATTAGCAAACTCCCATTCACATCAACAACTAGTACATCCATACCAGCAATAACAAACTCCACATCAGCATCCACATGTACATTTCCATCAACACATGCCAAACTCTCAACACTAGCAACCTCATTGCTCACAACAAGATGCTCTGCAATACATAACTTACCTCCAACAACAACTGGATCATCCATGACCAAGTGCTCTGCAACATACAAATCACCAGCAACATCAACTAGATCATCCACAACCGAGTGCTCCACAATCTCCTCAACCAATTGATTATGAAAACCAACATCTGTCCCAACATCAACAACATTAGGAATATCGTTAGCAACAACCTCTAGTTGCTCTACAGGTTCTGCATCAAGCTCCACAAATTGATCAGCAAAACCATCCTCTTCCACCTTGACCTTCTTAGCTTTAGCATCCAACCGAGCAAACATCTTAGAAAAATTTCTCTCCACTATATCATGAATTTTAGCAATCATCTTAGGGTCCAATCCTCTTGGAGCCATCTCCCAAGATCTTCGTAAACCCTCTGCAACAAATCCTTCCCACGCTCCTTGTGACAACCAAATTGTTTGCAAGTCAGATCACAACCTGCCACCTCGCACGAACAATCAGGAACCGCATCACAAGTCTAGGACAACGGATTTGCAATCCACAAGCTCTCTACGATCATGCCTCAACAAGTTCAGTCTTCCATCTCTGCATCCATCAATCCATCTGAATGTCCTCCCAAGGTCTTGGTACAAACTGCCTCACACTTCGGCGATCTGCTTGTACAATTAGGATCTCCCGCTTTGATACCACTTATGTAGGTACGCTCTGATACCACTAATGTAGGTATGCTCTGATACCACTGACGAAGGGCCACACCACCCTTACCAACTCACAACCAATAATGCAACAATATAAAGACAATTTTATTATACCTGAAAATTCAATAGCAATTACAATAACATTTTTCCAAGATCTCTCAAGATCCAATCCAAACCCAAGCTAGTCCAGATCCACACTCTGGTAGAAACCTCCAAGATCTCAACTTGTGCTCGCAAGCCACCAAGCAATCTCCTTGTTTCTAAACCGCAACCACTAGCTCTTCTCACAAACTTAATCCAAGATCCAAGTGTAAACTGCCTCACATTCGGCACTCGGTCTACACACTCACAACTCCACCATAATCCTGCTGTAAACTGCTTCACATTCGGCGCTCTGTCCATAGACTCAGGAAAACTCACTCTTCACTTCCTCCTTCTCTCTCACACCTTGAAGCCTTCACACTTTCTAGCTTCTACTTCTCAAACTTCCCCCTTGAGCTTCTCCAAGCTTCCCCTTCTTCTCAAGCTTCCCCCTTGAGCTTGATTACAAATGATAATAAGCTTTGCTTAAATAGGCACTTCTAACCCAAGACATTACAAACACAACAAATGTGGGATAAAAGGTAAATACAACTATCTTTAAATAAATATTAAATTCTCACCCAAATACAACTAAGCACCCAACAAATATTAAATACATGATTTATCCAAAACCTTCTAGAATTTTCACCTACACACCTCGATTAATGGAATCACAACTATTTTCCTATTTATGCCACCCATGCACCTCGAAAATAGAAATTCCTCTTTTCCCTTTTTTCCTATTTTCTATTTTTAATTATTTCTCCTCTAATTTTCGTCACTTTCTCTCTCCTCCAGAATTTTTTTTTTTTTTTTTTTTCAAATTTTTTTTTTTTTTTTTTTTTGCAAATTTTTTTTTTTCCAATAATTTTCCAATGCAAGATGCTCCTGCATCACATATATGTATACATGTATGTATGTATATATATGTATACATACATACATATGTATGTATATATATGTATATGTATACATATATGTATATCTATACATATATGTATATGTATACATATACATATATGTATATCTATACATATATACATATACATATGTATAGATATACATATATGTATACATGTATATGTATATATATGTATATATGTATACATATACATATATGTATACATATACATATGTATATATATACATATGTATATGTATATATGCTTACATATATGTAGTTAATATAATCAATAGTAATTTAATTCATCCATAAGCTTAGATCAGTATATCAAATAATCCATGTTTTATTTCTACTAACGCTAAAAGATTAACACTAGGATCCAAGAGACTCAACCATTCTCTATGCTTTGGTTGAGTATAGTGAAGCCACAAAGAAGACCTAAATCCTACCTTATCATCCCAATTGGTCCACAAAAATTGCTAGATAAGATTGTTAAGTTCTTCATAATATTTTTTATAAGGCATCTAGTAAGAAGAGTAATAAACACACAAAGATAAAAAGATTTGATTAATTATCTATGTTTTACTAGCTAATGAAAGATATCTAGTGGCCAAATTAAAAAAATTCTTCTTTAGTTTTGTGAGAAACCAATCCCATGTACCACAAAGAGCAAACCCCAAACCAAAGGGAATGCCAAGATAACATGCAATCTTCTCGTGCTCAATGGGCTTCCATTTATTAGGAATCTAGGATGACACCAAATCAGACTGTATCACAAAAAAACTTAGTATTATGATGGGATATTTAAGATGTGAAGACAAAGAAATAGAAACACAAGACCTCCATTGCAATCTTAATTTCAGATTTAAAATTTTGGATAAACAACATATTGTCACCGACAAAGTGTGAATTGATCACCACTGAATTATTAGGAATATATTTCACTTAACTATCCCCATGTGATTGTATTTTTGTAAATGATATCCAAGGGAATTGACAACTATATCATAGAGCAATGAAGATAAAGGACAATCTTTCCTTATTGAATATTTTAAGGGGAATGGTTTAGATAAAAATTTATTAAGAGTTAACTTGGTATTTTCATTTGTAAATAAAATGTGAACATGTTTCAAATCTTAGGGCTAAACCACAACCAATTTATCATGTTTATAATGAAGCCCCATAATATTTTTTTGTATGCTAGTACTATATTTGGCATCAATTTTTGATGTCAATTCATCAAACCAAACAATTGAATATTGTATGTCATCTAATGAAAATGACAATCGCTAAATTAGTGTCAATACTTACGATGGTATCCATTAACATTGGCCTTCCAACATTGAGAATAAGTCATCAAAAACTTTATTTTGTCGCAATGTTGACATCCTAACTATCAAAAAATAACATGGAAAATAAATTTTAAGGGATAAATGCTATGTCTTTGTGTTGTTGAATAACCAACAATCACATTGTAATGACCATGGCATCCTCATTGGTTTTCCTGTCGAAAATTATTCTTATATCATTGAAATTATGATGACCTGCGCATGGTACTTTTGAGGAAGTAAGCCAGGGACAATAAAACCATAGTCCATATGAACATGGACAACAAGAAAAACTAAAAAAACCCATTTTCTAAATTTCCTCAACTTGTAAAGTCTTTTCCTATGCATACAAGAGTTTCTTATAGAAAGTATATGCACAGGTGATGAGAAAACATCTTTACGAAAGCATTACTGGGAGCTTGACCCAATCCCAAATGTACTAGTGATGATTTTGTTGGATATCACTAGTGCATTTGTGGATAGGTCATCTCCTAGCAATGCTTCAACAAATATTGTGTTCTTGTCACTTGTGAATATACCTTCTCTGATCAACTCTTATATTTACAAGCAAAGATTGTATATGTTGAGGAAATTTAGAAAGCTATTGGTGGTGGGAAATCAAAGATGGAGATCTAACATAGGAGTTCTTAGCTATTTTGATTAGAAGTCTTTTAGTCTTTTAGTTATTTTGATTTTCTTGTTTTTTCTGGGCATCCCTCGCCTATAGGAGTTAGAATTTTGACATTCACCACAACATATAACTTAAAAAACCTATAGAAATTTCAAATAGACATGCAAACATGTGCTGAAAATATTTTTTTTCAGCTCTGGTTGTCATCCATGCTTATGGATTGTGGTATCAATTGGGTCCAACTTGCTTCCTCAAAAGTACCGTATGTGTGTGTTTGTGTATGCACTAGTGGGAGCAAAATCACGTAAGCAAGACCACTATTAATCTTTGATATTGATCCAGGGTTGCCTCCTACATTGTTTGAAACCAACATAAAGAGCACTGGCATGATCTGTAAGTTTAAAGAAAATAGAAAAATATGAAATATGAAAGCACATTATGGATTTACTAACATTTTCATCATAGAAAAGGAGGTCCATGATGTTCTAGTTATACCAAAAAAGTTTTTCTATTATGATTATGACAAGGGTAGGTGGATGCTTCCATGGGACATAATAGTATGTATATTATATTATCAATTGCGATGAGGTATGTAAATGGTTGCTAGAGAGAAATATGATGCAATAACTAGTCAGTTGTCAAAAGTTGCAAAGAACCTTTGAAACAAGTTTTTTTCCTGGGATCAAAATATACTAATATTCTAAGTTACTATAGCTATGCCATAAAAATGCATAAAAAACTTCCCCTAATAAGTTCTATGAGATTTTTGGAATATGAAAACCAAATCAATTCACAACAAAAAATTGAGCTTGGATCTGTGGGGAAGCATTCATATTCTCCTTCATTGTGTATTTTCACCAATAGACTTTTACATTTGCTTTCCCTGTAATAAGCCATTGTAGAGTTTGAACTATACTTACTAAAATTACTTGTGGAAGTTTTCTCCCACAATGGATTTCTAACATAAGCATAATGTTAAGGTGATGTTCTTGAAATATTTCCTTTCCATTTAACTTTATAAGTTGTTATCTCATGCTATACATCTATTTGATTTCCAACACTATTTCAACTAAAGCAACACATGTAAGTTGATTTTTATAAGAACAACAACATTTCATAAGACTTGAGGACAAATATGTAAGTTGATTTTAAAAATTATAATATTATTGGCTGAATATTTGAGTAACTAGATTGCTTGTTTGTAGTGTTTGCAAATTATAATTATGAGTGATAAAGTTACATACCTTTGATTCCTAGTGCACAAATAATAGATGCAAATAGTTGATTGATTAGGATCCTAAATCTTGAACTGGTTAGCATGTGTTTTTAAAACTTATTGGAGGACTAGGAGCCAGGCAAAAGAGAACTATCAAACTTGAAAAAGATGTATGTAAGATTTCAAACAAAATTATCAATCCCTTTTAATTTATTGTGAAATATAATATATGAAATTAAGGAAAACATTTAAGTTAGAGACATCACAAGAACATGCAAGCAAGTATACAAATAGTTTTTTGTCAAGAAAATAAAAAATCTCTTTTCAAGAAATGTATGCTAGATAAAAATCTACAATAGACTAACATGTAGATACCTCAAATATGAAATTAAAAATCTCTTGAATGAAATAAGGAGAGATTAAAAGAAGAAAAGAGATATAGAGGCTCCTTTAGGAAATTCTCTATATTAATAGTAGGAATGAGCGGTCAACTTTGTTAAAAACTTAAAATAGGTTATAGTCTAACAAAGAGATGTAAAAATTCAATAATGAGGAGAGAAATATACCTTGAATTGATAAGGTTTCATGGAAAAGGAGCTATCAAATAGGTACACAATCAAGTTTGGATTAATCTTTCATTTGAGTTGCTAAAATGTTGTCAAGTAACTTTTTTGCAAAGGTTGCTCGATAAATACAACTGCTTTAACAATGGTCATACTTGTTTAAAAGTTAGTTTTGGTCATTGGTAAAAGTCTATATAGACATATTTGAACCATTCCCAAATTAATGTATGGAGATTGTACAGACTTGAAGTTTGATGAATCAAGAAGCACTAGTTTTTGTCTAAATTTTGACATCTTCTAAAGTTGTACGACCTTGTACGGATTGGCAGACTAGATTAGGTGATATGGTTGGATAGTGTTCTGAGTTACCTTTCTAATGTAGTTGGTCTAACCTAATTTGGTGATTTCTAAAGAGAGTTATAGGTGTTTTTGTATTAACAAGTCTAAAACCCTTCTAGAAATCAACAAAAGCAATGAAGTAACCAGATAAAAGATGGATTTGGAGTATTTAGAGGCTGATAGATCTCTTTGATTTCCAATTTTAAGGTAAATATAGTAAATAATTGACAATAATGGTTAGTATTGGATCTATGATGTGGAATGATCCTTTTAAGGATCTTGTGACTATTGGAGCTTTGAGTTGAAGTAGTATAGTTACTAGAAGAACTTGGAGTTGCTCCTTATAAGGAGAAATTAAGTAGTGTCTTGAAGTAAAAATTTTGGTGTGAGAATTTGTATCTCACAAAAAATTCAATTTTTTTTTCCTTATTGAATGGGACCATTGATTGGATCCACCTCGCTCCATCAAATGCGAGTCTAAATGAACCTAGTAGATGTTCCTAAGCCTAGGGGTGACTGACATAAAGTTAGAGGGTTGGTTGTGACTATCATAAATAGGGGCACTAATACTTTTCATAAGGACAAGGATTATGATGTCAAGTTGTTTGTGAATAAAGTTAGGCACTTTTAAGTGTTTTGTGATTCAACATAAAGTTCAAGAGGTTCTCCATGTGGAAGTGTATTGGAGAGTCAAGGTATTAGGTATGGAACCATTCTAGGGTCTGATATTGGGTATGATGAGTGATGAAAGGTTGTATTTTGTGAGTGAGTGTTTGATCATTGTTAGGTTTCTTGAATGTGAAGGATATTTTGTACAATCGTACTTTGAGAAGGTGATTGGGTATCGAGGCTTGCTTTGTTTCAAGAATTATTTACTATTCTCTTCTTAATAGGGCCAACCACATAAAGGTGGGTGCTTAACTGCTCCCACCCCAACATAACTCTAAATTCCCTGTTAACATCTAACACTCATTCATTATTTTATCCATTAATAAAATATAACATTCATTCATTATCACATGAAGTAAAAAAATTGAGCATCCATTAAATAATCTCATAATATCCAAAGCTAACATCTAACATTCATTCATTCTTTCATCATTAATCAGTTATAACATTCATTCATTAATACATATTTAACATTCATTAACATTCATCAACATACACCATTCACCAATATTCATTAGCACATATCATTCATGAACATTCATTAACACATAAAAGATTATGTCTTTATCAAATAAAGCACATTAAAATAATGGTTTCTTCTTCTTCTTTTTAATTTTCTTGTAAGCAATAATTTCTTTTTCCCTATCTTCATCAAGTTCTTCTTCTATTATTCTCATTGTAAGCCTAGTATGAGGACAAAGCTACTCTTGCAAAGGGGGCTTCACTACAATACAAAAGAAATGAGTTAAATTCATTAGAAATTTTTATTATTATTACAAGTGTGAATAATTTAATGAATAATTTAAGGAATATAACTTTTGTGCTCTTTACCTTAGGGAGAAACAACATATTCCACATAATTTTCTCTCCCCTCGACCTAGCTTGTTGAACAACCTCTGCAGTTAAAATAAAAAAAATTATGTTAATAAAAACACTAATTGTAATTAAATTTGTTGAAAGGAGTAACAATCATCCTCTTTACCTAATGGAGGAACTTCACTTGTACAAAGATCATGCTCCACTTGTTAAGCACAAGCTATATGCTCTAAAATAGTAACAAAAAGGTTACATTAATTAATATACCAATTTAAATTAAAGATAATTAATTGAATTAATAATTACATTAAAAAAAAGATACCTGTAATCCTATATTTCATATTGGAGCCTTCACCCCTTGAAGAGTGTTTTGATTAAGTAAAAATAGGTTTTTAAGGACCCAAAACCTTTTACATAGGAACGTAAGAACAAGAGTTGAAAAACCTAGAAGAATTGTGCATCAACACCTAAGAACAAAATTAGCTAAAATATGTAGCCTTAAAACAACCAGCAAGAAAAGATAGCAAAAAGAAAGCAAAAAGACAACACAAAACCAGCTACAGGGTCTTTAGTAAATCTGCTGCTTGGTCTGTAAAGATATTCATGTTATCTGCAAAGGCCTTTAGATTATCCATTTCTTTGGCTTTGACAACCTCAATCTTTTTTGAATTATCCTTGGTATGCTTGTTAGGTCCATGGTCATCTTTCATATCCTTGGAACCTTGACCTTTCCCCTATTCAAATTTGTTCAAAAGAGTATTAATGTTGTCCATCGTAGTCTTTAGAATAGAATAATTTTGATGAGCTAGTTTCTTAACCATCTTCTCCATATTAACCACTCTATTATCTAGACCATCCAACTTTTTCTAGAAATCTTTATTTAGCTAATCCAAAGTTCTATTCTTAGCTTCTAGGCATGGAACATGTTTCATAAGATTCTTAACCCCTTCATCATTAAAAATCACCTCAAAAAGTCTATCAATATGTCATCCCAAAGTTCTCTCCCTTCTAGTAGTTTTATTGAGTTGATCAAACTCTATTAACATGTCCTACATCTGTTGCTTCAAACTACTGATGTCATTCTTCATTAGCCCTAGATTACCAAAGATCTCTTTCAAAAACCCCTAGTATTCATTGTTCTTGTTATAAATTAGGTAATCCTCATCCTCACCTAAATTATCTCTTTTATAATCAGTCTCCTTAGGCCCTTTAACAACAACCTTCCCTTGAGAAAGCACATTCTTCCCTTTTCACTCCATCCTCTTAATCAAAGGTTCATCATCAGAAGGTATGTTTGAAACCCTATCCATATTCTTCCCCTTGTTTCTAGTAACCATACTAGTGATTCCTTTTTTCCCATTACCCTCTACCAACTCCTCTTCAAATTCCGTATTCATATTAGAATCAATATCCTTAATCTTCCTTTTCTTCCTAGATGAGCTCTCAAGATCATGATTTTTCCTCTTCTTAACCTCTAGCTCCACAACCTCATCCTTTGTATCCTCATCAAAGCCCTCATTCTATTCACTCCCCTTAGTCTCACACTCCAAAGTTTTCTTACTATGATTATCCACTTTTTTGGATTTGAGGAGGTTCATAACTAGAACCATTAATCCCTCATGACAAACATGGTCACCCTCAGAATCATTGTGAATAGCTAAAATTGTATTACCCAATGATTGCCTAAGGTAGAAGGGAAGATTAAGCTTGACCCTATGCCTAAAATGGTTTACTAGCATAAAATGGTACCCAAATATCTTAGTAAAGTGGCCATCCAAAGTTAAGTATTCAATTACTATGAACATGACAAACCTCCAAGGATGAGATATGGAGCCAAGGTTAAAATAGGAATTACCAATTTTAACCAACTTGTTACACTCTTTAGTTGTATCTATGAATTCTTCCACAACTCAATTAGAGAGCTTCCTATCCCTGTAAAAATTGATTCCCTCAAGGCCCGTAGCTTCCACAATAATGTCCATAACCTCCATTCTTTGATTACCCACCAAAATACTCCCATCCTTCTAGGTCTTAACAAATTGGTGGGTAATAGAAGGGTTTCTACCTTTTAGCTTCTCCATAAAGCTCATGAAATTCCCCTGTTCTAGAGTTTCCCAGATCTCCATGTTCTTCTTCCAATCCTTGCAACTAACTAGTTCAACCCTCTTTCTCCTTCCTTCGATCTTTGTCAAGCTGTTGTAGATCCTCACTATCTTAGAATAAACATTCAGAAAGAAAGACCCGGTGTCGATATCAGAGCCAATGTTTTTCATAAATAAAAAACCCCACAATCCATGTGGCAATGAATGAAAAGTCTTTGCCAATCTAATCATAACCTGTTGTGTATGAGCAATGTTAGTATGCTAATAGAAACCAAATTTAAATAAAGCTTCTACAAACTAAACAAAATTCATAAACTTCAAGATAGACTAAGATGAACTCTCAATTGAGAATATGAGCCATTAATGGACTCTCTCAATGAGAAGCTCTCTTGTTGAGTAGCTTTGTCTAAATAGATAGGATGTATGCTCAATATGCTTCCAAAGGCTTCAATGGATGATGGTGGATTTTTGGTGTGGATAGATGGCTTTAGTATGGATTTGGCTCTCAAAATAGAATTATAACTTTACTTCATGGATTGTGTTATTTTGCAAAGGGGAAGGATCCAATTTATAGGCAAGAGGCTTGAGGGATTGAGGGCTAAGATGCAAGGATGGGAAAAAGCTCATGGAGGGCTTAGATTGCATGAGAGGAGAGCACATGGATTGTGATTCCTTACAACCAATCAAGGAGTGACACATGTCACATGGTGAGAGGATGGAGAAAAGGGGAAGGATGAGTCAACAAAGGAGGCTCAAGGGATAAAATCTTCATAAAGACCCTTCATAAGTGCTTTGTAAGAACATTTATGACTTTGTAGGCTTTATAAAGTTTTGTGGTTGAAGATATTTGTGAGAGATACCATGAAATTAGAATTTGAGGGTTTAGGGAGGTTTAAAGCTTGCTTAGGGTTGTAAAAATGATTAGAGGAAGGGTTAGAGATGGCTTAGGACTAGGCAAGTGGATGGCAAGTGGATTGCAATTAATGAGGGTGGGTGAAGGAGGAGATATTTGTTAACTTTGGCTTGGGTTAGTAAGTTTTAACCCATGTTTAGAGAATGTGACAGGGTTAGGAGGAGATTAGGATTAGGTTTAAAGACATCTTTTAGAAGATTCTAGACTTTGGATGAGGATAAAGACTTTCTAGAATAGTCTAGAATTTCCTAGGATGAGGATGAAGACTTTCTAGAAGAGTCTAGAACTTCTTAGGATGAGGATAAATTAGATTTTTAGGAAATAAATAAAGTTTTATTTATTTCAAGGGTTTGGGTTGAGGAGATATTTATTAAAACTTTTTTAATAAACATGAGGATTAATATTTAATCTTAATTAAATATTTTGAGTTGGGATTAGGGGTAGGAAATGATGGGATTAGCCTTTAATCGAAATTAAAGAAGGATTAGAAGATTTTGGAAGAGGTTATTGGTCATAAGGAAATTGGCCAAGTTTTGGGCAAAAAATAATTTTTTAATTTATTTTAGGATTTTTGGTCAATTTATTAATTAAATAATTAATAAATAAGGAAATAATGTTTAAATAAGATTTAAACATTTTTGGGAGGGATTCCTTAATTAAATATTTTTAATTAAGATAAAGGGATTTAATGGCATAAAAATTAATTAATTAATTAATTAAATAATTAATTAATAAATGATGATGTCATCAGGGATTTTTTCAAAAAATAAAAATACTTTATTTTTTAAAGGATTTTAGGTGTCTACACCTGCCACTCCCCAAACCTTCCCAAATAATAATTAATCCTTATTTCCATATTCATCATTAATAAAACTTTTTTGCCTACTTCTAACCTTGTCATACTCAATCAAGGATAACCCGTCGGTAGGAATATTATCACCATGATTCCAAATCAACTTTTCATGACTTTTGCATGCCACATTTGCAACCCAGTCAACAACACGATTAGTTTCTCTATAGTTACAAGTGATAACAAAAATATCAAATGAATTAATTAAATAAATGGCCTCACATATAATATTATGAATTGTTCAAGATAGATTGTTAATTTTATTAAGACAATTGATATTATTGAGGAAGTCCCCCTCAAGAAAAATATTGTCCAAATTCATACTCTTGGCATAAATAAGACCATATAGAGCCACATTAGCTTCCTCCACACGATTCATTTATTCCACAATAGGGATGGCCATCATACCCAAACTATCCCCGTTCATATTTTTGATGATGACACCACAACCCATCATCCCTGGGTTGCTCGTCGAGGCCCTATCAAAATTAATTTTACACCAACCCTGTGGAGGGAAATCCCACCTAGTCAAATTCCTAAGATTATTACCATTTTGAACACCACTTGAAGAGTGTTCTCTTGAAGAAACATTTTGTATTCCAATGTCATGTGCATTGTTATCAAATACACTATTAGTTTAGTATTTAATTCAATTTTTTATTTATTTAGATTTTTTACTTGTGTGATAGAGCCAATAGTGTAATCAACTTGCCCACTCACTTCTTGAAGTCGTTGAACCACGACTACATAGCCTTCCTTGGAGGTAATTTTCTTGACCTTGTCTATGATAAGTTGCTAGAACTTAGAGCTGTACATTTTTGCTAACATCTTGATTTTTTATTGCATCGTTTCATGAAAACAAAATTATTTGCAATTTATAAATATTGTGATACAATACTTCACTTACTGATACTTACAAATCATGCAACAAGATTCAAATAACTACTGGACCTTAGCTTGTGTTGCCCATACTTTTCTACTCTTGCCTTCATTTCTTTGGATGTGTCAGTCAATCTATGAAAAAATTGAAATATGTTAGATTATATAAATATAAAGATTAATTAGTAACTAATTAAATTCTTTATAGTATCACCTACCTTTGGTTTCCTTCTGGTGGTGTGTGTCCTCTTCTCTCAATTTTTTCTCCTTCTTGTCCAAATTTAGTTCTTTCACTCATTAATTGTAATGTAGGGAGAATGCTCACACTTTGGGTTTTTCATCAAATTGGACTTGCATTGGTCCCTCAGATGCTTAAGATATTTCCCATCTTTCTCAAGGAGATTGGTTTCATCAAATGCATTATCCCCCAAAAGCTTTCTCATACGATCCATGAGATCATGTTTTTTGTTTGAACATTGCTTGCTCCACCTTTTAAGCAAAAAAAAAATGTTAGATTCATAAATGAAATGAAGCTACCTTTAATATAGTTCAAGAGCTAGATTAGAGGAAAACTATCCTAGCAATTATATGAAATCAAAATAGTGGTTTAGGGTTATTTCACATATGATGTTCCACCTATGATGTATAGTGAGCCCGAATATCTCCAATGTAATGTCATGAATATATTTATAAACAAGATCACACCCTACCAAAAAATAATGGGATCCTTAGTAGAAATAGAGTGATCAATAAGTAAATTACAATTGGATTATATAATAATAACTTTAAAGTATTTGGAACCTTTGGTATATTTAAGGGAATCATTTATGCATCACTCATGAGCAATTCACAACCCTGGACAAATCTCGTACTAGCAACACAAAAACATCTAGGAAATTCCTCCGCACCCTCCTTAGGTGTTGCATCTCTTACTAAAGAAAATGAATACATTATGAAATGCCCCAAAAAATGAACACTTGAAAAAAAATAAACACTAACAAAAAATAGAGAAAAAGAGAGATCTACATACTAATATGTTGTGCAATAGAGGATGATTGTGTACTCTATGTTGCCAACATTGCAGTGGGATGTCCATATGTGTGTGACCTTGTTGAATACAAAATTTTCATAGTATTATTGACATGACCTGGGAGGAATGGATGGAACAACATGATGATGTTATTAATAGAATGTCCAAGTGGGGATAGAACATGGGCATCACTTGTACTACCTGAAGTACCCTCATCAAGGTGAGAAGACTCATGAATACACAACAAAACCTTATAAAAACAACACATCCATATTTTAGTTAATGACATAAAAGAGTATAAAAAATAAACCATTATTGAATATTTTTTATAATTAAAGATTTCATTACTACTTACTCTTAAGGCATCTGTTGTCCAATAATTTCTTTGCCCTCTCATCTATCTAAGGATTTTGAGGGCATATTATTGACAACTTAAGAACTAAGAACTTTGGATGTAATGTCCTTGATTATTTTATAAATCATAGCAACCAAGTCAATGAATTTTGCAATAATAGTTTCATAGTATAGCTCATCAAAGCTATCCTCTATAACAAGTGCAGATGTTAATCCTTTTTCCTTATCATCTAGCTATGATAACAATATTATTAACAATATCAAACTTACTCCAATACACTCAAGAAAATAACATTACAAAATAACATTTAATTCTATCTAATTTGAATAATTACAATGCAATTTATTTGACGAGAAGAAAATCTAGGAGTATAAATATATTTGTTGGTGCTATGATGATCCATGTTTCCTTGAGACAAATATCAAATATAAAAATGTTGGCAAAAAAACTTAATAATAAAACTTTGTGTTGGATTAATTATTTAGAGTTGGTTTAAATGGTGCATAGTACATACCACCCCCATGATAGTAGGTTTGTTTATATGTATGAGATTCAAATTATAATCATGCAATGGAAATCTAGAGCCACACCCACATTCTCAAACAAGGTGGATCCAATGGTGGAATGATGCCATTTCTAGAACAACCCACTTTTTGTGCATCTATGGGCGGCAGTTGGCAGTTTTCAGAAAGCAGTCTTATGAAGCCACTACTTTTGCGCTCAAAAAAGTCTTTGAGGCTCTCACCCTTAACCCCTTTGATGTGGATTTGCAAATCCATCTTGCCAAACTTTTCCATGATAAACAAGTTGTTGATAACTATGTCGCTTGAGGAGCCCAGATCAAAGCTCGTCTCCACTAGTTGGAGGTTGGCAATAAGGCTTCAAAGGAGTTCTTCCAGGCTCTTTGAGCTTGTCGTACCAATATTGGGATTACAAAAATCAAACAAGGCAATTATGTTCTCTCCAATCTCCTTGACATCCTGCAAGCATTTGTTCATCACTACGAGAACATTTTTGCTTTGCAAAGAAATTTGGTTGCTCAGGAGGAAGCCCTTAGAAAGTGTATCTCTATTACTCCAAACCGCCTACCAGTTGAGCAACATGCTTTTTGTGAGCATCTTCTTACCCTCCGAGACCTTAAGGAGGTAGTTTACTCCATGGCTGATGATAAATCCCCTGGGTGTGATGGGTTTCCCTATGAATTTTACAAACACCTTTGGGAGCATATAGGTATTGATTTGGACAAAGTTTATCTTGAAGCCTATCATACTAAAAGCTTAGGAGCCATTATAAATAAAGGAAATATTAAATTCATACCTACAACCAAAGATCTTGAGGATATTTTCAACTAGAGGCCCATTACCCTTCTGAATGTGTCTTATAAGGTTATTGCCAAGGCAATTTCTCTCAAAATTTGACACCTGTTGCCTTTAATTGTGCACCCTGAGCAAATTGGCTTTATAAAGTCTAGATATATTCTTGGCAACATTATTGTTGTCTAGGAAGGAATGGAGTGTGCTTGCAAGTCCAAACAGATGGCCATTTTTTTGAAGATTAATTTTGCTAAAGCCTATGATTGCATTGAATGACCTTGTATCTTGGCTATGCTTTGGGCTCTAGGTTCTGGTCCCAATTTCCTGCAGTCTATAGCAATGCTCTTTGGCGATGCTAATGCTTGCATTTCCATCAATAATTCTCAATCTGAGGCTTTTGGTCTTTTTCGTTCCATTAGGTAAGTTTTCCCTCTGGCACCAGCTCTTTATGTCCTTACTGCTAAAGGATTTGGCTATTTGCTAGCTCACTCTATGTCCTCTAGACTAGTTCATGACATTTCCTTGCTAGAATCATCCTCCCAATTGGTCAATGGTCATTTCAATGATGTTTCCTTCCTCACCCTTTTGGAGGATGAAGAAAACATAAAAAATGCCTTAATTTGCTTGGACACTTTTTGTCAAGCCTCTGGATTTGCAATTCAATGGCATAAAATGCTTTGCTATTGATAGTCATTCTTGCCAGCTCCACCTTGGCTTAGCTAGTTTGAATGGAAATGGGTCACTCATGGGGAGATTTTTCACTTTCTTGGCATTCCTTTTGCTTTTTAGGCTTCGCTTGTTGAATTATGGAATGCTGTGCTTGCCAAGATCACCAAGAAGCTTGATTATTGGCTTACGAAACCACTCTCCCTTGCGGGAAAATTCCAAATTTTTTCAAAATTTCTTGCAACCACTCATGTCTATTATTCTTCTTGTTGGGCTCCCTCTAAAGCCTCCTACTAGAAATTGGAAAGACTACTCAGGAATTTTCTCTGGGCTTCTAGTTTTGATCATCATGGCTTTCACAGAGTTGCTTGGGAATTTTGTTGTCTCCCAAAAGAATCTGGTGGCCTTGGCCTGCTTTCCACACAAAAATAAGGCCTTGCTCTTTGTGCCAAATGGATTATTCGTGTCATTATAGGAGATGAAGATTGGAAGATTTTGGTTTGGCATTGCATCTCTTCTGACTTTCCTGTCTATAGGCCTACTTGGAAAGGGATTGGTTTCCACACCCTTCTCATCATGCATGAGCCAGTGATCATACAGGGCTCTTTTGTTGTCAAGAGCATATGGAAGGCTTGGAAAGCTATCAAGCCTTGGCTTTGTGGGTTTGGTGATGAGTTCCGCATTTGCCTCTCCTTGAATCAATAGAACATTTGGTGGTCTCCCCTATTTTCCATTTAGGATACTCCCCTTGCCAAGACTCAAGGTGCTAGTGCTCTACATTTTTTCAAATGAGGCATCAAAACTCTCAAAGATCATTTCTCTGGAGCTTCCATGAGTTTTAGATCCTGGAAAGATATGCAAGTATAATACCATCTTATCTATTTAGATCGATCAACTTTTGACTTATTGCTCTCTTCAATTCTAGTTCACTTAATTCATAAAGTGGATATTTAGTCTATTAGACCTTGGTGGCATGATTGGAAATGGTATCCTACCACTCCTTTTTCCAATTACAAGCCAATTTTGGGTTATAGATGGCTCTCTCCCCATCTACCAATAGTGGACACACTCAATCAGAGATGACATTTGCAATCTTCTCTTTCTCAATGGAGAAAACACTTTGACACTATTTGGAGTGCTATTACAAAGCCCAAGATTGCCCATTTTTCTTGGTGTCTGGCCTTTCAAGGTCTTCCCCTTGGGCCTCGACTCAAGCATATTGGGGTTCCAGATCCTAGATGCCCTTTTTATTGACAACCAAAGTCTTTCATGCATATTTTCTAGTTTTTTATGTGTGCTCAAAATTATTGGCACTGGATTCATGACTTCTTCAAGCCATTCAGGCCTGAACCCTTTTCTTGGCACATGGTTATATTGGGTGATTCCCCTAGATTCCCCTAGATTCCCCTAGAAATTCACCTAGATTTGGCATACCTTAAGGATGGAGATTTTGTTCACTCTGTGGAAAGATAGGAATGTTGTTCTTTTCACTCACAATTTTCTTGATATTAATATTGCTATGTACATTAAGGTGTGCATTTGTAATAATGTAACTATGTAGATTCAAGTTCAAGCTAACAAAGTGGCCTTGGAGGTAGCTCACCTACAAGAGCTACTAAACCACTAGGGAAATCCCCCTTGCACTATGGATAGAGTTCCTCTTGATGCTTCGGCTAGAACCTCAACGCCTTGCAGTCAACATCCATGATGCCATTCCTCAGGTCGTCACTCCAGCACCCTGCACTCCTAGGCTTCCCACCACATTCTCCCAACAGTGATGATGGTGGATGGAGGTGCTTCTCAGCTTCCTCACCCCGTAGTGGCTCTAGCTAGTCCCCAGCTCCTCCTCTTGGTGCTCAGTGGGTGCTTTTTGGGAAATGGCCTTGCCTGGATCTAGTGATTTCTCCTCCGTGGCTAGAGATAAAAGATGCAGATGTTGTCACTGATCCTACTGCTACTACTGTTGCTGACGGTTGGACTATCCCCAGCTCGCCACCCAATCACAAAGATGATTGGGGTTTTCATGATCGTAATGAACCACCACCCTTAGTAGGCACTACTTTGGCAGTCTGAGGCTACTTTTTATGTCATTTTTTGATGAATAGTGTTTGATTTCGGCTGCAGCCATGTAAACTTTTGTGGGGCGATCTTGCATCCCCAAATATTTTTTGTGAATTGTAATCTTAGTATATTATTTATTAAGGACTATTCATCAAAAAAAAAATTATAATCAATGAGAAACTCTTCCCCTGCACGTATTAATTTTATCACACAGATACGTGATTTCTCTCGCACACCTCAAATATGTAATTGGGTTGCTTAAGAGTTGACCTAGGTTGCATACTATTTATAAAACCAATGACATTCCTTGTTTCTTTTGGCCTTCCATCATTGTATTTAGCCAATCTTTTACTTTTACTATTGGCTTTTTGTTGTATATAATTTGCAGAGAGTGCATACCTATGCATACTCTTTTTATGTCAAACAATTTGCATCCAACTTTTGTAATTGTAGCAATGTCCAACATACTCCAACAATTCGACAACTTTTTTGTAAGATACCTTTATGTCATCCATGGAAAATAGGCCAAAACGATTCAATGATGATCGTGCTATGTGATATATCCTATCGTTAGCACAAAAATTAATGTTTATTGGAGGAAGTTTCTTGGGTACCCATTGCTTCTGTAGATGTTGGTACCTAAAGGGCGCTTAGAAATCACCCTTGGTCTCATCATCATAAGAACATGAACCCCCTTGAGAAACAAAAAAACTCATGCATTTATTGAATTTTCTTCTCATCTTTTGACCTCTAGATGATCTCCCAGTTAGAGACCCACTACATGTCTCACTCAAGGAAGTCTCATCTGATAAATAATTATTTGATGGTACTTGCACTCTAGAGAGAGAGAGAGAGAGAGAGAGAGAGAGAGAGAGAGAGAGAGAGAGAGAGAGAGAGAGAGAGAGAGAGAGATTAAAAGACATTAATATTACTATTCATAATTGTATTAAATAAGTTGTCTCTATATGGTGTATTGACTTGTACTTGTCGATCCATGAACTATGAGGAATTCTTGGGAAAGAGGATCAAGTTCTTGCATATGTAATACAAGTATTTTATGTTAGCTAAAAATTATACAATATTTATACTACAATGTAACCATGGTCACTATAATGTCTCTTAGTTGTTTTGATGCCAAATTTTCTAGTCTTTAAGCCCTTGCAAAATTTGCAAGCTATATCACAATCTAGCAAGTGTTAACATTTTTCATCTCTTGTTTATTTGAAGTTAGACCACAATCTAGCAAGTCTCTACCTATTTTCTTCTTCGCTTATATTATCTAACATGATTTGATGGTCCACAAAAAAAATACAATTTAGATATCAAAACTTTGGCCTATAACTATCACAAACTAAGAAAAATGATGCTGCAAGTACACTAATCATCTTAGACCTCATTGTTTGTGGAACTTGAAATATTATTTATTAATGATGTTTTAGTGTAATGCACATTGACCATTGCATCAAGGAGGGTAATTAAGTGTTACTTATTTTTAAAGGGTTTTGTATTTGAGAAGAGGAGTTATGTCAATTAAGGTATGTTCCAAGATGAAGAAGACCGATGTTTTCTCAAGACAAGTTGGTAGAATAAGAGTGTATTTGAGAGAAACCAATTCTTCCCTCAATATCATTTTATCTTTCTCTTAATAACTAATTCTCAACCAAATAAACCAAGAACATAAAGAATTATGAACTCACAAACATGAATCAATGATGTAAGCACATCTATCAATGAAAACCATCAAAAATAAAAATCCCTTATGATGCAATAAGTATGGGACTTTAGCAATGGCCCTTCCTATGAAACTATTGTCTAAAAACTTTCTCATGATATAATGTGTTATGGTCTCTTCATCGCTAGGATGGAACCTAAATCTAGGAGGCAATTGTGTATATCCTTATCATGACTCTGATCAAAGTTAGCACCTCCATTATTTGGATTGCAAAAATTAGGTCACAAGGGAATAGAAAGGAGTTTGTGGGGTTGTATCTAAGATCAATAAATGATTGTCTAGATTTCCTACTACATGATCATATGATGGGCATGAACAGACCTAGGCCTAGCTGTTATTTACGATCATAATTTAGTCTACCTCTGCACAATATAGTATTGTATAGTTAGTACTGTTACTACTACAACCTCTATTACTGACTGGCCTAGCCTCCTATTGGCCACTAATGTGGTTGTGTGTAAGCCACTTGTACCACACTGTGTATACAAGATCCTTCCTTTTCATTTTCCCTCTCTTTCATCTCCATTGAAAAATATCACTTTAGAGACGTAGATCACAAGGGCACAATAAGTGACTATATATATATATATTCACTCCTAAATCCTAAATAAATGGAAAAACTAGGTGGGGGCATAAGTTATAATATAATTAATCAAAATTTAATAACTTTTAGTTTCCTTTCCATTCCCCCATCTCAACAATTTCATTTTCAAATCACATTAATTAGGTTTCAAGCAATTTCATTTTCAAATCACATAAACTTGAAGTAGTACACATCCTTACCTAGGTAGTGTCGATGTTATATTGGCTTGCAATAGTGAGCCACTCATATGAATGTATATGCATATGCATATTACAGCTAAACCCAAAACAAAATAGTGAAACTATTGTCTAAAACCTTTCTAATGAGATAATGTGTTATGAGCTCTTCATTAGTGGGATGGAACCTAAATCTAGGAAGTTGATGTACATCACCCTTATCATGACTATAACCAAAGTTAAGAGACTTAATTATTGAATTCTCTTCCTAGCATTCTCTTATAAACACAAGAAAATAAATGGATTGTTTCATCTGTCCTCTATTATATAGGTTAAGGTAGCTTTGCCCAATTTACTAGATGCCCACTTAGCCTTTCAAAAAATTTGATATGCGGGTTGTAAGGAAATATTGTATTGACTTATTATATCAGTGTTAGGAGAGGTAGGAAAATGGGACAAGGTGGGATGTGTGGAGAGGTACATATCAAAGATGAATACAAATGAATCCTATTGCCAGTCTAAAATGGATTCCCTCAACTTGGTGTGTACATGTATAAGAAAAGAATCACCATAGATAGGCTTGCTTGGTGTCAAAAGAGTATGTGTATATATCATTATCATTATAAGAGGGGAAGGGGAGGTTTTGTTTTTGTAGGAGGGGGAGGGGTATTCAAAGCTCCTTCTATAATGTATCTCAGAAACCTAAGAGAGAGAATGCATGCGTGCATGAATATATGTGTTGTCAGTAATGGTAGAAAGTAAGTGAATGCAAAATAAGGTCATAGGGGAATAGAAAGGATTTTGTGGGGCTACAACTAAGATCGATAAAGAATTATTTGGATTGTGTATTGCATGTTAAGAGGAGAGACAGAAGAGCCTACAGTCAGAACACCACATCAAATCCATGTACAACAAGGAACTACATTGTTTAGTGTTTAGCCATTCATGATTGTTTATATTCTTACCCACCTTCAATAAATACCAATTGTTTCTCATCAAATCCAACCTAGATTTATAAATCAAAACTACACAAATAAAAAAACAAAAGGGTCAGTGGATACTAAATGAATATATAAATGCCATGGGAATGGGTGTGTTGTATAGTTGGGCTAGTGGGTTACATTTTTATTGTAAATTAGGGCTGATGGGAAGTAGTCTCGAAAAAGATTGGTGCCACAAATTGTGCTACTCAAATGCATCAAGGGTTATAGTTTTCTTAGGGTGTAATTGATGGTATTTTGCATAGATTTTTTTGTGGTTTCAAGAATTCTATTTTGAAACAAAATTAGGTTTCAAGCTAGGCAATTTCATTTTCAAATCACCTAAGTCAGGTTTTAAGCTAGGTAATTTCATTTTCAAATCACCTAAATCAGGTTCCAAACAATTTCATTTTAAAATCACAGAAATTAGGTTTCAAGAAATTACATTTTCAAATCACAAAAACTTGAGGTAGCACATCCTTACTCTAGAAATGTTGATGATACATCGACTTGCAACATTGAGTCACTAGGTAGGAAAATTCCATGCTTAAACATCACATTTAAATAGCTCCCTTTCACATGCGGTCGACTTAAAAACAATTTGGTATTTGTCTTTTTTTTTTGAATTCCCTTTATTGTCTAAAATCTTACAGTCATAACTTAAGTAGTCAAAATTACGATGACATCAGGGTGCATTTAAAAAAAATACTATTTTCACATAATGTGCCCCTCCATCAAAAATTAACATTGAAAAATAAGGCTAAATGCAGTAGTGTGCTTTATTAATGCCCTGCTTGACTAGCAATACATTCTACCTTGATTGTTGAGCCCATTCACATGTCTCCCATGCTAACAATAATATTATCCAAAATGAATCTTCTACCAAGAAACTCAATTTTTTCAGTTGAAATATCATCATGGAAACTTGTTTGATCCTATTAGCCAATGCTTTTGCAATAGTTCTCTACAAAGTATTTAGAAAAGTAATAGAACATTGTCTATATATGTATTCTATATTTTTTCCCTTAGGATAGAAATTAATCAAACCTCTATTAGTCTTTGGTCCCAAGGAACCTTTATTGATAGCTTCAAGGTATACACAAGAGGAACCATCCTTGACATGCTTCCATAAGGTTTGATAAAATTCAATTGATAACCCACCAATACCCAAACATTATTTAGGAGCCATTGGAAAAACAATATGTTCTAAATATTCCATAGATTGGTCTAGATCAACGTATTAAATATAACCTTGTTCCACATTCCTTGATATGACATCCTCGAGGATATCTTCTAAAACTAAATAGACATCTTACCAATTCTTGTCCTCCCTAAATTGGTTCTCATAAAAAAATTGAAATATTTTTTTGGATTTCTTCTATATTATAGTGAAATTGTCCTTCATCATTGAATATTGGGGAGATAAAATCCTTCCTATGTTCATAATTGAGGTACTCAAGAAAGTACTTAGAGCCTTTGTGTTCTTCTATATACCAATGCAATCTAGCTCTAATTTTGGCTCCTTGTCCCCTATAATGATTAAGGTTATGGATCTATGTTTCAATAGAAGCTATGGATAATTAAACATATATATTATTTGGATTAAAAGCCAAAAATTTTCTATTTCATTTAAGTTTCCACTATAAATATTTTCCCTTTCGTTTGCACTATCTTGCCATTCTTCTACAAAATGAGCAATTTTTTTGTGCATACTTCAAGATCGTTGATTGCCACCATCCTCTATATGACCCCCCATCTCTTCTCTTAGGAATTGAATAACCCTACCAAGGCATCAACACATGAGAAAATGTCCATTTTTGAGGTGTTAAGCTTAAAGTGTAACTAAGATTTAAAAACCTTTTAATTATCCCTAGTAATTATGTAAACAATAAGAAAGTGGTTTAAACATGTACTAGTGTAATCTACTATAACAAAATAGCCACTAGTACCTTGGATTACTTTCAAGTGAGGAGAAATGTAAAATCTATCTAATCTACTAAGTTTCCTTTCAAATCCTAATTTGTGATTAGTCCAAGTAAACTAGTTTTGTGGTGACTTATTTTTTTTTAACAAATTGTTTCTCTAACAGTAATACTATTGTGACAAATTAATGATTTATCAAATTCTTTATTGTTGAGTTTTATATGCTTGGACTAGTTATGATCTGTAACATTCTACCATATTAAAGTCCCCTCCAAAATCCCAATCCGCCCACAAAATATTATTAGACAACCATTTCCACAATACACCTTTATTTAGAAGTGTTAGGGGCATAAACTGAACAAAAATCAACAAGTTACTCATTTATGAAGGTAAGGATCGACACACAGTTATGCAAGGGGTCCTCTACTTTGTCAATGATAAACCTGATAATCCTGGAAACTAAGCCAATGAGTGCCCCTCCTACCTTCACTATGAATCATATCAAAGAAATTTCCCTTTGTCCAAATATTGAATAATGAAGTAGTAATATGAGGGCCATTAAGCTTAACCTATTGTAAATAAACAACATCAGGTTTCCACTTGACAATAGTTTTCTTAACTTTAATTTTACAATTTGAGAGTGATAACCCTCTAACATTCCAAGGAAAAGTTTTATAATTCAAAATTAAATTGAGGAATTATAATCATATTGTAAGTGGAATATCTTAATATTGGTCTCTTGGTTTAAAAAAAGGATTCCTGTATCTTTAAAGGGGAAGGAGACGTATGTTTCTTTAAAATGGAAGGATACATACAACTATCAAAATGCATTGAAAAATATATATTATTGTTATTAAAATAGGGTCTAGTGGGATATGAAGAAAGATTATGAAAAAGAAGAAGATCCCTTCTTATGTGTAGCAATTGATTGAGGGGGGTATTTTATTTTCTTGACCAAATATCTACCATGATGACATATTTATAGGTAAGAGTTATAACATTATCATTCATTTTTGAGGGTTTACTAATGTGTTTTTTAATTGGGGAGATGCATTTGGCATCACCAAAGCTTGAGAGGGTTGAGGTTCTTGAGATGGAGTAGGGGTAACTATGGTATATGAATGAGTAAGTTCACTCTTATTTTTCTTAAAAAGTGCGCCTGGTAAAATTTATAACGTGACCGGTAGCGCTGGCGCGACACGCCCACCGGTACCACGAGGACGGAGGAGACTAGAACCCGTGACCAACCCCCTGCAACAGGGAAGATTTAGCCAACCGAGCTAGGGCCCCCACCAAGTAAGTTCACTCTTGCGAGCTAGAAAGTCTAGAATAAAATGTCTCTCTTTCCTAAAGAAGAAGAAAATATTAGGTTTATTTAAGTAAACTATAGGCTAAAAAATCTCAAAGTCTAGCCCAACTAGCTTGACATTCTCTAGTAACTACTTATTCAAGTCTATCTCAATAAAAGCCCTAGGGTAAACCCTTAAGTACAACACTTATTAGAACTATTTTAACACCAAATAACCCTCCCAAATCATGTAACTATATTCTTCAAAATGAGTCTAAAAGAAAAATTTATAAAGGGTAAGTTAATCCACATAGGGTATTTTGATCTAGAGGGACCCTCAGGGTGGAAATCAAGTGTCTATGCATTAAAATAAATTTTTTTCCCACATATTACCTAGGTTCCATATTGAATAATTTCCTATACAATATTAACTATTTAAATTTTGCATAAAATGTAACCTTTTCCCAATCCTCTTAGGGCATAATTCACCACTCTTTATTTTCTCAATTAAATTTAGCCCATTTATAAAAGTCAATTTTAGAGGGTATTCCCTTCTAAAAGAAAAAGATTACATATCTATATTTACAATCCTCAATAGAGTCAAGCACATCATCAAGAAGAATATATTCTAGAGTTTTACCTTTATCGGTAAGCTCATGCATTATTTTATCTTCTTTAACTTGAATTTTTCTATTTTTTCCAATGATATCGCCTATATTATTCTTGCTTACTTTAGATAAAACCACTCTATTATCAATCTCCATGCCATTTTTGTTTACTAGATAAAATTTTGTTAACTCCACTTCATTTGTATTCTCCATGCCATTTTTTCTTACTAGAACACAACTTTCATTGGCCCTTGAATTGTTAAGGGGTCCAAACCCTCTGTAAACTTACCTACCATCCATTTAGGCTCAACTTTAAGATGTATTGAGCTTTCACGACACTACAACAAGGGCTCTCTCATAGAAAAACCATGATTTAATGTAATGTGATGTTGGAAACATGCACTCCACCCTCCTAACCAACTAGATTTCAATCCTATGCTATACAATTTTAGTTTACAATCATGGAATGATCTTAGTTAATTCACAAAAATCTAGAATGAACTACGAGACATAAGGAAGTGGTATATAAATAATTATTGTGATGGATAATATTTTATATGGTATATGAATAAAATATTGTACATGTGATTGTAATAATTAATTACTATTGGATGACAACTAAGGAATAAAAATGAAGTATGTGGACCTTGTAAAAATGAGTTTTGGAAACTAAACATTTATATATGTGTGAAAGTGGTGCTTGTGGCTTCTACTAAAAAAAATGATTTAATAGGGGTGGGCATAACTATTATGGAAGATATGTTTTGACAATGTGGTATGAATATTTGAAAGCTGGAAATAGTTATATGGTTGCATATTAAAAAAGATACAAAGATTTGAAAGTCGTTATGGGTAAAATCTAGTTGCAAAGAATATTTTATTAAAAATTGTAGTTAGGTCCCTAGAAGAATGACATGATAGGATCAATGTTTGTAGTGTAGTTGCATATGTTGCTAAGATTTTATTGAAAGGAAAAATGTACGAAAATAAAACTTGTGAATGATCATTGTGTTCTTTCAACAACTTACCGATGGAAAAAACAATTCCTTAGTAACATAAATGAGTAATGAAGGATCAATGAGAATTAATATTGTGAAGATGGTTTTGTTATAGGCTTGATCAAAATGATAAGTTGTATGAGTTATTAATGTTTTCATTGATGCACACATATATGTTGTCATTAATGACTAGTTATTGCATATGTTCTTATGTTTTCTTGTAGTGGTATTGAGATTATGCTCCATATTTCTTCTATATTGAAAATCTATTCATAAAAACTATATATGTTGTTAAGAACTGATTAGAGTAGTTTGTTCAAGTTTTTTTTGCTTTGGATTGTAGTTCAAAGGAATATGTGTTCACTTTGTGTAATAATATTTGATAGATTTTTGGTATTACAAATATATAATTTTCTTATTAATGTTCTTTTTAAAAGCTCCAAGATATGTAAACTGAAGAGTAACATGTGTAGACACCTAAAAATGTACTCATGACTATCTTAAATTCATCTATTAATTAATTAAATAATTTGATTAGTTTATTAAACTTTCTTCTATTATTTAAATGGAATTCCATATTTAATAGTTTACCAATATTTTACAATCATCTTAGATACTATATTAACAAATCAATATTATTAATAGTTCATGCTATGGCAGGAAACTATCGCATTCATGAAAATTGAATGAGTTTATTTATTTGTCCAATCAGAGGCTTTAATTTATTTGCACAATTTTTCTACTATAGTCATTAGTTGTGATGACATTTTTCTCCAATTTCATATAAAGTTTTTTCCTCACATTTTATTGGTGGTTGGTTGCTACAGTCATGAGTTTGGCAGTTTTTATTTTTAGTTTTGTTGTGTACAAAATGAATTCATTTAATTTTTTTTCTCCAAGTTGTATTGTACATAAATAAAAAAAAACAATCATTTATTTCCCCCAAACTACAGAGACATAAAAAATATTCCCATAACAAGCACATAAACAAGCTAAAAAAGCAAGAACTAATAACTAACAAACAAGACAAGCAAATAAAGAAATATGCCAACCATTTCACATTATTCAGTGCAGGTGGTGACCTTGCTTGTCTTGTATGTTTGTCCTATTGGATGGAATCAGATTCAATGAGATATGTTTTTTTTTGTGTTGTAAAAAAGGAATTTTCTATTGTACATGGAAAAAAAGACATTTATTTTCCCCCAAACTATGGGGATATAAAAATATTCTTATAACAAGAAAAAAAACAAGAAAAAATAATAAAAATGAACAAGACAAGAAAATAAAGAAATATGCTGACCATTTCACATTATTGGAGTGCATGTGGGGACATGGTTTGTCGTTTCTGTGTGTCTTATTGCATGGAATCTGATTCAGTGAGATTTTTTAATATAATCATGGCACAGATTTAGGTCAACATTTTTCTTAAGGATTAATTATCAATTCTTGTAGACATCTATTATCTATTATCTAATTATAGCATTGTGTGGCAGTTTTCTAATAGCATCTCTTGAGCGCTTTCATCTTTGCTTTCAATACTAGAAGGTATGTTAGTACTAACATTATACTTTTATTTTTATCAGATATTTTGTTGCATTTTTTTTGTAATCATAAGCTTCTTTTCAAATTTATGTTTGGGAAATCTATTTTATTCTTAAAATATAATTGTGGATTTGTTTCTTGCTTCAAAATTTGATAGGGTTTCTAGTATTTCTATTATGTTTTTCAAATCTATCAAATTTGAGATCTATGCATATATTTTAGATTAAAATAAGTTTATGCATGGATAATTGGTTTAAAATTTAAATTTGAGGGTTGAAATCTACTTTATTCTTAAAATATAATTGTGGGTTTGTTTCTTGCTTCAAAATTCAATAGGGTTTCAATGATATAAATGGTTGAATTTCTTGATATGAGTCAAATGAAAGTGAAGTAAGGTTGTGTTAGTGGTTGGAATGGACGAACCTCAGAGGGAAGAATGTCAATTATTATTGGGGCTGGAAAGATGAGGGGAAGGACACAAAGAATGGGAGGAGACTGAAGGGTATGCAATTGGGCAAGAATGTGCTATGGATAGGAGAATTGGGGAGTTTTTTTAAGGATATTAAAATCTCCCCCATCCAAAACTTAAAAGGAAGATTAGAGGAATCAAGTTTGGAGGAGAATCTAAATGGGGAGGAAATAAATGGGGGGTTAGAAGAGGAGGAAGATTTTTTTGGGATGGAGTAAAATTTTATTTTGAAAGAACATAGAACTATTGAAAAATCTCAAAGTAAAAAACATAAGGTGTCTATTGGGGAAAGTCAAAAAAGGGGTAAGAAAAATCAGGAAGGGGTAAGAACCCCTCTCAGAAAGGATGAAGATCCTTTCATGGAATGTCAAGGGATGCAATGCCCTTGACAAAATTTTCTTGATCAAGAGAGGCTTGGATCAAGAAAAACCAGATGCAGTGTTCTTGCAAGAAGCTAAGGTTAAGATTAGTGAAGTGATGGGAAAGTGAATGGGAAGCCATGGAAGGAGCCTCTAGAGGTTTAGGTGTCCTATGGAAAAAGGAAACATTAAAGGGAATTGTAATGTAGGCTGAAAGGAATTGGCAACGGTTAAAGCTCTCCTCAAAACAATTGGGATCTAATCTCAATGTGGTTAATGTATATGGCCCTACTCAAAGCAAGAAGAAAAAAGAACTTTGGAAAACACTTACAGAATTGTTGGAAATTTTACAAGATGAAATTACTATAGCAGGGGGGATTTCAATGCTATTTTATACCTTGGAGAAAAAAAGGGTGGTAAAGGTTGGAAGTCAATTTCACAGGAGGACTTTTCAACCTTTGTGATGGACAATGGACTAATCAATATTTCCTTCAAACAAGGAGAGTTTACATGGAACAACCAGAGGGAAGGCTTTGTTAATATTGCTGAAAAATTGGATAGGTTCTTATTGGGGGGGGGGGGGGGGGGGGATTAGACTAAAGTTGATTGGTTTGTAGATGCAGAGATAATGCTTATCCATGGGTCTGGTCACTTTCCCATTAGACTTAGATTACAAGAGGAACTTACCCTAGATCGGTGTCCTTTTAAATTTGAGACTATGTGGTTGAGGGCAGATGGTTTTAAGGAAATGGTGAAGGGTGGTGGAAGGAAGCTCCGAAAAGGGAGGGGAACATGGCTTTTAATTTTTTTTTTGAAGCTCCAATTTATAAAAAGAAAACTGAAGGTGTGGAATAGAGAATCTTTTCAAAACATTTTAAAAAGGAAATAAGATTTGGATGCATAATTGAAAATTTTGAACGACAAAATAATTCAAGATGGAATGAATGAGGATGATTTTAATAATGAAAAGTGACCAAAAAAAGAGTATGATGAGACCCTATTAAGAGAAGAAGTGTTCTAGAGGTAGAAATCCTGGGAAGCATGGTTGAAGGAAGGGGATAAGGACACAAAGTTCTTCCATAACTCAATAAAAATTAGAAAAGCTCATAATAAAATCTTCTCAATTAAAAATGAAGTTGATGAGGTGACAACTGACCCCATCATGATAAAAAAAGTTGCAGTCAATTTCTTCAAGGATAGAGGAAAATCTGAGGTTGGAAATGAGGATTTAGATGAGGAGGTTTTGGAATGCATTCAAAAGTGCATTACAGATGTGCAAAATACAAGGTTAAATGCTGAGGTTTCTAAAGAGGAAGTAAAAAAAGCACTCTGGGGTTTGGGAAAAGACAAGAATCTAGGATTAGATGGATTCACAGGAAGTTTCATTAGACTCATATGGGAAAATATTGAGGATGAAATCTGGGAGATGGTGGAGGAATCTAGAAAAGGTGGGTTTGTTCTCAAAGATCTAAATAACACTTTTATAGCCCTTGTTCCAAAAAAGGAGGAATGCAACTCATTTGAGGATTTTAGACCTATCTCTTTATGCAATATTGTATATAAAATTATATCAAAGGTTGTGGAAAATAGGCTAAAAGAGGTACTAAAAGATGTAATCTCAGAGGAACAAAGTGGTTTCACTCATGGAAGATCAATTTTTGAAGGGGTGATTATAGCTCATCAAATGATCCATTCAATCATAACAAATAAATTATGCAAAATGATGGTCAAGATGGATATAACAAGAGCTTATGATGAGGTAAATAGAGCTTTTTTTATTTAAAGTTTTAAAAATTTTTGGTTTCAAAGAGGAATGGATTAGTTGGGTAAAGGGCTATTTAAATTCAGTTAGGTTCTCAGTGCTCGTTAATGGAGTCCCCGAGGATTTTTTGAATTGGAAAAAGGGATAAGACAGGGTGATCCTTTGTTCCCTTTCCTATTCATTATTTTGGCATAAGTCTTAGGAAGGATAATTAAGGAAAAAAGGGCTAAAGGCATATGGAAAGAGGTCAAAGTGGCAAGGGGAGTAGATCCTATTTCACATCTACAGTTTGTGGATGATAGATTCCTCAGAGGGGAAGCCTCAGAATAGGAAGCTAGATTAATGAAGAAAACTTTGGAAATTTATGGGAAAGTTTTAGGACAGAAAGTAAATTGGGCTAAGTCTAAAATTTTCTTTTTTAACACCCCTCTTTATAGAAGAAGAGCCATAGGGAAAATTTTGGTCTCTAGACAAAGTGTGCTGCTGAGTAAATATTTGGGAATTCCACTATTCTAGGGACAAAATAAATTTGAAGTTTGGAAAGGCCTAGTTGAGAAGTGGTTAAAGAAGATGCAAGGCTAGAAAGGTAAATGGATAACTTCTGTAGGTAGGATTTTGTTGTTGGAATCTGTTGTTTCAGTAGTTTTGACTTTCTCAATGACGTGCGTAAAAATCCCAAAAGACGTGATTAATCTAGTGGAAAGGCAGATGAAGAAGTTCTTCTAGAGTGGGGTAGGAGAGGAAAAAAAAATGGCCACTACTGAAGTGGGAGAAAATATGCAGGCCTAAGAAATTTGAAGTGGCAGGAATTAGGGACTGGACTACAATGAATATTGCATTAGGGGTTAAATTGGTGTGGTAGATGGAAAATGATGCCGAGCAAGTGTGGATGAGGATCCTAAAGGCTAAATATTCAAAAATCAATTAGAGGGTCAGCCATATGGAATTTCATGCTATCATATAGGCATATTATTACTAACCATACATCTTGGGTCATAGGAAATGGAACTAGGGAAATTTTTTGGGAAGATTCTTGGAATGGATACAAATCCGTAGATGAGGATTTATGTGATGAACATTTGAAACATAATTTATGTGGGCAAGAATGTGATGCAGTTCTTGGAAAGGTATGGATTTGGAAAGACTAGCAAGTGGAAGGCCTATCAGAGGGAAAACAACAATGCCTAATGGAGATTTTCAAGAGAAGGAAGGTTTGCATTTTAAATAAGGAAGATATGATAAGTTTGTGTGTAGTAGCCTCAAGTAAATATTCAGTTAAGGTGGGCTATGAAATTTTAGATTCTAGGGTTGATGAATGCTTTGAAGTAGGGGACCTATGTTGGAGCAAAGAAATTCTCCCAAAGGCTGACACATTTGCTTGGATAGCAATTCAAGGAAGGATCTTAATAGGTGAGAGAAGAAGAAGATTTGGTTTCCATGGCCCTACAAAGTGTGTAATGTGTGGAAAGGATGAGGAGAATGTGGATCATTTACTTTTTAGTTGTGAGATAACAACACAATGTTGGAGTCATCTTCAAGGAAAGCTGGGATGGGAAGGTCCTTGGAGCTCTACCCTCAAAGCTTTTTTCATTGCATGGCCGAGTGGAGGGAGAAAAAATTGTTGTAAATGCATTTGGAGAATATGCCCCTCAATAGTAATATGGGAAATATGGAAAGAAATAAATAAGAGGATTTTTCAAGATAAATTTGAATCAAGGGAACAACTTTTAAATTGAATAGATCATTCTATTGAAGAAGTGGTGTAATATTTAGGAAAAATTTATCAAATAGTGTGTTTATGGATTCAGATAGGGCAATTCAACATAGATGGCCAAGGATTAAAATTGGTAAGGCAGGAGATACACGATCTACAAATTCTAAAGATAAGAAAATGGAGGGGATGAAGTGGATTAACCCTGAAATGGGATGGCTAAAAGTCAATTTTGATGGTGCCTTCAAGGGAAATCCAGGAAATTCAGGGGCTGGATGCATTGCTAGGGATAATATGGGGGATATAATGGCTTATGGAGCTTTTAGTTTGAAGGATGGGACAAATAATGAGGCTGAATTTCAAGCTGCATTGTCAGCTTTAAAATGTTTAAAATGATGTGGGGGAAGAAAAATTATTCTAGAAGGTGACTCAATGGTGGTGGTGCACGTGATAGGTAAAAATTTAATTCATGCATGGTACTTAGGAAATCTATTAGAATAAATTGTAGAGGAGTCAAATGGGTCTAAGGAATTTAAAATTTGTCATGTGTTTAGAGAAGCTAACAAGGAGGCGGGTGCTTTGTCAAAATGGGTAGTAGGTTTAGAGGATAATGGGAAACCAAATTTTGAAGATTGTAGCCATTGGAATTTGATGGAGGGAGCAAAAATTTGCATTGGTTAATAGATTAACTTTTTAAGGCAGATCAGATGTAATGGAGTTTGATTGATGTAATGATTAATGCCATATCAGAAAGGACTATTAGTATGTGTGAAAGAGATTTGGGAAATTGACATTTGTTACTTCCATTGTGAAAAAAAGTGGCTTACACTAGTTTTGATATGTGTGGGAGAATGATGGGATGTTTGTTTCAACAAAAGGGTAGTTAAAAAGCAATATAAAGCATTGAATGGAATGTAAATTAACCACCTAAATAGTAATCAACAGAAGTGAAAGTGACATATTTGAAAGCAATGGAGGTGGCCTTTACCTTCTGAACCAATCAACAACAGAAAGCGATCTTTGGGATGGTGCAAGAAAAAAGGTTAAAAATGTTACTAAAATGCTCGATGCCCAATGTAATGAATGCAGTGAAAGAGATAGTTGGTGAGCTATTTCAAAACTGCATGCATCATTAGAAGATCAAAGTGGACATTGCAGCTATTGTGATGGCATGGGGGCTAGAATTCAAATGCCTAGTGGAGGAGGTGGGTGATGGTGAACCTATTCCCTGCAGATTTAATTGTGGGCATGGAATCCCTTTTGGAGTGGGCATGGCCGGGGAAGGGTTTTAATTATAGTGAGTGCTATGAAGATTATGAGGAAGGAATGAGAAAGGGTTGAATGGGTTTCTTGTGATGGCCTATAGGTGTGGAGAAAGAATTTTATACAGACAGAGCAAAGGTGGCATGGACAAAATTGCAAGCTTTTTGGAGGAAAGTGGGCAGAGGGTTAGAGGTTTTTTATAAATCACCCACAAAAGATGAGAAGCGTAGGGGGAAGAAGGATTAGGAGGATGGATGGGGAGAAATTCCTGATAAGGTTGGAAGATGAATGAAGATGAAAAGGAAGAAAGGCATTTTTGTAGGGAAATTTTGAGGCATAATTGATCGATGGTCTAAATGCTCAAGAGAAGGGACTTTTTGAGGCATGTGATGAATTTAGAATGTGAAACAAGGGAACTCAAAGCAAATATAAAGGATATTTTTTGGAAAACACATGGTGGATGGCAGGGTGAAGAATGCTAAAGTATGTGTGTAGGATAAGGGGCTGAAACAAAGAAAGAACAGAGGCAATGGCAAAGTAAAAAATGTTAGTGGAAAAGTGAATTTTGTTCTATCATCTCCTGTGTTTTTTGTTGGATGTTTTTTTGATGAAGCCAAGTATGAATGGCTAAGATGTATATGAGGAAAGCTATGTGATAAGGGGGCGGAGGGATTTAGAATTGTGGGTTGTATAAATTAAGGGTTATAGTTATATTAATGTATATGTGAAAGGATGGTCACCTTGGGAAACTAGTTGTATTTTTGTTATTCTGATACTTTAATAAAAAAAAACTTATTACTAACCAAAAAAAATTCAAGAGGGTTTCATAGTATTTCTATTATGTTTTTCAAATCTATCAAATTTGAGATCTATGCATATATTTTAGATTAAAATAAGTTTTTGCATGGATAATTGGTTTGAAATTCAGATTTGAGGGTCGAAATCTATTTTATTCTTAAAATATAATTGTGGGTTTGTTTCTTGCTTCAAAATTTGATAGGGTTTTATAATATTTCTAGTATGTTTTTCAAATCTATCAAATTTGAGATATATGCATGTATTTTAGATTAAAATAAATTTGTGCATGGATAATTGGTTTGAAATTCAGATCTGAGGGTCAAAAACTATTTTATTCTTAAAATATAATTGTGGGTTTGTTTCATGCTTCAAAATTTGATACGATTTTGTAGTATTTCTAATATGTTTTTGAAATATGTCAAATTTGAGATCTATACATATATTTTAGATTAAAATAAGTTTGTGCATTGATAAAACTAAAAATAATACGCTTGATATCATTTCTCGATTTCTAGATGGCTTTTGATTATTGTTTTGAAATTTAGATCTGAGGGTCTATGAAGCCCTAATTTGAGATTTCTTGGGTTATAACTTGTCACTATGGGAAATGTAAAAGAAACCAATGAATTAAACCAACTTTATCATTTGTGTAATAAGCACATAAGAAGCAGGAGGGTCCAAAATCTTATAACCCTCCTATGGAAACATGGCATCCAATTCCTCGTCAGTCAGAGGCCTGTTCCTCTCTTTGATATCCTTCTCCTATCTCAACAAATTATACTACTTTGGAGTAAAGGTGCTTCTCAGATTGATTGTAGTGGGCATAGGTGTAGGTAGATCAATCACCCCCATGGGGTAAACCCTGGAGTAAATGTAGGTGGTGTTGCATGAGCCATTGGTGTGGTACTGCCCATGGTGGCTGAGGTCTCATCCCACTTGGACTTTTGCTTCTTGGGTGTTGGAGTCGCCAATCCAAAAAGTTTAGGGGTTGCATCCCAAGTTATTCTTGCAAGAGTTTCCTCTAGTGTGACTTCTCCAATAGGTGTTGCATTAGCATCAACAAGCCTCCCTAATGTGGGTTTCTTGTCCCAGTGATTATGCCTAGTGATTGCAAGAGTAGCATCGATATTGGGCCTCCCTAGAAACTCCATTGTTTGTGTAATAGATCTCTAGTAGGTTTATACTCAGATTGAAATCAAATACCCATATCAATATCATGCATAAATAAGGAAAATAATTAAAGAGAATGACATTACATCAAAATGACAATTGAACGAGTTTGGTGAATCCCCTTGACTTTCCAAAATGCTTTGGTAATTTTGTGCATTTTTTATTACCAATTAGAGATAAGACTTCTATGTTGGGGATTTTTTGTAGTGCTGGATAATCACCACTACAATATGTCAAAAACATCATATGTATTATTCATCACTTGGGTATGACTATATTGTGACACCCTTTATGTAGATATGTCATTCTCCACTTGAACTCTTTTAAGGCGAACATATACAAAGACTAGAGCTTCAATTTTATTCTAAGGCATGTCCCATTGTATTTGGAAGGCCTATTCAATAGGGATGATTATTAATAATATATTTTTATGATGTTTTTGAATTCGTGAGACTTGGGGTACTGATTTAAAAATAGGGCTGATTAGTCGACCAAGTTTGAGTTTGGCTGGTGAAGACATTCTTCCACAGAGGGTACTCATTTTTCTTGTTTGGAAGCCAAGTCTAGTGACTAAAGGATTACATCCTAATGATAAGAACTATGTTGTTAGAATTGTATATGGAGTTGGAGTACTTTAATACTAAGAAATAATAATGTAGTTGACTATCCATGATGCCTTTTTTTTTCATATATTTCAATTTTAATTTTTTTAATTGAAATATATTTTGGAAGACATGGATAGTCATGAGCTAGAGTCCTATTTAATTATAAGATTACTAGAAGCTTGTGATAGTTAGAATTGTGTTTATATTCAACATGGCTAATTACTGGGCATGTTTCTTATGTAGTCTTACCATTAGAGGCAAGTCTACTTAGGTTGCAAGTGTAAGTAATTTTAACTTGATGCTGCTTGGACATGCTATAGTAGATTACAGATATGTACTTTAATCATGATTTGAGAGCATAGATAATGCAAGGATTGATATCATATAGTTTCTCCCTATTTGCATTGAAGGGTGATCCAAAATTTCCCTAAAATGATAAAAATATTTCCATGTTGTTGTAGATTTAAAGATTCTTTTAGATATTAATTATGATCAACTTCTAATACCTGTTGTGCAAGATGGGAAGCCTTTCATTGTTTCTGGCAAGTATTATTTAAGCAGTCTATCATTGAGATTTATACGAGCTGTTCACTTGATTGGCAGAGCCATTTTTAGACTTGCACTTACTTTCATTTGCTTATACTATTTCAACAAATGATGTTTTTAACATGACTATAATTGATTGAGTGATATGGCATTGAAACAATGACTCTTGTTGAACTATTCGACTGCTTTTGTCAATTAAATGATTTTTAAAAAAAAAAAATAGTTTCAACTTTTTAGTAATATTCACGGTTGTTACATGTAGAATGTCAGCTAGAATTTAATCTTTATTGTGATGGTGTATAGAAGTCCAATGTATCGTCAGAGCTAAGTCTGTGGACATCTGCCATATATTTGTTTTCTTCCAAATAATATATTTCTTAGTAAAAGCATGTGTAAACTATAAAAACTAAAAGAAAATTGTAAGGTGTGAGTGTTTGCCCATAGAATTAATCTTCAGGAAAGGAAGTTAAAGTGGTGCTACATGCCTCAAAAGCCTACCAACCTAGAAGCACGACTCTGGGGTACAAGACTCCAGTTCATTGTTTCAACATTGTCATTCACTCTTGAATAACATTGATTAGAAGTCCTTCTTAGGTCTCCCATCCTGTGATTATTGCGAACATAACTATTCTAAAGAATTTCAATTTTTTATCAAACATAGTGGCATGCCCCATTGGTCTAGGATTTTATCCACTATAATCGTCTAACTTGAACAAATTTATGATTTTATCATTGAGTTGTTAATTCAAAATGATTGCCATCAGTTGAAAAATGATAGAGAACTTATACTTATTTCACCATATGTTTTTTTCTTTATTGCTACATAATTATTGAATTGTTGTATCAATTTTATTGATAGAAAAATAGGAAATGTGTATTAAGAGGAGTCAATAAAATTTAAAGCAAAAAATAGAGTTCAGAAGCTCCAACAAAGAAATCCTATGTAAATTAAACTGTGAATGTTAGGCAACTACAGATTAGTGTTCAATAAGATAATGATACTGTGGAGTTTGGATTACAAGACACACTTCATTTTGCTAGGTACCACAAAAGGCCTATACAAATGTCTTTTTACAGTCAAAACTGAGAGGAGACAAGATTAGGCATGACACTGGGAAGAAGGTACCTATATTACCCTAGGGTTTTGGGAGGGGATAGTGAATTGGGTTTCTAGGATAGAAATCTTTATTTTTGGAGCAGGGGACAACAGGGGATGTCAGTGGTAACCGTTATATAAAAAATGCAAAAATTGGAAAATATAGGAACATTTTAAATATTCATATAAAAACATGTATAAAGAATTCATATATAAATTATAGAACCTTAACATATAATGTTTTTGTTAAATAAATAATAAAATCTTTATCTTCAAAGTTCGCATGAGAATGAGAATCAAACAAATTTCTAAAACTAAAATATTAATTTACGGGATAGCTAAGGGAAAGGTTTCTAAGTTTTCAGGGTGTCTTGAAAATAGGGATGGGTCAAATTTTGTTGGAGACACATCTTCAAGTAACATTGGAAGATACTACCCTTTGTATTATTCATCTTTCTTGGGACATAAAACATGTTCATAATCAACCCTTTGTGAAGTTAGCAAGCCTATTTAGCCTCCACACTGGCTTCTTCATAAACAATAGTGTAGACTTCCAATTTCTCAAGTCAAGAGAGAGGCACACTAAGAAGATAGATCAAAACAAGTGATAGTTCTAATAACATTGATAACTATAAATGAGTCCCTACTATCTTATCCAAGTCCATTTTATACAATATTGTAAACTCAAGAATATAGCTTAACACTTTACATCTTTATTACTTCTTGTTTTGAACCTTTTAGATACCAAACAAATTACATCCCCCTTTAGTCTTAGACCACCCATTCAACCCTTGATTTCCTATTATTTTCCTTAGATACTCATTCAAATTTTAATTCATACCCCCATGTAAAGTGGTATCCATTTGACCTCCAAGCATTTTTAGTAAGAATCATTTCTGCCAACCTATCAATAAAAGAACATTTCCCACTTAAGATCTTTTTAACTTTTCTTACTATATTTTCCATCATTAGAATATCTCATTAGTAAAAAAAAAACATTTTATTTATTTATTTTTTAATATTTTATTTAACACAAACTTTCACCAATTTTTTTTTTTAATAATAAATAATAATGAAAATTTCAATGCCGACTATTATTTTTTTGAAAGTAAACCTACAAGCCCATATTTTCATGTTAATGATGATATGTACTACATCCTGAATGTTATTTTCCCTATTAGATTTATTGCTATAATAAATAAAACATAGCAAAACAACACAAAACTAAAGAGTATTATTGTGCATCTTCTTGATTTTTATTTTCAATCATGAAAACTTGTGCTATAGACAATACTTGTGACATGTTTTTCAAAATCTTGAGCAATTTCTTCCTCTACTAGGAGAATTATACTAGTGACTAATATAACTAGCTTTATAAATTTCAAAGGTTGTAGAATCTGACATTAGAAAGTTGATAACAAACTTTACAACTTAAAAATGGATAAACAAGTATGTATTCCAAGGCTGCAGTGGGATTGTCCCATTATGGGACCAATTCAATCAACTGCAATGTGACATATCTTCATATTTGACTATTCATGTGTTAAGATATCTCTGAGGACACTGATAGGTGAAGCCTTTTTGAAAATTCTTCAGGAACAATCTTATATGCTAATATTGTTTCACGATTCTTTTCGAATTGTATAGACTTGGTCAAGAAGCAACAGTCATTGAGAAACTAGAAAATGCTTATGTACAAGAGTACTTTGTACCACCAACAAGATACCGTGAAGCAATTTGTGCATATTAAGGAACTCAACGTGCATCTATTGTTGGTGGCCTCTTTTTGCATAAAGCAATTGAAGAGTGTGAGGTTGCATCATGTGTTTATAGTATTGTGCATGTAGCTATTACTAATGAATGTGATCTTGTTCTAGTTCATGCATTAAATACACATGCTGCTCACTTGGGTGAATGTCTTGTGACAAGAGTGACAAATGTGTACAATTGCATCCATGTCTTTGTACATAGATCTACCCAAGGGAACTGGTGTTCCATGTGAATAGAAGCATCTAACTGAGAAACAACTCCCAACTAAAGCAAATCTGACTGCTCTAACTACAAATTTGACTGCTCCAACTCCTTCAACTGCAAGCTCTTCATAAATTATTTGATTGTCTATTAGTACTATAAATTGACTTTTGCTCATAAATTGAAAGTACTGATGTCCTAGTTCAATTATCAAATTGTCCTTTTCCTGTGGTTACATGTATGTATGAAGTGTAGAAAATAGTAAAGAGACTATTGTCCTTTGCCTATTGCTACATGTATCTACAACGTATGGAGAATATTGTAGAGACTAGGTGCTCTATCTGGGAAAATATGTTATCAATGAACATGTATGCACAAGTAATATGAGTATTGTATCGATATATGAATAAAAGGATTATGAAAATAATGTCTCTTCTACCTTTGCTATGAATCTAATTGTTGTAAACTTAGGATACTATAATTACTATAGAGAACTTTAGAACTTGAATACTAATAATAATATTAACAAACAATGAATTTTGGAATGCATTATCATTTAAGAAATGCATTGATTCAAAATTAGACATTGTAAATGATAGTCATCCATTGCACATTTATTGAATAGTATGCAAGGAATCATTTATATTAATGGTATTTGTATTACTATTGCCATAAACAATATATCAATGAAAAATGACACCGATTTGAAGATATATCTTAGAACTAACTAATGCTTGGTAAATTCTAAGAAATGTTCCCTATTGCAAATAGGTTTTTCATCTCCACATTGCACAAGTATGGATTTTCTTGATGTATTTGTTTCGTTAGATCATGATACATATCACCTCTCTGAAAGTTCACAATCTAGTATTCTTGAAAAACTTCTAGAACTTCTAGATGAATGCCAAAGAAAAATATTGGAAATATATTTTTATGATAAGAATGTTGTCATGTTCAGATATGATGGATGGGGAGACATTCAGCCAATACCAAACACCAATCAAATTCGTGTTTTATCCCCATTCATGACAAATGCATAGTTAATTTGCCTAAAACATCTAGTGTGGGAATATGGGGAAGCTCATATCATATTTCTTTGTCAAGATATCATAAGACATTTCCCTCTTGGAAATCACATTGCAGAAAAATTAATAGCCATTTTCAATCCAGCATGCAAGACATTATTCTATGAACTATCACCATTTAGCACAGTTATTGAAGATGAAACACTTTTATCCATAATAAACCTTGTGGTAACATATCCAACCTTTTCAATCAAATGGATTATAAGACATGAAAACACATAGATTCTTGGGCAATGGTATGATAAGGATACAGGAGCCTTGGTAGCAAAGACCATAAAGCACCATTACCCATGTCATTTTTTGTTTGTATTTGAGAATAGTTTTACACAACTTGGCATTCATCTTGTAGCAGATATTGGGAGATGACACCTTCTTTACTGATGAACTAATGATTACAGGATGAAAACCACCACAAGAATATAGTGATGATGAATGAGAGTTCACAACTTGCATGTAAAAGCTATAATATTTTCCACTATGATATAGTATAATATGTATCTAGTCATTTCCATGTCATTTGTTTCTTAGTGAAGTAGCCCTTTAGGCTTAAACAAATGTTCTATAGTATGTATCTAGTAATCTCCATCTCACTTTATAATATATTAGAAGTTATTTTTAACTTGGATTGTTGCAAACGTGCATATAGCTTTGTTTAGCTAACCATGTTTTTGTAAAGTTTGCTGAGAACTAGTAATAGTTTGAACTACTATGTTTAATGTGTGCACAATGATTATGCTACACAATATATTATTTTGGCATATGTAGAATATGAACCAGTGACCTAATTAATTACATCTAATTTTGTGAAGGTTTGATTATGATTTTCTTAATACTATACTTTGATTGCAAACTAGGAACATCAATAAGGATCAAATACACAAGCTTGGTGATTCAACAAAGAACAAAATAGTAAGTTATACATTTGATTAGAATCTAGAAATTTAAAAGCTACAAGTTTCCAAAATTTTCTCATTTCCTTGTCTACTATTTCCTTAAGATCCATGTTAGCATTTCGTAAGATCTCTATTGGCATAAGTTTATGTGTTCGAAGAATTGATTGCTAACAAAAAATAAAAATAAAATGGTGTCATTAAATAGATCTTAGAGATACAAACTTACTAATTGTATTGTCTTCTTGACAAGCTTGCAAAATCTACAATCAGAACCTCATAGAATAGATTAGAACACATATATACATTTGTAGGATGAGATCACCTGCAATCTGAGAATTTATTTTCCACTTTTTGAATTATGTGTCTAGATTAGTGACCCCCTTGTAGTGAATGAAGCATATCCACATAATATGATGACTAAGTTGGCCAAGAACAAAATTGAGCATGTGCCTACCTATGATGAACTTGTACTAAAGGCATGGATAACACTAATCTTGATAATATTGGTACATTATACACTATTCTTTATAGTGGAGAATACTTTATGGTTTGTAATGTTAATTCTAGTGAGTACAATTGTCATATTGTATGCATTTGGTATGTAACCAAGCAATGTACAATGATAGTAATGTCACTAGTCATGACAATAGTAATGGCATTTGGTATTTATCGCCTAGTAGTGTTGTGATTGACAGTAGTATGGAAATAATGTTTATAATGGAGATAAGCTACAAGTAACTATTGACAAAAGATGATTATGAAGAATATGACAACAATCATTTTTAGCTACCATTTTCTAGAATTGCATATGGTTTTCATTTCTTTATAATTAAAATTGTTGTTTGAGAGGATTGGTCATTTGTAATGTAATGTAAATATGTGTGTGTTTCAACATGTCTTAACAAAAGTTTAATTCTGATATAGAAACACAAAAGAAGAAATGGAGAAGACATATAGGGGTGTTTGCAAGAAAGCATCTAGTCAATTTTCAGCAGAGATAACATTCCGCAAGCTATGAAGACAAAAATGGCTAGGAACATTTGACACAATAGAACAAGAAACCTTTGCATATGACATGGCCAACATGTCAATGAGTGGTATTAGTACATACACCAAATTTTTCCATGTCAACTTTATACCTCATAATCAACCTCGCAATGTGCAAAGCACTTAGATCTCAACTGTAATGAGATAAAATAGGAAGAAAAAAAAATTCATAAGTTTACTAAATTGCAAGAACATAATGAAAACATTGAAGAAAGCAAAGGATATATGTAATTTTTTAATGGATCTAAAATCTATCCAAAAGAAAATTCATTTCAAGGTGTACAGAAATGTTCAAGTGGTAGTTATGTTGCACTAATGTGGAATCCTATACAACAAAAGAAAAAATGGCTAGGAACATTTGGTACCAAAGAGGAAGCAGCTATCATTTATGATATGGCTATAATTTCCTTCAAATAATACAAAGCCATTACAAATATTGTGTGTCTAGATACAAAGATACATGAAATAAGAAGTATCTCTCACTTACAGAGTGATCAACTTGGATTGACCCTTCAAGTTGAATGATGTCCAATAGAAACAAAATGAAATGGTCCATTGTCAATGGTCTATACTAATGATCATTTTGGTCATACAATACCTATCAATGAGAATCAACACTTTCTAAGTATGATGCACATGAAATTGAACATCCTTGAAAGTTTTCTTAGAAATCTAGTACAAGATCTTCCATCAAAAGAACATATCAATTCCATATATGCTGCTAGCATAGATAACATGTATTCTTCAAAAAGTGACACAAAATTTCACTATCCATTATTTGAATCAACTTATGCTAGTGCAACTAGACTACCCAATTTTGAAATGAGCTATAAGAATATACATCCCTCAAATTTGGTAAACGTATGCTCATTGCAACTATTGCAACAAGATGTTTCCCCCATGCACTCATGTCACATAAAATGGAATGTTATAGTTCTCAACATGGATTCAATTATAGAAAAATGTACTAATAATGTTCCCAACAAAAATTTTCCTTCATTTCTAAAAAATCTTTCTACCAATCCTAACAATATAGGCATGTATGGTGTTAACCATGACACATTTGACTTCTCCAGTTTCCATGTGACATCAGAATATACATGCTCTTAATGTCATGGTCTAAGTGATAATAATTTCATTAAGGTTCACCATTGAATTTATGATTTAAATGGTACAAACATAGAGCATTCTCAACATTATTTCTATTGCTTGATGACATACTCAACCTATCATATTTGATGTGGAGATGTGAAGAGAAAAGGTAAAAAAAAGCATAAAGATAACATGGAGACATGATCAAAGAAAATATAGTAGCAATTTTTATATTTTCTACTTGTGTTTTTTATTATCATTTTTCTTTTTTGAATATTTGATCAATGACTATTTAATATTGTGGGGTGACATGAAGAGAAAAGGTGAAAAAAGCATAAAGATAACATAGAGACAAGACTAAAGAACAAGAGGAGTGGCAATTTTTGTATTTGCTACTTGTGTTTTCTATTAGAGTTTTCTTTTTTTGAATATTTCATCAATGAATTCTAATGATGCAACATGTTATGTGTTTTTTAGTCTAGTATCATAATCTATCTTTTTCTAATATGTGATAGTAGAAGAGATAAGAAGTTTTAAGTTTTTGTACTGCTTATGTTTTTTCAAGTTAACATTTATCATTGTGAAACAATGTATGCAGTTATTCCTCTATAAAATTATCAATGTGGAAGTACACTTTTCTTATTCTGACGACCATAGTCCGAATCTAAATCATTCTATGAAAGTTGAATTGTGTCATACTAGATACTTGTGAATAAATGGGACTAAATATTATAATGTATGGTATAGTTTCTTATGATGTGTAATTTTAAAGAATAGAAAAATCAAAGTAAATAATCCAAGATAACTAAAAATAGTATATTGAAAATATGCATCTTGTCATGCAGGAAAGAAATATCTACACATACAAAAGAAACATTGCACAAGTATACAAGTGACAAGAAAACTAAGGTGGTACTAGTCCTTCTTGAAACATAAAATGATACAAAATGAAATAGAAATCATAGACCTAGAGCATTACAAGCAAACAGGTCAAGATAGAACTTGCAATATTGACATTGTACTAGAGAATGGACTATGTAAAGTACCAACATTCAAGTACAGGATACGAGACTACTTATTTGACTCCCTATAATTCCTAATAATTATAAATATACATCACTTGAGCTAAGAAATGGGACCGTTGATTACTTCTTACAATGCAAACAAGAAGGTGAATCATAAGCATTACATTCATATAGTACAAAACTTCATCCACAAACTCTATACAAACTACACCAAGCACATGATCCAAAAACATATTTGCATAGAATGTGACTTTCTGTAAAGAAAAACATACACAATGGAGAAGTCAGACTATGGGGAAATATATTCTGCATTCATTAGTTATCCAAGTGGTTAAATATACAAATATTCCTTTGGTTAATGATAATAGGAAAAAAGTACCTACACTTCAATGAATCAATACACACAAAGGCATACTCAATCCTCTTTCATGGTACAAATCCTATTGCTGGTCACTTTGAATGACTACTAAGATTACAGTAAAAAAGAGTCATTCATCGAGCACATATGTAGTACAACAAACTAAAGAGATTTATAAAAGAGCATAATGCACAACACAATGTAGATATTGTAAACAAAAATAATATAGGACATGACAAGGTACACATTAAAAATATCAAACAAGAAAACCCTAATAGAAAGCATGCACTTTGACTATGTCACCTTAAGATATTTATTAGAGATTCTCCAAGTAATACTATTACAAATAGAATAGATGCACTTCGAATATATCATCTTAAGAAATCTATTAGAGATACACAAAATAATACAACAATTGATGCAAGTCGAAGAAAAAATACTCAAAATAAGTCAACATGCACATGTGCAATCCAAAGAGCAAAAAAAAGAGGTAGGACAACATCGTTTACTAAAAATACAAAAATTGGACTATCACCAATATAGATATTTGAAAAAATAATCTAGGATACACCAAAACACACATGCTCAATTTGTCAACTAATGTGTTTTAGAAAAGACATTAGACTAAGGAAACAAAAGGAAATAATAACTACTATACTCTGACACAACTAAAATATGAAGCACTAAATAATTTCATCTATCAAACATGTTTGTTTGCATTGAAACAATTCAAGATCCCAACATATAGTACACCAAAAAATATTAGAATTAATGAACCAATACAAGATATGCAAATCCTGTCACAACTAGAAGAATGACTAGTTTTAGTGAGAATTGCATTTGCTCAAATATGGGAACTGGGGTACAAAAGATCACAAGTGGGACTGACAAGCTCTATTATCAATGTTCCTGTGAACATGAACATAGGTTCTTGTAATAAAAAAATGCATTTCAAATAGGAATGGTGTGGCCAAATGTAGTGATGCAAGTGCTCTCAAAACTCACAAGTACACCACTATACATAATGGAAAATGTTAAAATAAAAGATGATTGGAAAGAAGCTCTTGAGATTAATGTTGATAATGAAATGACATGCAAGTTGTGAAGACAAAACATCCTCTTCAGTTAGTGAAAATGCAACACATTTAGACGATGATAAAGAACATAATGAGCCTTCATAAACTTTGGTACATGGATTCACCGGATCTAGATCCATACATAAAATGCAAGACAAGATAATTGGCATTGCACCTACACAAGAGTACCATCCAATTGAAAATTTAGAAACTAATATACTAAGGAAATGAATTTTCCCACATTATTCTTTTGAAAACCACGTGACAAAGACATCATTCAAATATTTTCTTAACAAAAGACTGCATGATGGGAACTCTTGCAATCAAAAGGTACGTTGCATACCACACAACAAATATCTTCTTCAAGACTATCAAGATATTGGTACAACATGTACTTTCCACAATGTGGATAAGAATAAGAAAGGGAAAATTGAAAGGATGCAAATTGCAAGAGAAAGATGTTAAGCAAAAACCCAACTTGGAAAGAATTCTCAAATTAGACATTGGATACGTTGACTTCAAAAGAATAAGAATATCTCCAAACTATGTACACCAACTTAAGAAGAATGTTTTTGCAATGGTGCACTAACTAGGGCCTCCAACTTTTTTTGTTACTTTTACTAGTGCAGAACAAAATTGAGATCCATTATTAAGTGCACTCAAACATTGCACAATGTGCATCAGTCAAAAATTCAACAAGAACAAGAGTATGAAACAAAAGGTGACAAATTCAATCTGATAAAGAAAGACCCAATGACTTGTGCACGATATTATAGACATAGAATAGATGCAATGAAGAAATTAATTTTAACTAATGAATCATTCTTTGGAAATGTTATAGATTATTTCTTAGTAATTGAATTTCAGAATTGAGGAAATGAACATGATCATTTCCTACTCTAGGTAAAAAAATGCACCAATATATGGAATAGATAATAGGACATCCATCACAAACTTTATCGACAAGTACATTACTTGTACAATAGAACATATAGAGCCTAGTCTTCGTACAATTCACAAGTACCACCACACAAAGTGATGTAGAAGACTAAGAAAGATTTCATGTAGATACAATTTCCCTTTTCCATCCCTCCAAAGGACAATAATACTTGAACTGTTGTTAGAGAAGAATGGAATAGTAAGTTCAAAAGCAACAAGTATCTTTGCAAAATTAGAAAAGGAAAACTATGACCTGTCATACACATTTCAAATGTTCTTAGATGAAGTTGGAACTAGTGAAGAAGAATATATCTTGGCTCTAAGATCAACTCTACAATAATCAACCCTCTTCTTATGAAAAAAGCCATTGAAAATTTGGAGCAATAGCTTTGTGAGGAAAAGTCCATAACTATGGAAAGCCAATACCGATGCACAATTTGTACTAAATGCATATGCTGCAACAATGTATTGTAGCTCATACATGACAAAAGTGGACAAAACAATGAGAAATACATTTAAAAGAATACACAATGACCACGAACAAGATAGTATTGATGCAATACAAATGATAACAAAGCTAGGAAATGTACTAGACTAAGTTTACAAAAAATATCATCGCAACAAGCAGCACACATAGTTCTATCACTACCACTAAATCATAGCTCAAGAAAGTGTATATTCATAGACATAAGAGATTATCACAATCATACATTTATACTCAAATGCAATAAAGAATTTCTTAAAGAACTTGATGAGTCAGAAAATATCCTCTCTAAATCCTCAATGGACTACTACTTAACTCACCCTCCAAGCATTCATAGCATATGCCTTATAGAATTTATCTTTGAGTATATAAAAAAGGGTACAATATACACACGAAAAGAAAAATTAAGTACAATATGATTTATCAACTTCAACAAACACATGGACCTAGAAACTATTGTAGAGAACAACTCATACTCTATGTGCCATTTATAGTCAATAAGAGCACATTGAAACAATGTTTTGCATCATGGGAAAATACACATTTATATTATTAGCAAAAAATCATAACAAATCAAGAAAAGTTTAATCATAACACAACTCATGCATGGGGTGACATGGAAAAAGCAATCAAGGATCTAGATACTGAAAATGATGACATGGATGGCTAAACCCTCAGAGTCAAAAAACACAAGCACATTGAGTAATATGAAATACAAAAAGACATCCAACACAAGATACATTGGATACAAAGCGACATACGTTATGACACATTTGAAATCAGCCACCATCCACAAATTATGGACAAAAATGAGTACTACAAATTGAGGAAAATGATAAATAGAGAAAAAAAAGAAAATTTCAAAGATATTATTAAAAAATAATTAAAAACAAAAAGAACCCATTGCATTTATTCTTGATAGGCGGAGCCAGAATTGGAAAGACTTTCACTGCCAAAGCTATATACCAAGCTCTCCTTCGAATCTACAATAAGTACATTGATAGTGATCCAAAAAAACCAAAGGGCATAATAACTTCTTACATAGGAAAAGCAACATACAACATAGGTGGAGTAACATTGCATTTAGCATTCCACATACCTTTTATCACATCTAATTTCTTAACACTCAATAGCAACATACTAGATGTAATGTCAAAGCACTATTATTAGTTACGTGTACTTCTCATTGATGAGATATCATTAGTTGGTTCCACATTCCTACGTTACATTGACAAATGATTGCATGAAATAATATAGATGCCCACTGTATACTTTGGAAACATCAATATAATTTTCTATGGAGACTTGTACCAAGCACAACTAATACTTGACACTGTTGTATTTGAAAATAAAGTGACTATGTTAGAATTGATGCCTTACAATTTCTAGATAGAAAATGTTAAAAGTTATTTGTTAACACACACAATAAGGAAAAAGGATGAAAAATTCATTAATGTTCTCAACAAAATAAAAATACGCATGCAAACAAATGAAGATCTACACTATATCAACGAATAATGTATGAGGAATCTACCATTGGACCGAACACTTCCATTCCTTTTCTATAGAAGAATCAATGTCAATTCTTATTATACAAAAATGCTTGCAATAGTTCCTGGTGAAATGACTGTCCTTAATGCCATTGACAAATATGACAAAAATAATAGTGCATTATGCCTACACACATGAACAATTTCACTCCCACATCAATACATCTCAAACCAAATATTCTGGTAGAACTATATACAAGAAACTATAACACAAAAGATGGTCTAGTGAATGGATCAAATGGCATATTCAAAGCATACAAAAAATATAATAATTTTGACATAGTCTAGATAAGATTTAATGATAGTACAATCTGACAACAACAATGCAAAAAGTCGTACAATGCTATACAAATTTTTTTGAAAAGGACTGGGTACCGATACTATGCATTATCTAACCTATCCAAAAGGCATCGATCAAAAAAATATTATTTTATGAAAATAATTCCCTATATAAATATCATGTGCAAGAACAATACATAGGTCACAAGGGCTTACAATTGAGGCAATCGCTTTTGACCCCACAGGCATGAGATGACATGGATTAACATACACAACACTATCACAAACTAAAAAAATTGACTCATTATTCCTGTTAAAACTTCTAACATCAAAAAATTTTAAAATCAAAGAGAGAATACATCTTGAAATGCCCCACCTACAATCAAGTGCAAAATGGAAATTAAAGAATGATGATACATGTTCTTAAACACGTCATTCGTGCTATTACACACACTAAACACATGTAGTTTGAAGCCTCACATAAATGACATAACTAATTACTATAATATAATGTCATCTAACATCATCTGCATTCAAGAAGTACACATGAAAATCCCTAAAATAAATGACCAATTCCAACATTTTAACAACTTCACTGCATACCACATACATGGTATAATGACACTAGCCAACAAAAACCTATTCATTTCAAATATAAAGTAATACAACACAACAAATATAGAATCTATTACAATAACAACTTTGATCAAAAGCAATGAACTAAATATAGGTAATCTTTATGCAAGACCTAACACACCCATTGAAGAATATGCTACCATTGTTAAACAAGTCATCACATATGTCAAACCAATGAGTAATCTATACATTGTAGGCAATTTCAACATTGATATGTCAACAAGAAATGCAAGAAAAGAAAATCTTGAAAAGTATATGCAAGACCACAACATGAATTACATCATAGACAAAACACACAATGTATACAACCCATTAATCGATCACATCTGGACAAACTCAAGTAAAATATGTTGTTTTTACAAAATGGAAGCATACTAGATTGACCACCTCGCTACATTCATAAGGTTCCATACTCCACTCTAGATTGCTAATACATAGAAAAACAAACATAAAATTAAATAACAACAACACATACAGTAATGCAAATACATCTTACACCTAAGAGTTTTTATCTATCAAAAGCAATAACTCTAATTTAATAATATATATATCAATGTTCTACATTTATGTGCATCTCAATAATGGAAGCAAGCAAAAGAATAAGAAAGCGAACACATGTCAAGCAAGAGAAAACTACAAAAAGGCACCGACCTTTTCTCATCTCCAATAATATGAATTCTCAATTGAAAAATGATCAACCAATACATGAACATTTCTATTATTTGAAGCAATGTTAAATGTCAACCCACTACAATACTAAACTAACACCATAATACTTTGTGTAGGTCTAAACTAGGAAACCCCAATGCAATATCAATTAAGGAGTTGAATGCAAGAAAACCAGGAAACACTTTTGAAGGAGACATACTTGTCGTATATACAACAACATTGGATAGAGACAACAATGTTAGTGTAAATAATTATTATTTACACTTTACTTAAGTTTACTTAGGATAAATACATTATTTTATTATTTATTAGGTTAGACACCTAGGAGTATGTGTACTCATATGAGTTGTCATGTTGACAACATAAGTTAGCAACTCTATTTTAGCACATGGTTTCTATGACACAGGACTTTGTATAATCAATTGAGTTATCATGCAGACAACATAGTTGTTCGCACTCTAATTAAGCACATGGTGTCTACAACATAATTTAGTGTGACACACCTATGTAAGCTTATCCTTTCATCATTGCACTAACTTTTGTGCTCTATGGAAGATAATCCACTCTTAGTGGACATGTGCTTAGTTGTGAGACTTATCTTTGTGTTGACTCCTAGTCAGTCTAGAGGCCTTTATATTTAGGCACTCCTAGTGTGTATGCACATCAATTATCAATTATTGAATGATATGATATCCAAATATTTAGACATTATTCATTCTCATATTGTTATTATGATCATACATCATTTGGTCCATATTGTGCTTGTTCTTGAGCTTCTTGATCTTGGCATCATTTTGCCCTAAGGCAAATTCTTACAAACAAAACACAAGAGGTGCTATGTGTAGACTTGACAGACTTTAAAGGAGAAATGAAAATAACTCTAAATGTGATAGGGAATCTCATACAAGAGTACAAAAACAATATAGTTCTAGGAACATCCATTATAGTATCAAGATTTCAAATAGGATGCAAAACAACCTAGGACCATAGAGATTCTGATTGCATCTTGATGCTCCAAGATTCAAGCACAATTGAAACTATATCGTGACTTTGCCAAGAATACAAATCCATACCAAGCACCACAATCAAACTGCTATTCATGAGCACAAGTACCTATTCCATTGGTATAATACGTGCACTAGTAGTTGTAGGATGATAGACAGGCTCCCACTATGTTGTTGACATAAAGACAAACAATGATGATGACAAAGTACATGTAAAAATTACACTAAACACCCCTTCTTTCTATGCAACATGTATAGTAGTCATGTTTCTATGGAGTACAAAGTTCTAAAAGTAGAAAATAAAAATCTCTTGTTAATGACTAGCTCCAAATCAACTCCACATTCCAAGAAGAATCCATGCAAATAGCACTCCAATTGCAAAGAGGTGAGAGTCTTGCAATGTTGTATAGAACCATTGTACATCATAACGACATGGATAGAACACTTCACATAGGGGTTGCTACATACATCTATACACTAAAAGACAAGAGAACATTGGATGTCTTGAATGCATTACTATAAACAACACTAAAGGTAATCAAACTCAGATAATTTATCACTTCAACTACTAATTAATTCATACAAAAGCTACATTAATATCAAAACATATCTTGCAGGTTGATGGGGTTCTCAAAGTAGCCAACTCATTCTCAAATCCATTTCATGTATTTTGTTCCCAATGCAACTTAAAATTTGAGCATTATGGAATGCTAGAAGACAAAACAACTCATTGCAATAGATGCAATCAAGAGGTTGCATATATATTCACTATACCTAAAGACTATCATCACAACTGAAAACAAAAAAATAATCCAGTGTTCAATAGACAACTCCATTGTTGATTAACTACTTCCAAGCCTAAATGACACAAAAGTTGAGGACTACACACAAGACAAATCAAATTTCATCTTTATCCTCTAAGATTTTTTTGTGAAAGGTCAATTCACATTGAACCACAAAAATGCCATCAATCATGTCGTGAAAAATGGAGATTGAACAATTGCTCATAGAAAAAGGTAAATATGACTAGTCACAAATTAGCAATTATTCAAAATATGAAAAGCAAGTTATTATGAGACATAATTACAATTTACTAACATGCAAAAAATGGAATTTACAGGTATCATGGATAGCTATAATGACATATCAAGCTATAATTAATCCTAGTTACAAAAGATACTAGTCAGTATAAAGTAAGATGTGTAATCAAATAATTTATATGCACGAGTCTGATATCCAAGTACACTCTCTCTATCATAAAAGTATAATGAAACAATGTATATGCATTGATATGCTATGAGACATACTTTTTCTCTATCAAGTTCTATAACATGATTGAGTAGATGCTTTGCTAATGTAAACTATTATTAAAATACAATGGAAAATTACATCACATGATTTATCCTATTGCATATCCAATGTATAAAACACTATCTAAATTGCTACTTGTCATATGCAAAAACTATACTTAGGCAGGAACTTTGATGCTTTGCGTCCTTGTTTGATCTTACATCTAACTTATAACACTTCATAAAGTATTTTATATCTTTCCAACTTCTCCAATTTCATCTACTTAACAAACAGTCTCTAATCGACCACTTTTTATAATCCTACATTTCTCCTATGACCTTTTCTCCCATTTGAGGAAAATTATTTAAAGCATTTTCCCTCTCAAATATGGGGCTCCTTCCCCATTGAGAATTTAATAACAATTTTGATAATCAAACTCACTTTGTTCTCCATAGCCTCTTGTGCAAATTTAAAAGTGAAATAAAACATTATTTTAATTTTTAATGTTGGTTTGTATGTGTTCATTTTAATAACTTGATTGATGTGGTGTTGGAACACTTTATAGGTTTGGTTTTCACTTGATTTATTTCATCTAACTTACTGGAATATATGTTTCTATGTCATATACTTGGTAAAAAGCTCACATACATTTTCTACGCTTTTTCATTTTGATATAGCAAAAGTAACAATGGTAAAAGTTTTGCTGATTGTATCTGTTTGATAGTTTGTTTAATTTTTTTAATCAAATCCATAACATATCCACATAGGATTTTGTCAAAAAAATTGTAGGCACTTTCCTACTTTTAGCAAGGTATCACATTATATGTCCATATGCAATGTTTACACCTCATATTTCTTTGATGCATTTTATCACGCAATTCAAATACTATTTCTATGGTTTACAAATATATCACTACATTTCCACAATCCTAATGCCTTTCATTAAATATATTTGGTGCGCCTATGGAAAACATGACAATGCATCTCTATGAGCATTTTGTATAATTTGGTTTCTACTTAACATCTCTTTGAACATTTTGTCATACAATTCATGTACTTTCTATTCTAGTTATTGCATATTGTGAGACTCATTTTCAAAAATCTTGTGATTATTAAATGCATGAGATTGAGACATTTTGTCAAATTTTTTATGTACACTATTTATAGGTGGCAATTACATTAATTTGAAAGATTATTCAACTAGTCCAACAAATCATTTTCATGCATATTCTTCAAGAATTATATATATTATTCTTTGAGCATGCATTGTCAAAAATCTCCAAACAATAAACTAAAATGTAATATCTTACCAAGTAATAAAGTATTTAATTATTAATTAAATCATATTGATTTAATTATTAAGTCACTTATTATCTTTAGTTTACTTAAGCAAAACTTTCGGCATATAATACTTAATTATTTTATTAATTATTATCATAAAACCTAGGTTAGTTACCTTTTAGGGTTTTGATGTAATCCCCTCCTTGGAACACAAGGATAAAACATGCACTGATTAATTTTTTTCTTAAGATAAGTTACTTAATGAAAACATAAAGTAATCAAGTGCAAGAATGAAACATCTAAACAAGGTGATAAGAATAGGGAACATGGTTAAATCACATGTTCACCTACACCAACAAAAGTATTACAAATACTTCCAAAGATCTCCAAGCACTAAACTATGACTTACAAATCAAAGATGACAAAAATCATGATAATATACCAAGGGGATGTTCTTTTTAAAACCCAATGTAAAAGTTCCTAGCATGATTAGACATACCAGTCCATTTCCACTAATCATATCAAATTACGAATTACAAGCCGAGACCAACAACGGTCATGCACAAGGTGAGGGCTCAAATTTACAACCACTCATCTACTAGAAACCATGCTGAAAGAAAAATGCTAACTCCTAAAATTTGTCTAAGTCTGAATTCTTGAAGCCTTGAAATTTGGCTAAGTTTGAATTCCTAAAGCCTTGAAAGTTCCTAGAATCTTTATCTTAACTCAGAGAGGTCTAGAACCTATCTCAAATGAATCGTCGCATATATTAAGATATATCATAAGTATAAGGAATTAAATATACGTCAACTTATATGATCTTTCCCAATGAGTCACACAAGTTTTGCCATCAGATGTACATGCTCACTCGAGACTTCATTTCACCACGCGACGAAGTACATGCTTGTGTGAGAGACTGTATGCTCATGTGAGGGAGAATGTATTCCTGCATGAGAAATTACATTCTCACATGAGAAACTACCCTTCCTAGGTGAGAAATACCAACAATACATCAACAAGGCAAGAAGAAAATGCATAAAAATATGAAACCTCACAACAAGGAGTACCAAATCTACATAAATCGAGGAATGATCACTTAAGAGCATAAATTAGATCAAATAACTCAACCTATAATTGATAGCATCAAATGTAATCATGCAAAAAGCAACATCACAGTGAATATACATGCGAATAAATCAACTATCACAAGAAGGAAAGCACAAGCAATGAAGCTACCAAACTAAAAATAACTATGCTCATTTCCTCCCAACCATAATGGCATCACAAGACCTCAAAGGCCCTAACCATACCCTCAAGATTGAATCTCAAATTTCCAACAAGATAGTTGGAGTTGTCTCATGAGATTATTTCTAGCAATAACAATCAAATAGCATCATAAGAACAAGTATGTACAACTTGCTAATCTACCAATAGCATCACTAATCCAAGGTAGTGGTAAGAAACATCATCTAGCAATATGATACAACATCATGATAAAGGAATGCATGAAGTAATCATACTAAAAATCATATAAAACATGATATCAATGCATCCAAGATAAACCATAAATCATAAGAGAACATACTCCAGATACATTGAAGTACCAAGTGAATATCCAACATTAGCCTCAAACTGAAAATAGACCATCTCTGTACACTAGTCCCCAATAGTGGTATAGGTAGCTATGCCTCCCAACCATGTGGAATCTACATGCCCACTCCCACTATGTTGATGGAGATAATGATCCAACCAAAATCACACAATACAGTCATCCATGACCAACACTCACACCAAATAGTACAGAGGACTGAACCTAGATCATGAGACAATGCAATACAACAAGACCTGGTTAGACACTCTATGGGTCTACTATGTAGGGACTCTAGTGGAGAGTAGATCACTTGGCATCATGGAGACCAAGCTTAACATAATGAAGAAACTATCCCTTAGGAGGCCATCACACTGTGTCCTTGATAAACCCATATAGACACTCACCCTTAGAAAACTTGTACAGATACATACCCTCAGATCAACCCATATAGGTATTCTCTTAGTTTTATCACCCATTAATTCATTTAGTTATCACTTATTATAAACTTCTTCATGTTTACCTTGTCGGGTACATGACCCAAGGTCACGTGAGAATCCCCTCCACTTGTCTACCCTACATACCTATGCTCATCATATGATGAGTGCCTACAAGCAATTTAGTTTCCCAACTCGACCCCAATGAACATAGCTCAACTAAAAGAAACCAGGAGTTTGGGTCTTGAAAGAAATTTACAAGTGCACACTCATGTGCTTGTGTGTGAGCACACCACATACATAAAGATCATAAACAACAAGGGCTAGATGAGAAACAATAAAATTACCAAGTATATAATCACTCAACTGAGCACATAGCAAGGAGTATAGATTTAGTACGAATCCCAATGAAAGAAGAATAAATCTATAGTCAAATTGGAATCTTCATGGATAATCTGAGTCCATGACCAATATTAATACCAAGAAACACCCAAGAAAATTGGGTGGCACACAAATGAAGGCAAAGTCAAAATGCCCAAAATGCAATGTTGACAAAAATCAACGAAATTGAAACCCTTTTTACTATTGGGTATAAAAACCCCATATATCAAATAAAAATTGGGTTTGTAGTCCATATGCAAAAATGACTAGCATAATGGTCCAAAACCCCCAAACCTCAATCCAAAAGGCAAACAAATGCTCGTACCCGCCCAATCGGGTAGAGCCAACATACAAGAATGAAAGGGAACACTAGTTCTCTACCTCCTAGCAAAATAGTACCAAAATATACTTAGAAAAAGAGCTGAGACATAAAAATGGAAGAGCCCTACTTGGCAACCAAAAGGACAAAAATAGGAATGCTCACGATAAAATAATCTCTCAGCTAAAACTATCAAAAGTCTTGACAAACCAAGCTCTCCCTAAGCCAGATCCAATGAGATCAATCCCACATTGATCCCACGTTCATAGCTCCTGTAATGAGTAAAACAACTATACCTCCTTAAGAGGGTTTTGGGATTTTTGCTCTCAAATTGAAATTCAAAAGTGAGAAGTGAGAAATAACTCACTTTTTGGGATATATATTCACTTAAAAGTGAAATATTAAAACAACAAAATAACTGGCTCACTTAAATAAATCCCTTTATGAGGTAATTCCAGTTAAATAGAATTCAACTATAAGAAAGCTGTTGGTAATTAAAATAATTCAATCAAATAATAAAATCCCTCTAAACCATTAAAACTTATTTAATTAAATAACTTTCACAACCACTGTGTATTCCTAAATGCACAGACACACTCACGGGTCTAGAAACATATGCATAATGAATCTGGATTTACCAATTACCATAGGATTAAATAATAAAAAAGATACATTGCCCATATAGGGACAATATTGGCTCAACATGAAAGATTTGATCACTAATTGCATGTGCCATTGCCAGGGATATAAGTCATGCACAATAAACACACCCAATTAAGTGTAGATGAACACTAATAATAGTTGAGGTGATATTTACGTGAAACCATGTAATTAAAGCATTTAATTAATTTCATTTAAATAATCATTTAAATAGTCCATTTTGCATAAAAAATGAAATGAACAAGGTAAATATCTGTAGCACGTAATTTCATGAGTCTAATATGGATAGCTCATTCTCTAATTCATTAAGCATTCAATAATGAAATTAATAGTAATTACTCAATAATGGAAAAATGGCACCATAAACATATAAGTTAGCACTGTCCAATACATGAGTAACATTGCCACAGGAACCTAGTCAAGTGCAACATGATAATAATACACCATGCAATCAATGCACACATCTTAGGGTAATTACATAATAACATCATGATACCATATCAATTTTGGCAACCACTGGCATAAACCTCAGTGAAACCATCTAACACATCATAATCTCATAAATTAAGAGAAGGCATAGTCAACCAAATAATGCAACAATATAACTCAAATCACCCCAAGGATGTAGACCACTCACGAGTCCTAACCATGATCACATAAGAAGCAATATCATCAAGGTAGCATCCATCAGGATGACTAACATAAATCAAATGGGAGAGACACTATCTCCTTTTTAAGGATGATCTCTCTTTGTAATTTATTTATTCAATTTTAATAATATCAATCTCTCTTTTTGCTCATCAAGAATGTCTCATCTTTGGATCTACAAATTTCAACCTCCATAGCTTTTTTTTCTCTCTTTTTGTGACAAGTTTTTGCATGCAGGTGATTCTTGGGAGCTATGGGGTTGAGCTTTCATCAACTTCAACATAGTATCAGAGCTCCAAATCTTCATGCCCCTGTTGTATTTATGAGAAGTCTAGCTTGGATTTCAAATCTATGTTTTTTCTTTCAAAGGGTTTCATTTTTTAGGATTTTTTGTATTGGATTTGGGGAGTCACCTTTTTTTGGTGCACTTTGAGCCCAAACCGACCTCACCATTGAGCTCAAAGTGCCTAAAAACTCCTATTTTCATATAAATTTGTTCAATTTGGACATAGTTGGAATTTGAGGCAAAAAAAATATTGCTCCTAGATTAGACATGTTACTGGAGGTGGGAATATTATTATTTTTGGTGCGAAAATTGAGATATTTTGGTATGAAAAATTAAGATTTTTTTGGTACAAATCGAGAAATTTTGGCATGCAAACTGAGAATTTTTGCACATAAATCAACATTCTATATACAAATCAAAATGACTTTTGGTGCAAACCTACAGACTTCCTGAGATAGTTTTAGTACAAAAATGACATGTTCCCCAAGGTGATTCTTGTACTAGTGGGCACACTTTTTGATGCATTTGGAATGGATCTTGAGGCAATAATTTTTGTTTACTTTGCCCTTCTAGCTCTTTTTTGACCTACATGTGTTTTTTTAGCTGTAAACTACTCATCTAGACTCTATTTTTTGCAAACAAGATATCGTCAGGAAGTTGGTTCCAAGCCTATTCTTGTGGTATAGGTTATTTTCAATTTTGGTTCTTTTTTGATGGCTATTTTTTTTTGTCAAAATTAGGAGTTCTATTTTGCATCACAAGAGACATATCTTGAGCATTTGACCTCTAATTTGGGATTACTTTATATCATTGGAAAGGTATTTGAGATCTCTTTCTAGGGATGATGGTTGTTTTTCAGATTCTACTCCAGAAACATTCTCTTTAGCCTTTTGTATTTTTGCATTCTGGTGGATATCTTGGTTGTTTCAGGTTTGAGGATTGATTTCATTGCTTTAGATGATTCTTCATGGGTTTTACTATATGTTGTATCATCCTTATGTCTCTTCTAGTCTATTTAGACATCTTTTGTAGCATTTATGCAAACATACTAAGATTAAGTGCCACTCTATTGCATTTTAGGATCTTTCACATCTTTGTATTTTGTTGTACTCAGATTACAATATAAAGTACCTTGGGGGGTTTCATGTTGGCTATATTCACCATTTTTTTTTGTCAAGTGAGTGTTCCATCCATGAAATTAGCCTCATGATGTGTCAATTACACATGCCATTATAAGTGTTTGTACTTCTTTTGCACTCTTGATGTTCTTAGTTCTTCTTTCTGTAGGAGATATTGTATTCAGTTTTAGTGTTCATGTCTTACCTCTCAACATTATAGGGGGGTTATGTTGGTTCTATTGCTTTCATGGTTCGATGGAGTGAGATATGTATTGAATATTTGATCCTATGTACTAGGCAATTGCAGTGGCTAGATACCTATGCATTTAAGTGAGATGGATCATTTACCATATAGACATGTTCTTTCATTCCTATTTTTGGAGGCCATGACGGTACCTTCCATCTTAAATTGACCAGCTCTTCAGATTTAAGTCTTTTCTACCTGGTCATGTTATATACAATGGAGGTTCTTTAGATCAATAGTTTGGAAATGTTTGTAGTTTCATGCTTCAGTGGTGTTCTTCGTGATCATCTTTTATTCCTATCTTCTAGGACATTCCCTAGTTTGGAGGCTTCTTCCATCCTTCACTAATTCTTTTCAACATTCTTTCCATCTATTTTTGGAGTAGGGTTTTTCCCATGTGGTTTTTTGCTTTCTCCTCTTTACATAGATTTAGTTGTGCTTGGGTACCTCATTAGGCCTTGTTGCTGGGACCCAAATTTACTTTCAGTGGTATTTTCTAGATTTCTAGCTACTCCCTATGTTTATTTTAGGGGGGGTGTTAGAGTAATAAAGTATTTACATATTAATTAAACCATATCAATTTAATTATTAAGTCACTTATTACCTCTAGTTTACTTAAGCTAAACTTTGGGCATATAATAATTAATTCTTTTATTAATTATTATCATGCAACCTAGGTTAGTTACCTATTAGGGTTTTGATCTCCTTTATAAGGATGATCTCTCTTTGTAATTTATTCATTCACTTTTTATAATAGCAATCTCTTTTTTTCTCATCAAGAATGTCTCATCTATGGATCTGCAAATTTTAGCCTCCATAGCTTTTGCTTCTCTCTTTCTATGATAGGTGTTTGCATGTAGGTGATTCTTGGGAGCTGTGGGGTTGCGCTTTCATCGACTTCAACATATTTAACGTTTTAGTTTATTTTTTAGCCAATAACATGCATGGTCTACTTTTCCATATTTTTCAATATTTGTTTCACAACATTACCATTATAATACATAAACAAGATATCTCATTCTTTAAAAATATTTTGTAAAATAGTTTCTATTTTTAAGCCTATAATTCAATAATTTACATGCTTTTATGGGATGTTTATAACTTATTTTGAAACTCCTATATAAGTGTAAACACACAAGAATCAAACAAATTTTTGGAAATATATATGATAGGCTAAGTTACTGAGAGGGGAGGGGTGAATCAGTAACTAATAAAACTTAATCCTTAATTACCAATTAATCCTTCATGTGTATTATGATCTAATTGCATGCATGAATAACTGAAAGTATTAAAACATTCATAACACTTTGACACACAATTTGGTGACCTAGAAACCTTCTAAATAGAAAGTAAAATTTGGTTGAGGATGATACCCACAAGCTGTAGTACTATAGTATAAAGTTGGCCTGTTAAAGCTTACAATGACCACTTTTGATGATCTGCCCTGTTAGGAGCAATAAGGACTACTAGGTCCACTTTGCAAAAGGATTTACAAATATACATTGAAGTATGCACTTGATAAAGAGATTTACAAAAGAATATTAAGTCTACCTTGTGAAAGGATTTAACTAATCCACCTATTAGGATGAAATAGTTGCCGATCTCTAATCTACAACTTGGTTTACTGAATGAGATTCCTTTGAGTGTAATGATCAACTTGCTATGATAGATAAGTCTTTGTTTCTCCTTATACTACTATAGCCTTGTATTTCACACTTTTTCATTTATTTTCTTGTTATCTTACTTCCATATGATATATTGGACGTGATAGAATACATTATATAATACCAATTCAATTTACAAATCAATAAAGTTGGCTACAATATAAGTTTACAAAAAATACACAAAGTCACCCCAACTGTAGGAACTCAAATTTTGAAGATGGTTAGGTTCTGATACTTAACATCCACTATCAAAGCTCGACATTGTTATGCACTCAGTAGATGTAGAAGCTTGGTCCATACTGATCACTTCCAAGTAGTTTGAACTTGGTCTTGTTGAAAATGATTGAAAAAGATCATGAATGAAGAATAATGGAACTGGTAAAGAATATTTTCAATCATTGTTTTGTCATTGATGTCAAACTTGCTACTTGTAAGAATGATAATTTCTTAAGTGATCCAAGTACTATCAATTGGTTGATTGACAAGGAGGAGGCAATCAATAAGATGTAACTAGAGAAATTAGAGAAAGGTTGAAGTTATGATGTTGTAATGAAGTATAAGGATCAACTAAGCCATTGATGAAATAGTGTATTGATGACATACTCTAAGAGGATGGAAACACTGAGACACATCAAATATGTAAGGTTTAACTAAGTCATTTCTAAAGCCTAACTAAGTTCATTAGAGAGAGCCGAGCAAGCTAGTTAGAGTCGAGCAGATTCTTAGTTGAAGCCAAGAAAGTTCAACTTTAGTGTGAGCTGAGTGATTATTCAGGTGTCGAGTATTAGAAAAAGGTAATAGATGTCGAGAAAATTTCTTCAGGTGCCGAGCATCAGTAAATACAGTAGGAGCCAAGTAACATAGAAGGTGTCGAGCATCAGTAAACCAATGATACCAAGTTGCTGCATTATTTGTTAAGTCAAAAGATTCGCCAGATCAGTAACGATAAGTTTGTTGCATTGAATTTTGTGAATTAGTTGGATGATAAGGATGATGAGTAGATGTCACAGAATTTTATGTAAACCATGTAAACCAATTCAAGGCGAATGCTGGTGGACTTATCATGAAGTTTCTAGAAGAAGCAATTTGGAGGGAAAGTAATATCATTTTCTCAGATCAAATCAAGATTTGAGCAAAAAATGAAGAACATAACTTCTTTATAAGGAGTTACAGGTTAGAGATCAAAGAGAGAGTGTAAGACGGAGTTGGTCATAAGTGTGGTCATGTGAAGAAGCCAAGAGAAGGCTAGTGTGAAGTGTCAAGAAGAGGACACAGTAGGGAATAAGTACAAAGCATCAAGACTCTGAGTTGATCAAGTGACCATAGAGTGTATTGGCATAACGAGTGGAAGAACTCAAGGAGATAGATCTTGAAGGGTGAACAAGTTATCAGCACTGCAAGGGAGAAAAGCCAAGCACATAAAGGAACTGAAGAGTGATATGAAATCTGCAAGGTTAAAGTTGCAATCTTTATTAGGTCAAAACCTTTCTAATACTTTCTTACCATTGTATTAGATATTGAAATCCTACATTTCTAGGTTAGCTTAACAGCTAGGTGGATAAGCCTTAGGAAAAAGATAGAGAATCCCCAGGAGAAGGATAAGAGATCCTCAGGAGAAGGATAAAGAGATCCTTAGGAGAAGGATAGGAGATCCTTAGAGAGGGATAAAAGATTCTTTTGAGAAGGTGACTGTAAATCCCATGGACTTGGGTGGGCCTAACAACTCTATGTAAATCCCTTAACAGGGTGGCATTCTAAGTTGAATGTTCTTAAGTCCTCTAACAGGGCACACTCCTAACAGGGTGTAGAAATCCTTTAACAAGGTCACATTTAACAGTGTGTTGTAGCCTTTAACAGGGTAGACCTTTAATAGGGCAAACCATCAGAAGTGGTTGAAATAAATTGTGCAGTTATTTTGTGGGTATCATCCCCACCCCAGTTTTACCTTCTTATTCCTGGAGGGTTTCTGGGTCACCAAAATCCTTTGTGTTATGGTGTGATGCGTGTTTACTTTTCATGTTTAATTGTATGCATGCTAAGAAAGAAAAAATGATAGTACTTCTAATTCACCCCCTCTTAGTTATTCTAAAGAATTCTAACAATTGGTATTAGAGCCCGTTGTTGATTTTTTTCAAGGTACTAGTAGTAGGAAGATCAAGATGTCCAAGAGAGAAGTTCCCAAGCTAAACAAAGAAAACTTTGTTGCATGGAAAAGTTTGATGAAGCTACACCTCAGATCAATAGGTGAATATGCATAGATCTCAATCATAGTTGATCATGTAGACCCTGCAGGACCTCTCACTGTAGATGACATGAGCAAGAAGACGGAGCACAATCAAGCGATGTTAGATATTACTTCAGCACTAAGTTATGCCGAGTATGATGACATCAAAGAATGTGGTACTGCAAAGTAGATGTGGGAAACATTATCAAGAATCTATGGAGGAGATGATAATGTCAAGAGAGCCAAAAGAGAGAGCCTAAGAGGAAAGTTCAATGACATGAAAATGGAAGAAGGAGAGAATGCTAATCAATATGGTGCAAGGATGAAGGAAGTGGTAAGTACCATAAGAAGCCTAGGAGGACAGTTGGCAGAAGAAATAGTATGTAGCAAATACTTGAGAACTTTACTTCCTATCTATGCTATAAGAGTATCAACCATCCAAGAGCTAAGGTGTGTACTAGGAAACACATTGTCATTTGAAGGAATAATTGGAAGACTCACTGCCTTTGAGCTATCCAACTTTGATAACTACAAGCTAGAAAACTTTGAATCTACATTCAAAGCCAAGATGACAATAAAAGACAATGAGGAGGTGCAAACAAAGAAAAAGAGTGGAAAAGGAAAGCATGTACCTAGTGACAATAGCATTGATGAAGATGATGTAGACCAATTGGAGGCATTACTAGCAAGAATATTTCACGGAGGAAGAGGCAAATTCAAAGGTAAGCTGCCAATCATTTGTTTCAATTGTAATGAAGTTGGTCACATTGCAGCCAGATGCACACAAAAGAAAAATTACAAGGATGGAGGAAACTTCAACAACAAGAAAGAGGACAAAAAAGACTACAGAGGTAAAGACAAAAGATGCTACATTGTTGAAGAAGACTCTGACGAGAATGATGATGAAGTAGTCTACGTGGCTATGAAAGATGAATCAGATGAAGATGAAGCAACTGCCCTGGCAACCTGCATGAACAAGAATGATAAATGGATCATAGATAGCAGATGCTCTCATCACATGATTGGAGATAAAAGTAAGTTCATTTCCTTTACTCAATATGAAGGAAATAGTGTTAGATTTGGTAACAATGCACCATGTTAGATCAAAGGGACAGGTAGTATCAAGCTTACTAAAAAGATATCATGTGATAATGTATGCTATGTTGAAGACCTAAATTACAACTTTTTAAGTGTCTCATAGTTAGGCAACATAGGATGCAAGGTTGAATTTGAAAATAGAGTTTCCAAGATCTATGATTCTCAAGGAAGTTTAATAGGAAAAGGTGACCAGACTAGAAGTAATTTGTTCTACCTAGACATGGAAGATGCTTCTTGTCTCATTGTTCAAACTGATGATGTATGGTTATGGCACAAGAGGCTATGTCATGTAAATTTTGACAATCTGATAAGCATCAGCAAAATGAAGAAAGTCAAAGGTCTACCAAAGTTGAAGAAGCTTGATAACACCATGTGCAAACAATGCCAACTAGGGAAGATGGCCAAGTCAACTTTCAAAAGCAAGGCTTATACTTCTAATGAAGTATTAGAGCTAGTTCATACTGACTTGTGTGGTCCTATTGAAGTACAAAGCTACGAAGGTGATAGATACATAATGCTATTTGTAGATGACTATTCAAGGATGATGACAATCATGTTCTTGAAACAAAAATTAGATACATTCCAAATGTTCAAATGGTACTTGGCCAGAGTTGAGAAAGAGATTGGGAAGAGCCTAAAATGTCTTAGATCTGATAGAGGAGGTGAATTCACATCAAGAGAATTTGAAGAATTCTGCAATGAAAGAGGAATCAAAAGGCAGACATCAACACCTAGGACTCCACCTCAGAATGGTATAGCAGAAAGAAGGAATAGATCAATCATTGACTGTGCTAGGACCTTAATGATGGAGAAAAATGTTGCACTCAAGTACTGGAGAGAAGCTGTAAGTACTGCAGTCTACACACTCAACAGAGTTCAAGTCAAGAAAGGTACAAATGCAACACCTTTTGAATTATGGTATGGGCATTCTCCTAATGTAAAACATTTCAAAATATTTGGATGCAAATGCTATATATATAAAGAGTCTAGAAATGGAAAGTTTGATGCAAAGAGTGAGGAAGGCACGTTTCTTGGTTATTCTACTAGAAGCAAAGCTTATAAGTGCTTGAATGTTAACACTAACAAAGTAGTAGAAAGCACAAATGTGAAATTTGATGAGCTTGCAAAAGTTCTAAGTGTTGACAACACCAAGAAAGTAGAAGAATACAAGACCTTTGTATACTTTTATGAAGGTGTACCTAATAATGGTGAAGTTGCAACTCAGAATGACAATCAACAACAAAATCCAGTATCTACCGAGTCACAGACAGTGAATGCTGAGCAACAGACACATCCAGAAGCTGAGCTGTAGGATACATAGAATGTTCATTCAGATTCTAAGAATAGCCAACATGAAGGAAATGAAAAAATACCTGACAAAAATATGCATGAGGATTCAAATTCTAAAAGAGACAACATGCAAACAAGGAAAGAACCAGTATTGGCAAAGTATGTAAGAAGACATCATCCTGCAGATCAAATTATTGGAAACAAAGAGGTAGGACCAATGATAAGGAATAGACTCAGAAGTGAGACATGTCTGCTCAACAAAATGGAACCAAAAATAGTAAGTGAAGCCATAAAAGATGATGACTGGTACAATGCTATGAAAGAAGAAATAGAACAAATTGAGAAGAACAAGACATGGACCTTAGTCTCAAGACCAACTGACAAGAATGTGATTGGAACAAAGTAGGTGTTTAGAAACAAGTTAGATGAGAATGGTGAAATCACAAGGAACAAGGCAAGACTAGTCTATAAAGGGTATGCACAAGAAGAAGGACTAGACTATGGAGAAACTTTTGCTCTAGTTGCCAGAATGGAAGGAGTAAGGACCTTACTGGCATATGCAGCCTTCAAAGGATTTAAAGTCTATCAAATGGATGTTAAGTCTACATTTTTGAATGGTATACTTGAAGAGGAAATCTACATGGAGAAACCAGAAGGATTTGTTGATGAAAATAATAAAAACAAGGTATGAAAATTACATAAGGCTCTATATGGATTAAAGCAAGCCCCTAGAGCTTGGTATGAGAGACTTCACAAGTATCTAGTGCAAATAAGATTTGAAAGAACTGATGATAAAATCAACATGTACATTAAATCAAAAGAAGGTAAGGATATCCTTGTATTTGAAATCTTTGTGGATGACATAGTTTTTGGAGGAAAGGAAGCAGTTTGCAAAAGTTTTGCTGACAAAATGAAACATGAGTTTGAGATGTCTATGTTTGGAGAAATCAAGTTATTTGTTGGATTGCAAGTACATCAACTAAAACATGGTATATTCATGACACAATCAAAGTACATGAAAGAGATACTCAGGACGTTTGGATTGGAGCACTCCAAACCAATCAACACACCAATGACAACAGGACATAAGCTATCCAAAAATGATGAATTAACTGAAGTCAATCAAATAGTGTACATATCCATGATTGAAAAACTAGAATATGTTTTACATAGCAGAACAAACATAGCATTAGTAGTTGGAATAGTGGCTAGATTCTCTGCTAATCCTAAAGAAAATCATCTCATGGTAGTAAAAAGGATAATGAAGTATCTCAAAGGAACTGATGATTTTGGCCTATATTACAAAAAGAATGATAAGTTTAAGCTCAATCCATACACAGACGTAGATTGGGGAGGCAAAATTGATGATCAAAAAAGCACAAGTGGAGCATTATTCTTAGGTAAAAAGCTAGTTACTTGGACTAGCAAGAAACAAACATGCACATCTCTGTCCACTGCAGAAGTAGAATATGTGGCAGCAGTAGTCAATTGCACAAACATTGTGTAGCTCAAACATCTATTGAAAAGAATGAAAGAAGAGGTAACCAAACTTGTGATACTGTATTGTGATAATACAAGTGCTATAAACATATCCAAGAATCTAGTAATGCATGCAAAAATCAAACATATTGCAATCAAGTATCACTATGTCAGAGAATTGGTGGAAGACAAACAAGTGAAGATGGAGTACATTCACACAAAGGAACAAATTGCAGATATCTTCACCAAACCATTACCGAAGGATGCTTATGAATATCTTAGAGGCAAGTTGGGGGTAATGCCCCTAACTCAAGCAGTCTAAAGAAACAAAAAAGCTGCCCTGCATCAACAAGAGTAGATCCTTGCAATATCATAAGAATGATGCAGAGGATGACAATAGGAAACATAAATCCCAAAACAGTCACAAGCATGGTGACAAAGGGAGAAAAAATGAGACGCAAAGCTTATATTTAGCATGTTGAAGATGCTACATCTTTGGCATTTATGTCAAAGAGGGAGATTTATGAGAAATTGATCAATGAAAGGTAAAGATATGGAGATGTATGAGATTAGTAGTAAGGATGCAGTAGTCAAGAGGGAGAAGCAGAACAAAGGAATCAGTTTGTATCAACAAAAGAGCAAGACATGATACAAAGAGGAAGATATGTAATAACAATTAGTTTTTTGTTTGGTATCTAATTTTGGTGGTAACTAAGTTGATAAGCTCAATCAATTGATCAGTTTGGTTTGCCATCAATGCCAAAGAGGGAGATTATTGAAAATGATTGAAAAAGATCATGAATGAAGAATAATGGAACTGGTAAAGAATATTTTTAATCATTGTTTTGTCATTGATGTCAAACTTGCTACTTGCAAGAATGACCATTTATTAAGTGAACCAAGTACTATCAATTGGTTGATTGACAAGGAGGAGGTAATCAATAAGATGTAACTAGAACACGTAGAGAAAGCTTGAAGTTATGATGTTGTAATGAAGTATAAGGATCAGCTAAGCCATTGATGAAATAGTGTATTGATGAAGTACTCTAAGAGGATGGACACACTGAGACACGTCAAAGATGTAAGGTTTAACTAGGTCATTTTTAAAGCCTAACTAAGTTCATTGGAGAGAGTCGAGCAAGCTAGTTAGAGCTGAGCACATTCTTAGTTGAAGCCGAGAAAGTTCAACTTCGGTGTGAGCTGAGTGATTATTTAGGTGCCGAGTATCAGAAAAAGGTAATGGATGCCGAGAAAATTTCTTCAGGTGCTGAGCATCAGTAAACCAATGATGCCAAGTTGCTGCATTATTTGTTAAGTCAAAAGATTCACCAAATCAATAACAATAAGTTTGTTGCATTGAATTTTGTGAATTATTTTGATGATAAGGATGATGAGTAGATGTCACAAAATTTTATGTAAACCATGCAAACCAATTCAAGATGAATGCTGGTGGACTTATCATGAAGTTTCTAGAAGAAGCAATTTGGAGGGAAAACAATATTGTTTTCTCAGATCAAATGAAGATTTGAGCGAGAAATGAAGAACACAACTTCTTTATAAGGAGTTACAGGTCAAAGATCAAAGAGAGCGTGTAAGAGGGGGTTTTTCATAAGTGTGGTCATGTGAAGAAGCCAAGAGAAGGCTAGTGTGAAGTGTCAAGAAGAGGACACAGTGAGGAATAAGTACGGAGCATCAAGACTTTGAGTTGATCAAGTGACCATAGAGTGCATTGGAATAATGAGTGGAAGAACTCAAAGAGACAGCTCTTAAAGGGTGAACAAGCTGTTAGCACTTTAAGGGAAAAACCAAGCAAAGAAAGGAACTGAAGAGTGATATGAAATCTGCTAGGTTAAAGTTGCAATCTTTATTAGGTCAAAACCTTTCCAATACTTTCTTACCATTGTATTAGATATTGAAATCCTACATTGCTAGGTTAGCTTAACAGCTAGGTGAATAAGCCTCAGGAAAAGGATAGAAGATCCCTAGGAGAAGGATAAGAGATCCTTAGGAGAAGGATAAAGAGATCCTTAGGAGAAGGATAGGAGATCCTTAAAGAGGGATAAAAGATTCTTTTGATAAGGTGACTATAAATCCCATGGACTTGGGTGGGCCTAACAGCTCTATGTAAATCCCTTAACAGGGTGGCATTCTAAGTTGAATGTTCTTAAGTCCTCTAACAGGGCACACTCCTAACAGGGTGTAGAAATCCTTTAACAAGGTCACATTTAACAATGTGTTGTAGCCTTTAACAGGGCAGGCCTTTAATAGGGCAAACCATCAGAAGTGGTTGAAATCAATTGTGCAGTTATTTTGTGGGTATCATCCCCACCCTAGTTTTACTTTCTTATTCCTAGAGGGTTTCTAGGTCACCAAAATCCTTTGTGTTATGGTGTGATGCATGTTTACTTTTCATGTTTAATTGTATGCATGTTAAGAAAGTAAAAAGGATAGTACTTCTGATTCACCCTTGTTTTATTAGAAAGTTTGAATTGGACATTACAAGACCTTGAATAACTAATTCACCCCCCTCTTAGTTATTCTAAAGAATTCTAATAGGTCTGTACTAGTGACTCAATGAATACTGTGAAACCTGACATATAAATTGAGTCACTTGATTATGATTGCATAACTCAGTAAATACTATCACTACGAGCTCAGTATAAACTGAGTCACTTGGTTAACACTGAGTGGCTCGGTCAACACTAGCTTTAGATTGCTATAACTACAAACTTAGTAAGAACTACACAACTCAGTTCACACTGAGGAACCCGATAAATCTTATGAAGCTTGATTTACACTGTTGATCATCATTGTGGTAGAAACTACTTGACACAAACTAAATATTGTCTCTTGGATTCGGTAGCAATTGTAGAACTCGGTAGAGTCTGAAATACTTGGTTAACTCTATTAATTGTACAATATGATTGGTAGATACTTACAATCTGAATAAGTGTATGTCACTAATAACAAACATGATTGAAATGACAATAATCTCTCCCTTTGGCATTAGTGACAAAAACACTTATTAGTCAAAACTGAATTTGAAAAGAAGTTCAATAACACCTTTTATTCATCTCCTTGTGTCTCCAACTTGGTAGAGTACTCTATTTTTGAGATTTTTTTTTTTGTAAGAGATGTATCTTTGAGTATCTGTACATATATAATGCTCCTCCATACATATATACAATATACTTTTCATCTTTTCACATCTGATATATACATTTTCTCCCCCTTTATGTATACTTCCTCTTTATAATATACATTTTCTTTACAATATACAATTTTCTTGACATTAATGCCATATAGAGTAAAGAAAAAATGTGACAATAAGTCTAATTGTACCTTTAAAATTAATGCCATTGTCTTGTCCCAATTTTCTTGCAACACCTTGCATGTGTGCAATGCAACTTGAACTTCTGTTGAAAGTTCTATCATGTGATCTACAATTGAGAAGTTGTTATCATGGATGAGAATTTTGGCATGTGCAATATGTTTTTGCAATGCATCCATGTTTGGAAAATCATGCCTTGTATATTTATCAGTGTTGCCCTTATTCTAGCTTCTTCTCTTAGCAATTCTGCCTACATATCAGTTAAGAATCTAGTCTTTCTATAGTGGGCCGAGCTGTAACTTGGGTCAAGTTGCAACTACTATGCACTTGCCTGCAGATCTTCATCAATCTTTGATAGTTTTTCCTTAATTTCTTTGGTGAATATTGAAATATCATAGAGTTTACCAAATAGTGAAGACACATTGTTTTAAGAGGTCTCCAATGAGCCTAGAATAATAAATAATTCTATGTGATGAATAGAAATATGTTGAGTTATCTGTTCCAAAACTTTATTCTCAAATTTCTTCTTAGCTCTCTGCAACAATTTCTCTTGTCCATTCAAATATTCATTGAATTTTTGGACTACCTTTGCTTACTAAATCAAAATTGGTTGAGAAGTGTCAACCTTTGTGTTTAGTGCCTCTGCTAGGATATTCTTAGCATCTTCAATTATTTAAAATTCATTGTTTCTTTCTTCTTTAAGCCTTTGCTACTTTGATTTCTTCTGAAGAAGTTCTCCAAATATATGCATTTGATTAGGGTTAAGATTTGAGATGTCCCAACTTGGAATAACAATCTCCTCATCAAGATCTATATCTTCTTCTTTCTCTTTCCCTTTACTCAAAAATTTTGTGCTCGGTTGAGGTTTGGTCTCAACTGTCCTTGCACTTACTATTTGCATACTAAGAATGGAAGCAATGGTAAAAATTGTGGGACCAGTTGAAAAAGTAGATACTGCACTTATTGATGGAATACCTGCTATTGAAATACTTGTTGTAACCAAAATTGATGAAGAGGGAAGTGTTGTCTGCTCAGGAGATGAAGTACTTGCCACTTCTATCAATGAAGTACTGAGCTGAAAAGGTGCAAAAATTGATTGAGTGCATGTACTTACAATGTTTGACACAATCAATCCTATGGTAGCTTTCTTTAGGCTTGATGTCTTCAATGCTTCACTTAGAGAATGAGGAAGTGAGGCTATGACTGTTGCTACAATTTTCACTGGGTTAGTCTCCTCAATATTCTAATCTTTAGGTAGATCTTCCTCAATAGCTTCCTATCCCTATCCCTCTTCCTCATCATCTACATTGTCATAATGTGTAACTTATTCATCATCAATTTACTCATCTTTTTCATGTTCATCATCATCCTTGTCACTAACATTGACAATAAAATCACTTAGCTTGTGAAGAACATAAATGTTCTTCCATGTGTTGGTAGAATTCCTTACCACATGTTCAATGTCATTCAACAATATAAGACAAGTGTTGAATCTGAAGGTGAATTTTTCTTCATTCTTTTTCAAATATTCTTTTACCTCCTTGTCATTCAAACTCAGCATGAGTTGCTTCAGGGTTTGTTCATATATGTCTTTAGAGTTTTCATGGCATTCTCCCATATTGGCTTGATCTTTTCCATTACATCACTTGGAATCTGCTGACCAAGCTAGTCTGGGGAATACTTCCACTTACCCATTTTAGACATTATCATGTCTTTTATTTTCTTTTGCTCCTCTGCAGTCCTAGTCTCATGCTTTAGTGATTTGAATTTTTTATGCCTAATCCTGACTCTATTTCCTTCAACCTTTCCTCAAAGTTAGGTGGTGGCCTTTTGAAGATCACATCTCCTTCTTCTTTGTCAAATTTCTTCCTAGATGTCCTCCTCATGAACACAACACTAGATGGTTTGGCAAGCTTGGTTATAGTAACCTTACCTTCTTCTTTAATGGCTCTTATTCCTCTAATTTCTCTTCATCTTCTACTTCATCTTCCTCAATATCGTCTCCTTTGCCTTCAGTCAACAGAAGAGTGGTGCTGGTTTTCAATTTTGCAATGATCTTCTTCCCTTTGTTGACTGCCTGAGGGAGTTTAATTTCAAGTTCAATTCTTTCCTTTGCCTCATCATAGGTACCAAAGTACATAGCTTTAGGGTCAACAGGCTCATTAATTAGTGCTTCAATAATGTCCTTGGTTCCATCTATGTTTACCTCATAGCCTAGAGGTTTGGCCCATATAATTCTCGGTCTAACTACCTAAATATATACTTTGTCACTATCAACCATGAAACAAATATCATCTTTGTAATCATCAATAAGTTTATTGGGGATCCTAAATCTTTTATTCATATATTTTTTGAATGCATCAAAGTAATTGTCCATAATACTCACATAGTTTTCTCCCATTTCAGCTATATATTCATTAATTTGATAAAGAATAGTATATCCTTCCTCCATATGACTTCACCTTTAAATGGGAAATTTTTTTGCACATATAGAAATAGACTAGTTAAGAGTGAACCAAACTTACAAGGATTGTGCTTTGAAGTTCTTCTACTCTCCATATTCTTGTTGAACTGGTTTAGCATCAACTTGGCAAGGTCAAGTGACAGGTTATTCTTGACCACCTTGTATGTGAGATCCACTACTTTGCATGACACATTGTTGAGTCTGCTCAAGCTATATATCTTGTGCACAATGATATGTATCCCAAATTTTAGTTCCATGTTTGTAACACATCTGATCTTCATTCCCCTTCCATCCCACTCGAAAAGGATTTTCTTTTCAAGCTCAACCTGACTTAGGGTTTTTGTTGTTTTCGCTTTTGCCAACATAGGAAGACCAATGATCATATGGATCATCTTATTGGTTATAAAAATATGTTGTTCTAACCATAACTCACCATTATGCACATGACTAAGAATGAATCTTATCCATTTGGTCTGAAAATCTTTTGGCGTATGTAGAATGTGAGTTAAACCTTTCGCTTCAAGGTGTTGATGCTTAGGTTTTAGCACGCCATTCACACATAACTTCTCTAGAGTTTCATCCATTTCCAATGTTCCAATATCTTGAATAGTACAATGAAAATGTGAATGAGTGTCATTGATTAATAGTACCTTTGGTGGTATTTGCGATTGAGCTTTGCTTAGATCTAGGGTTTCTGTGATAGTAGGACTCAGCTTAAAGTCTAGCACCTTCCATTCAATGCCTCGAACCAACATATCAGATCCTTGCTTTGATTTAGTGTTGGTGGATGCCATTTCACTCAGTAAAGTTTTGAGAGAACACAAAAATCTTGAATAGTAATTTTCTCAAATTTCTCGGATGCTCAAAAATTGCTCTGCACAGATAGCTATCGAAAATTCACAGTGAGAAATGAATTTGATTTCATCCTTTTATCAAATTTTTCCTTTTGATTGCCATAAATGCTTGGTACAACTTTTTGCTCAAATGACATACTAGCCTCCACTTTACTTACATTGAATGCTCGATAGAGTCATCCATGACTCGGTTACCATACAAAACTTGGTTACTCCTGACCTTTCTCTACAGAGTCTTGCGACCCAACCTCATTCAGTAAGGATTGTAACCAAACCTTACTTGGTGATGACTGACACCTTCTTGATTTCTCAATGATCCCTTTGCATCTTGAATGCTGATATGGATCTTCCATTTTTCTAACTAGAACTGATGTGAGATGTCTTCTTCAAAGTCCTAGTTCCAGTACTCTTTGCATGAGATCAAGTGAAATTGCTGGAGTCACCCAATTCTTGAGTGACATGACCATTATTGCTCAAACTTGCATTCTTAGAAGATTTTGGAATCCATTTTTGTCTCATCTACTTTTTGACGTTATTAGCTTTTGCCTTCTTTTCATCTTCAATTCTTCCAGTATTTATATAGTTCTTGGCAAGATGACCAAGTTCTATACAAATAAAACATCTTCTAGTGGTGTCTCTTGTCCTCATGTGATGTTTTACACAATTCATTGCAATGTGTCTAAATTCTCCACATTAATGACATCTACACCAAGTGTTATAGTCCCAATCAAATATAGCTTTTACAATTTATTCTACTGGGTTCAATATCTTAGTTTTGCATTCTGAGGATTTGTATCCATGCTTCTTGCATTTGTGACATTTGCCTTCAAATTTAGGTTTATCTTTGCATTCATTAGCTCTATGTCCATGCTGATTGCAATTGTAGTAATTTCCATTGAATTTAGCTTTCCCATTGCTCTAATATTTGTTCGATGTATGTCCTATCTTACCATAGTGATTGCAAGTAGGTCTTTGGTTCTTTTGAGCTCCTTGCTTAGATGATTCACCTTCTTTTGTATATACAATTCCATCTTTTCCTTTTTGTCTATAATGATTTTTATCATTCAATTGATTCATGCCTCCTTGAGATTTCATTATCCTTTCATTGGTTTTCTTTTCAATGTTTAGATCATTATGCAATCTTTCATTTTTTGATCTTAGATTCATGATTTGTTCATTTGTATTGGTGAGCTGATTAATGAAGTTTGCTTGCTGAAGGGATAGATGTTGAATCTCATTGTTCTTTCCTTCTATCTATTCTCTTATCTTTTTTTTCTCTTCCATGACTTCACATAATCTTATTGACTGAATTTCTTGCTCCCTTCTCAGTTTCCTTACTTCTTCCTGAAGTGAACCATTCTTTTCCAATAGTTCTTTGGTTGCCTCATTTGCTTCATCTGAATTGCTTGAATGGATGTCTTCAATTCTTTCTTCAATGTAGAGTTGATCATTCATCTATACTTCAAGATCTTTTCTTCTTTTCAAAGATTGAGAGAGTTTATCCTTTGCTTTCTTGAGTTGTCCAATAGCCAATTCCAAATCTAGCTTCTCATTATCAATAGCCTTGTCAAGTCTAAATACCTCTATAGCCTCTGATCTTTGCTCAAGATTCTAAACTTTTCTTTGAGAACCAAAAAGCTCTAATTCCAATTGTTGGAAATATATATGATAGGCTAAGTTACAAAGAGGGAAGGGGTGAATTAGTAACTAATAAAACTTAATCCTTAATTACCAATTAATCCTTCATGTGTATTTTGATCTAATTGCATGCATGAATAACTGAAAGTAACATTTTGACACACAATTTGGTGACCCAAAAACCTTCCAAATAAAAAGTAAAAATAGGGTGGGGATGATACCCACAAGCTTTAGTACTGTAGTATAAAGTTGGCTTGTTAAGGCTTACAATGATCACTTCTGATGATCTGCCCTGTTAGGAGCAATAAGGACTGCTAGCTCCACCTTACAAAAAGATTTATAAACATACAATGAAGTATGCACTTGGTAAAGAGATTTAAAAAAGATTGTTAAGTCAACCTTGTGAAAGGATTTAACTAATCAACCTGTTAGGATGAACCAATGGTTGATCTCAGATCTGCAACTTGGTTTGCTAAATGAGATTCCTTTGAGTGTAATGATCACCTTGCTATGATAGACAATTCTTTGATGCTCCTTATACTGATGTAGCCTCATATTTCACACTTCTACCTTTCTCTGCTTGTTATCTTACTTCCATATGATATATTGGATGTGATACGATACATTACATATATACCAATCCAATTTACAAATCAATAAAGTCATCTACAATACTAGTTTACAAAAAATACACAAAGTCAACCCAATTGTAGGAACTTGGGTTCTAAAGACTACCTTGGTGAGGTTTTGATACTCGGTATCCACTGTCAAAGCTCAACATCATCATGCACTTGGTAGACGTAGAAGTTCGGTCCATACTAATCACTTCCAAATAGTCTAAACTTGGTTTGCACTGGTGACTCGATGAATATTGTGAAACTCAACATATAAACTGAGTCACTTGATTCTGACTACATAGCTCGGTAAACACTATCACTACGAGCTCAATATGAACTGAGTCACTTGGTTAACATTGAGTGGCTTAGTCAACACTAGATTCACATTGCTATAACTGTGAACTCAATAAGGACTACACAACCCAGTTTGCACTAAGGAAATCAGTAAACCTTATGAAGCTCGATTTACACTGCTGATCACCATCGTGGTAGAAACTGCTTGGTGCAAACTGAATACTATCTCTTGGATTCAGTAGAAATTGTAGAACTTGGTAGAGTTTGAAATGCTTGGTTAACTTTGTTAACTATACAATATGCTCAGTAGATACTTACAATCTAAATAAGTGTATGTCACTAATAAAAAACATGACTAAAATGTCAACATATAATACATAACCAAGCTATCTCATTCTTTAAAAATATTTTGTAGAATAGTTTCTATTTTTTAGTCTAAAATTCAATAATTCACATGCTCTTATGGGATGTTTATAACTTATTTTGAAACTCCTATATAAGTGTAAACACACAAGAATCAAACAAAGTAAGTAATCTACATTGTATATGCTCAACACATCTTCTCATTTGAGGCATTGTGTCAAATATTTTAGTTATGCTTGAGATTACATTTTCAAAGGTGTTCTTTAGTGCATTTTCTACACTGTATTGTTAAACACATGTTTTCACACTTTCATAATGCTTTCCATGCACATTCAAAATCATTACTCTATATGTAAAGACTAAAATCCCTAAAACTTGTCATGTCATCATTATACCAAAAATATTGCAAGTCAAAGATGCATACACATAGTCACAAGACCAAAGACTAGTCAAAGGTACAATTTTCACATGTAAAATTTTAATTTTGCAAGATTCAACCATAGGTTATCAAAATAAAAAAATAAAAAAATTAGTATTTCAAGTTCCCAGAACATAAAAGCGACCATAAGTCTGATAATACAACATATACAATGATAAAATCTAAAAAAGAAATGTCGACTAGACTAATGCTGAGAATATGATACATCAAATGGTATAATATACAAGAAGAACCCAATACAAAATGTGTTATCAAAATACATGTAGATAAAACCATCTTGGTCTAGTCATCAAGGAACCACACTAAAATATTAACCCTATCTCTTAAGCCTCTAGATGTCATGCCCACTTGCATATCATAAGATGAAAGTGTGGCCTAGGCACTTTTACCACTATACCAAAAAGTTATTAGCTCCCTCAGGGATCTTCCTGAAATGAAAAATGTATAAAACTTGCTCAAGAAGGCTAGTAACTCAAAACTAATAGGTTGGAAGAATATGACAAACATTATGCTTCTCTCTCCTAAATATTCTTTAGTGTAAGGATAAATCATATACATGGGTAAACTTCAAAGTGCAGGGGGGGGGGGGGGGGGGTGGTGGTCAAAAATTCACCACACATCCATCTCATACATTCAATGTGTAAACTAAAATAACATGTAAAACATGCACATCTAAAGTATGTGAGCAAATAAACATTCACACACACATAACAACAGATATGATTACCCAGAAACCCTCCATGTGAGAAGGTAAAACTGGGTTGGGGATGACACCCAAAAATCTTCACTACTATAGTAATAAAGTGTATCCAATGAAGGTTGCAATGTTTTGACCATGAAACATGATCTACCTTGTGAAAGGTCTTCCCTGTTAAAGGCTTACAAAGACTGTTAGGTCTCACCCTGTTAAAAGTGTGTCTTGCTAAAGGACTTTAACTTACAACTAAGTAAACACCTTGTTAAAGGATTTCAATACAACCTATTAGGACTACTCTATTAAGAGATTTTGACTAAAATCACCTGTTAAAATGTCTCAACATTGATCATGCGGTTAGCACTTGATAACTTGATAACAGATCACCTCTAAACTGATGTCTTCTTGATCCTTCATGATCAGATGTCTCTTTGCAGTATGCTATCTTCTTTCCTCTGTTCTACTCTAACTATTTTTGCAATGTTGTCTCACTTCATAACTACTTAGCCACCATGAATGCTCTATTTGTGAATGCAAACTTCTCTCTTCACTCCTTCAACATTCATACAAAGTTTAGGGTTTGTCCTCCTTAAGAAGACTTTGGTGACTTAGAGTTAGGTATGAATCTATGGTTGAGATTAATCCATTTTGTTGCTTAATCCTTCCCATTTTCTGATTGGCTACATCTAATTACATTTGGAATCTAACTTAAGATTCATCCTTATCTCCAAAATATCATAATTCATCCTTAAGTCAGCTCAAAAATGGTTTACATATTTGTTTGTGCCATTACAAAAAAATATGTCAAAACTGTCTTACTCAACATCTGAAGTCTCTAATGCTCAACATATACTAATCTCTCTACTGTGACTTGGCATCTGCATCACTCAACATTCACTATTCACTTAGCTCTTAAATCACTCGACATACACTACCTTCTTGACACTAGTATAAACTCAGCATGCTCTAATATATACATGTTGTGCTTAGCATGTACTACTTGTTTGACATGAAATAAGTAAATAACTTAAGTGTGTTGACACTCGTCAAATCCAATCTGAGATTAACAATATCCCCCTTTGACATGAGTGTCAAAAACACTTGAGTATACATTAATATCCTTAATCTCACGAGTATAACATATCTATAACTTGATTTATATACAAAACTTCAAAATTTCAAAATTTTGTAATAACTTGTATACCTCAAAATTTGATAACTCCCCCCCGAGTTGATGTGTTTGTTTTGTCTCCAAAATTCTGTACTCCACTTCTGAGTAAATATGCCTCAACTGATACTCTTTGACTTAATGCTATTTTGTGCTTGCTCCCCCTTAGCTTAATCTATCTTTTCTCTATATCTTTTTCTCATACTCTCCTTATATCTCCCTTTTGCTTACTCTCCCCTATTATCTTAATCTCCCCCAAAATATTTCTCCCCCTTTTTGACACTTATGTCAATTGGCTATACACTTATAGTGTGTTTGTCTAGAAAATATTTATTGACATCCAATATTATCTTGAGAGTTGCATCCTAGTTCTCACGTGCTACTTCCAATGACTTGATTTGGATAGATAACTTAGTAGCAAAGTGGACTAGACCATCTAGTGTAGAAAGATTTGTGTCTTTCTTCATTAGGGTTTCAACTTAACCTAGTTCCATGTGCAAAATTTCCATATGAGGGGTTAGAGTGGTCTGGATGCTAATTAGTTTGGCCCTTATATTGACCTCATCTGCTGACAATGTAGCTAACTAACTCTGGGTTTGAAGTAATGCCCTGAAGTGCTTCTCACTCTAAGTTGGATTCATAGGTAGTTTTGCACCTAATGAATTGATCCGACTTTCCAAGGTCAAGATGCAACTTCTAGTCTCTTGGGTGAAGAGTATTGGATTGCACAATTTAGTGCATAATGAGAATATGTTCTCAAGTACATTCTTCACATCCTCAACCTTAGTTGCCAATGCAGCTTGTCTTAGTGTTATGTCACCTAATATCTTTTCATTTACTTTGCTTTGAAACTTGTTTTCTGACCATTCTAAAATTTTTGCATTTGTGTCTAGGTTGGCATCATTAACTTGTTCAACTATATTTGTCAGCTATTCCATTAGTGGCTTGGTGTCATCTAGAGTTGGTAGACTAAATGCATCTAAAAAGATGTCTTTTATATCTTGAAATGCTTACTTCTGCTTATGCTGCCTTCTAAGCATTTCTTGATTCTTTTTCCTTGCTAAGGCTTGTTGGAGTAAGCCCATCTATTCTATGGTCATTGTATCACAATCATACTTGGGAAAAATGGTTTCTTCATCAAGGCTTACATCTCCATATTGTATAACTTCTTCTACCTTTGATGAACTTAGGTTCAACACTGAGATCTACAATGGTGTTGCATCTATGCTCAACTTCTGAAGAGTTTGAGTGGAAGGAGTGCCAGATGCTGGTAAGATTACGAGGGCTTGGATGGAAAATTGCTCCTTTAGCTTAGGTGTTAGCTCTACCTCTTCAAGCTTGCCCTATTCTATGATAATGAATATACTTGCACCTTGATCTTGTGTTGTAGGTGCAAATGACTTTATCTGACATGTTTCTTGCTATTCTTTAGTAGTGGTTTGTACTTCCATTATATCCTTCTCAATAGTATCAACCTTGTCTGATGTAGCTTTAGGTTCTTTGACTAAAGGTTGTACATTAGTGACTTGAGGGATGATAGAAGGTGGTTCTTTTTGATTCACCTCTACCCTTGCTGTTTCAATCACTAGTTTCTGTAGTTCATCCACACTGACCAGTACAGGATTATCACAAAGTTTTTCTTGTAGTTTGGACTGATCTAGTATCTTCTTGAGATTTTCCTCTGTAAGGGGATTGATGTTCTATGCTATGAAATCAGAAAAATCCTTAATAGTTACTATTTTAGTGTTCTCACCTATTACATGTTGAGGGCTGACACTAGGCAATTGTGTGTCTTGCACACTTTGTTCTTGCTACTCTAGCTCAGCTGTTAGCTTTTCATCTACTTGCATTTTTGTGCCTCCCTCAACTATATTTTCTTGACCATCTTCTTCATTATCCTTGACCTTTATGGGATCTTCCTCACCTTCCTTCATTATAGTTAGCCCTTATGTAAACTTCCACATCTGAGTGGTCTTCTTAACTAAATCCTCAATGTTATTTTGCAAATTGCTAAAGGCTCTATATTTAGGTACAAACCTTACTACATATTTCTTCACAGCCTTAGCAATCTATGCCTTAGTTCAGACATCACTTGTGCTAGAGATGTTTCTCTAATTTGTCTCTCCAAGTTTAGACAATAGTGCCATTTTTGCTCAACTCTATAATATAAACTCTTTGGCATTGAGTTGGAAATCTCTAGTGGAGTAGTTTTGAATTTTTTAATCATGGCATATATGGCTTCCTCCACTTGATTTTTCTCCACTTTACCAAATTATCAAAATCAACACGTGTGAATCCTAACAAGTTTGCACTATTCTTAACATTTTCACATAAATTTTCTAGATCTGAAAGAGGATTGTGACTCACCACCTTAAATTGGTTGTTGTCATCTGACTATGTTTTCTCCTCATCTGATTCTGCTTGTGCAACATATTTCCTTCTTGGTCTCTTCTACTCTTAACCTCCTTGCTCTGTTGGTTTGGTCTTTTCCTTAGCCTTTTGAGTTGTTGTACATTTACTAGCCCTTTTAGTAGGTGTTATTGGCTTGGCTTGGCTTGGTTTGATAGTCTTTTTAGCCCTTGTCACAGGTTGTGTCTTAGCCTTCCTCTTCTTTTGTTGTGTCGGTGTAGGTGCTTTTTTTACTTCTTCCTTATCACCTTCAGTGACTTCAGTCTCTTCCTCTTCCTGTTGGTCCTCTCCCATACCTTGTGTTAGTGCAAGAGGTGCTTGTGTTTAGGAATCATCTTCCTCTTCATCATCTTCTTCTTGCTTGAAACCCTCTCCAAATTTAGCTTTTAGCTTCTTCACCAGCTTATCCTTCTTCTTAATAATAGAAGTTATCTTCAATTTCATGGTAATTTTGGACTTTTCCAACTCATAGTTTCCAAATGCATTTGCAATTTTATCTACCTATTCTACAAGTAAAATTGTTATAGCTACAAAGGCTTCATCCACATTTATTTCATTTCCTAAGGGTCTCAATCATCTCACCCTTGGTGTAGCAGCTTGTACAAAAGTATAGTCAGCATCCACTAGGAAACAAATGTCATCATAGTGTTTCTCTACTAGTGATACTAGTATTCTCAGTCTCTTCTTCATTGACTGCTTGAAGTCTTCAAAATAGCTAGTCATCACATATTCAAAGTTCTCTCCTAGTTGTTCAATGTATTCACCTATTTGCACTACTAATGATGTGTTGGTTTTCCATGCAACTATTTGAAATGTTGGAAAGATGTTTTGCACATAAAAGAATATGCATATCAGAATTGAACCAAATTTGCATTGTGCACTCTTTGTCTTTCTGATTGTTCCTAGGTTTTCAACTAGTTGTTACAATTGTAGCTTTGCTAGATCATATGTATGATCTTTCTTGACAATCTTGCATCCAACATCCACTACTATAGAGGACACACTATTTAATCTACTAGATTGGTAAAAATTGTGTGAAATAACCCTCATAGAAAATTCTATCAATGGATCAATGATTGTATCAATTGGCATGCCTTTCTTGTTCCATACATCTTCAATTTTTTTCCTCAATCACCTCTTTTGAGTCACTTCTTAGTGTCTTAGGCTGATCTAGGGTTGGCTAACCAGTAACCCTATGGATTATCCTTTTAGTAATTTTGATAAGTCAATTATCCAGCCATAATGAGCTATGATGAATTCATCTAAGCACTATCCTAATCCATTGTCATGAACACATTTGGAAAATCTAAGGCTCGTGTCAACCATTTCTTGTCAACAATTTAATACTCTTCCTTCAACACGTTGTTTTCAAAAATTTTGTTGTATGCTTCCCTAATCTCCATATCACCAATGCTACCAATTTTATAGTTATAGCATTTTTTTACATCTTGCACCATTAAAACATTTGGTGGTATTATGGATAACGCACCAGAAGGGTCTTGGTTGTAAGAAATATGAATAGCTTTGAAAATTGGTTACATAACTTTATTACTCACTAATTGAACATTCAAAACTTCCTTTCTCTCTACATTCTTTGAACTAGATGTCATTTGTGTGAAACTAAGGTTTACAAAAATATAAACTGCTTAGCTCGGCTCTTGATAAATACCTTGTGAGATCAAACGAACTGGTGTAGAATTATTACTTAGATCTTCTAAAACTACTGTCAATGGTTTTCTAGATTGCTTTATGCTCTCCTTGCTCTTTCTCAATTTTGAAATGATGTGAAATGAGCTAGAATCAATCAAATAACCTCTGAGAACCTTGTAATAAATGCTAAGTGCTTACACAACTGTAAGCTTGACATCAACCAATTTCAAGCTCACTTGACATCCATAACATCCATTCACTCAATGACCACTACGAGCTTGACATCAACTAGCCAGTCTGATAGCTCGATATCTTCTAGAATTTACTTGGCACACATAGGAAATATTTCATGCTTGGAAATAACATGAAAAACTTAGAGATTTATCTTGGATTCCTAATAACATCTTGCATCTTTATTCATGCTAATGTAATCTTTTTAGTACTAAATATTTTGGAACTGATGTATGATATAACCTTTAAATATCAGTCTCACATACCTTTTGATTGCCTAGTTTGATGAGGTGTGATCACCTGACCCACTGGGTGAAGTGATACCTTCTCCATTTGATGTGTTGCAATCATCTTTCTTCTTCCAGGTCTTGTTCATTTCATTTCTAATATTTTCAACATCTTCCTTGCCTTTGCCTTTATCAAACTCACAAATTGGTGCCTTTGACTTAGTTGGACAATATATACTGATGTGACAAGTCTTCAAACAATTAAAAAATGTGGTTTGACTCAACCACCTCTTGTAGTCTCCTCTGAAGTGTGTCCTAATACAATTCTTAGGAACATGTCCATATTCTTGACAATAATGATATCTATATCTTGTATTAAAATCCCAATTATACAAGTTGCCAATGTTCCTTACCTTTGTTTGCTTGTTTGATGACCACATGATTTTGAATCTACACTCAAAAGCTCTATGTCCATGCTTTTGACAGTTGCAACAATATCCTTCGAATCTTTGTGTGTGCATGGTCTTGGTTCTGCATTCATGTGCCTGATGACCTTGTTTATTGCACTTATGGTAGTGAACCATGCTCATTATGTTTGACATTTTGATTTGTAGTCTTCCTATAACGCCCTGCCAAGGGATCTAAAAGAACTAACCTAAAGTTTTACTAAGCTTGCCAAACTTTTTTTCTTTAAAAGAATAACATGTACTTCAAACATAAAGTAGCAGAAGCAATAACATACAATCATACACAAGAAAACATAACAGATTACATTCCTTAAGGATCTCAAGACGTTGAATCACATTTAAGTTTAATTAATACTAAGTCAAATAAATAAAACATCCATATGAAAGAATAATTACAAGTCCAAGTCCATTTAAATAATATACATTTGTTTTGAATGCCACTTGACAATAAAATTCAAAATGCACAATCATTTATTGTACATGTTATAGGGTATGAAAGGCTACAAGAATATACATTAATAAAAATAGATTACATCATCCATTTCAGATCCATGAAACAAAGTACAATACAATAAGTAAAATCATCCACCACAAAGATATAACCATCCATCATAATACAAAAAGATAAAATGAAGGAAATGCAAACAAGGAACTTCGACCATGACATCAACACATGGATCTCAATGGTAAAAGTAAAAAGCACTACCACCCGACCACATGGTAACCCAAAAAGGTCCACTCCCACCATACTAAGGAGATAGTCTCAATTCCGAAAGATGACATCAATTCCAAAATCAAAAGTAATAAATTAAGTCAAGGAAAACCTAAAAGTAATCTAACTCAAAAGTTCCAAGATAAAATGACATCTAGACCTAGACGCAAACAAAGACATATAGGAAATCTACTATGCAAGTGGACAATTATCATCACATGAATCAATGCTAGAGTTACCCTGGTAGTCTAACTTGCCCTCGACCCCCTAGTGACTCTATGATGTACTAGTATCCTTTTGTATTGACAAGACATACTAACTATGCATTGTCACAACCAAACATCCTCTCTACTCCCATCCTAGTCTGTACTAGCACTCAAGGCATGGGCAAGGAAATACAAAGACTCTTATTAGGTTCATTTATTCCCATTTAGTGTAGTATTTTCACTTATTAAACAACCTACAATGGGTTACCCTAGTAGCCACTTTGGACCCTAACCTCCATTGCAAGCCACTTCTTGACATTACATATAGGTAACCTACCCTAAGCTCATAAAATCACAAATCAAAGAATCATAGTATTTCCACAGTTCTATACAAGTGACAGGAAGCATCACAAGATAAATCACAATAATACCTCAGTTCTTTACAAGCAACTAGAAAGCATCCCAAAATAATTGATCAATGACTCAAAAAGGTTAAGACAATTATGTCATAATAGATATCTCGAAATCACACAAGAACACTGACAACAATGACAACAATATAACCAAACTCATCATAGAGCATACCAAACACATTACCATGGTTGAGTTTAAAAGATCAAGATCAATTCATCATAATATCACAAACATAGAACTCCCAAGCCTCTAGTAGACATCCTATAATTGGTCAACACTCTGGTCAACCCAAACCCAAAACATAGACAACATACAGATAATAGAGTAGTTTCATAGTTTGGTTTGATTTTGAAGACCCATTTTTGAGTAACAGTAAGGTTTTAATTTTCGTTTTCAATGTAAGTTTTTGAACTTATGAATTTTACATTTTACTCTTAACTATATAACCCAATTCTTGAATTTGAACAAAATGCACAATTATCCCTATTCAATTATAAGTTAATTATTCCAAAATAATTTAAGGGTAATTATTTATTTAAATTATTATAATAATTATTATTGATTTTCAAATAAAATAATTACAATTTTATTAAAATCACTATTATTAATAATAATTTAAAAAAAAAACTCCATTAAATAATTAAACCAAATTTAGTTAAATTAATTAATAATTATATAAAAATAACAATATTAACATTTATTAATTATTTATTAAATTAATAAATAATAATAATTATTAATAAAATTAATAATAAATAATAATTTAAATATAATATTATTAATGTTTAATAAAATAATTTAAAAATAATAATAATATAAAAGCATTTTTTTCAAGGCCTACCGATCTTTTTCCCTGCAGTGACAGGTTTTACTGTTGCCATAGACAACAATATTACTGCTGCTACAAGCAATAGTATGACCTACGGTCACAGCTTTTAAGGTTGCGATAATGGGCAGGGGGCATGGGGATTGGCAACCCACCCCCAACCTCTCTATAATTTTTAATTTTTTTTTTTAATAAATTCAAAAACATCATTTTAAATTTAGTAAATTTTGTTTTAAAAACAATTTCATCACAATACTCTGATAAGGAAAATATAACAAACCCATTAGATTCATATACTAAAATTTCGATCTCATTTCAAAACCTTCCTGATTAGAATACTAATTTCTTTCATCTATAGAATGAGGGTTTCTAATTGTTTTTTCAATCCTGATATATAGAAGAAATCTACATGCATACTAGTAATTTCAAAATAAAACAATGAAAGATTCGTCACAATAAAATTTAGATTACATTTCACAACCACGAAAAGACAAGATTATTTAAATAACATAATTTAATTGGGTGAACAAAACACAAGAATCTACCTTGTTTTGATCCTAAATTCGCAAACACCCAAAGATTGTGAGAGAAATCTCTTCTCTCAAAACCTTCTCTCTAAAAATTTCTTCTCCAAAATTTCTAGTCCCTGAAAAATGGACCCTCAAATGCTGATAAGGAGTTCTCTCCTAAATTCGGGACACTGATTGTGTGATCACATGAGGGAACTCCTTGATCACAACTTTTTAACTCTTTATTATCTTTTTCGAAACTTCATGCATACTTTATGCAATATTAAATATCTTTAATAATTTAATTTCTAATTCACTCTTTAATTTATTTTCAAAGTGTTAATTGATAAAATATTTATTAACTTAAGTAATAATAATATATAGTATTTATTTAAAAATTTTCTCCTAAATATACATATTATTATGCTCTCAAACTAGACTATAATTTTCTTTTTAAATTTAATTCTTTTTATTTAATTAATTTTTAAATTAATTAGATATAATTACATATTGAAAATATCATAATAATTTTCCATTAAATTAAATCATTTAATTTGACTTAATTAATAGAAAAAATCACCAAAGACCTATAAAATGGAATACGAAAGCCCATCATAAAATACCACATACAAGATCAAACTCTAGGGTTATAATCACAAATTTATGTCATACGATGCATTCAGAAAGATAGTTATCTCAGATGCTTGTCCTAATTTTCTAGGAAATTGGTTTAAAGGTTTTGGATTTGGACTCAAAAATTTATCCCCCCTCTCTTACCATTGAGATATTGTGATAGGGTACGCTCATCTTGACAATTTAGGGAAGTCGATACCTGATACCTGTAATCTGCATAAAATTCATGCATGTACAAACACATATATTCTAAGCTAAACAGGCAATGGCAGGAAGTGGTGCATCATGTAGATCCTAACTATTAGGTGACTACAACTCCCTTCCTTAACCGCATCAGAAATGTCATACATAAAGAAAACATACATGCACACCATACACATGCAGTATGGGGTAAGTATCCATAAGAAAACACGTATAATAATTCATCTAGTTAATCATCACCAAATAATTGAAATCACTGTAACAATAATAATCAAGGCATAATCATGCATACATGAAGTAAATGGTTCCAAGTAGTCTCATCATAAAATCAACCAAGTGTTAAACAATAACTAATAATCTGAAAGATAATGCTACTAATCATCAAGCATAAACTGGCCTAAAAGAGTTTGACAATAATAATAAAATGTAAACTAGGTGTAGACACTACACTTTCTCCTACACACATTAGCAGTATGTCCTTTCTTTCTACAATTACGACAATTAGGTTTGGAGTTCTTACCTTTGTTATTCCTTGCTTCAACACTTTTGGATGACTCTCCTTCAGTGCTTGTGTATCCTAGTCCAAATGTATCATTATTAGATCTAGGGGATATCAATAGTTGCTCAAAGTATTTGATGGCTTCATTTAGGTCACTTTGCAATTGCTCATTTTACAACTTCAATGTAGTTATCTCAATGTCCTTGACATTCAACTCATAGATGGCATTCATCATTTGACTTAGAGTATCCAATTGTATGTTGGAGATCTTAGTTAGCTCTGATGATTTCTCTTCTAGTCTATTGGCCAAAACTCTTTTATCTTCTTCAATCATGGCTTTCTCTTCCATGGCTTTCTTCTTCTATTTAGTCACCTCACATAGCAATATGGCTTGTGATTCTTGCTCTAACTTGAGATTTTTGATTTCTCTAGCTTGGGCCCTGTTCTTTTCCATTAGATCTACAATTGTTGCATCAAATTCATTAGAGTCTCCATCTGCAAATAGCTTAGTAGTGTCTATCTCTTTGTATTGTGTGTTATTCTCCACAATAGAAATTTCCTTCCTTCTCTTCAAGGATTTCTTTAGTTTTTCTCTTGCTTTATTCAGTTGATGTAGAATGAGATGTATTTCAATCTCCTGATTCTCAATAGTCTTTCCTAACTTGTAAAATTCCATTTCAAGATCTTTCCTCAAAGCTGCAAAGCTTAGTCATGAGTTTAGAAGTTTTTCATTTTTTTTACACACAAAATAATTTGTTTTTCTCTTTTGCCAAACTTTATATATCAATACTAAAAATAATAATAATAAGCATGATACATATTGTCAAATAGTAATAGATTGTGGTAATAGTTGTATTCCATTTCTAAAAATTCAACACAAACAAACAAAACAAGACAACACGATAAGAAATGAGAAAGATTACCTTTTTTGTCCTTTATGATTGCTGTGTTGCATAAGTTTGCTTGGAATAGATGCCAAGGAATATTTCTCTTTATAGTTTTGGCTTATAAATTATTTTGAGGTCAACATTTGTCCTGTGTGAGAATTGATTATGGAATCCTCTAGAATTGTTTTCCCCTATTTATAGCATTGCTTGATTATTTTTAATTCACATTTCTAAAAGCTTTCATCTCTTCTTACTGCAGTACAAGGTATGTTTGGAAATTTTCTATTCTTTTTCTTTTAGATTATATTGTTTTGTAGTTGTATTATTTTTTGTGATCATCATATTTACATGGAATCTATTTATGGAAGCTCGTCCAAATCTATTGTTTAGAACATATTGTGTTGTAGTTGTATTGTTTTTTGTGATCATCATATTTACATGAAACCTATTTATGGAAGCTTTTCCAAATCTATTGTTTAGAATCGATTTTGTTGTAAAAGAATTGAGTTTTTTTTTCAAAATTAGAATCTATTTATGGAAGCTTGTCCAAATCTATTATTTAGAATTGATTTTGTTGTAAAAGAATTGATTTTTTTTCAAAATTTGAGATCGATTTTTTAAATTTGAGATCTATGATCTACTTTGTAGAATCAATTTTGTTGTAAAAGAATTGAGTTCTTTTTTACCAAAATCTGTTCATATATTTTAGATTACAATAATTTTATGCATGGATAAAATTTAGAATAATATAATGTGCTTGATATATGGCTTCTGATTCTTGTGGAAAACTATATTGGGAATTTGAGTACGGTTTGTGATTAGGGTTTTTGATGTTTAGTGTTGTTTGTGTAAATGTGGTGTCTTTGTGTTGTTTGTATAAATGTGTCTTTGGGTGTTTAACTGTATTTATAGGATGTAGATCCAACACAACCCACTTCACCTTTGAACATGAGAGATCTTTCAAGATACAAGCCCATCCACCTTTGAGCCTTTCTTCGTAAAGTGAAGGAACCTTGTTCTCCTAGTGGCCTCAAAGCCTACGAGCTCTTCTAAATGCTACTCCACAAGGTTTACATACTTGTGTAGATAATTTTCCTTCTCCTATACAAGCTTATTCACATTCCTCTTAAACTGTACACCATATAATCATACAAGACACAACATCTAAATCTATCCTTGCACGAGGGATGAAGATAAGATGATTATTTTTATTGAAATAATCTGTTGCTTACCCCTGCTTAATGTCTGGTCATAAACATATTTAATTTCCAAAAATTTGTTTGTCTAGATTCAATTTAAAGCTTTATAAACTGAGTTCATAAACTATATTTCATATGGCATTAATTTTATCAAAAACCCATGTTTTTATTCAAACTTTGTGATCTTGGTCCCTTGTAATGCATGCATTTAGTTACAGCCAAGTAGATTTATAGTCAAACTAGTCTATAATTACCATCGTAATCTGTGTCAACTGAATATTGTCTACTACATAAAAAAAAAATGCTAAAGAGAAATGAAAATAATGGTTTTTGAAGACCCACTTGATTTTGCAATACTATATCAGAAAACCAGTGGAATACCCTACAATGTTTCTTCTCCTCTTATAACCAAATAGGTGTATGATGTTGTAGGTAAGTTTTGATGCAATTTGAACCACAAAGTACATTTGAATTTGTAATATTATTCCTGTGAATTGCTGCCACAAATTGTGTTGCTAAAATGCTACATGGGTTACAATGTTCTTAGGTTTCCACATTCCAGCTCATATCAAATAGTAGTGAGAAACAAATATTTGATACACATCAATAAAACATTTCCATTTCAAATAGTTGCACATTCAACTTGCAGGCACATACTAGCCACAATCAACCTTATCATAGAATGATTGATATAATGGATTATTTCTCCATCCATGTTTTCATTCACACCATGGCACCAGTCTCATAAAAATGAGTAGCTATATTTTCTCAAGAACATAGGATCTCATTGGTCCCTTTCTACCATTATTTATTTGTCAATAAAGTAGGAGGCCTCGTACAATCCACTGCTTCTTTGCAAAGGTAATCTGATTCATTGTTTATCTAAATTTTGGGCTTTTTCCTACTTGGGTTTAGCTCAGTCTAGGTGATGGCATATACAATTTAGTACTAGCCTAGAGTTATAGTGAAGTTTTTTTCCTATATACTTGTAAAGAAGCATTATCCTATAATTTATTACTTCATTATAACTATGTTCTATAACTACTTCACTCTAGCTCTGATATATAACTATTGAACACTGTAACTACAAAGAATAAGAGTAGTATAATTATACTTCATGATTAGAGAGGAAATGACACTTCATCATATTTACATGAAACCTATTTATGGAATCTTGTCCAAATCTATTGTTTAGAATTGATTTTTTTGTAAAATAATTGAATTTTTTTTTTTTTCAAAATTTGAGATAGATTTTCTAAAATATGAGATCTATAATCTATTGTGTAGAATTGATTTTGTTGTAAAAGAATTGAGTTTTTTTTGGCAAGATCTGTGAGTATATTTTAGATCACAATAATTTTGTGTATGGATAAAATTTAGAACAATATAATGTGCTTGATATAAGGCTTCTGATTATCGAGGAAAACTATATTGGAAATTTGAGTATGGTTTGTGATGAGGGTTTTTGATGTTTAGTGTTGTTTGTGTAAATGTGTTGTCTTTGTGTTGTTTATGTAAATGCATCTTTGAGTATTTAATTATATTTATAGGATGCAGATCTGACATAACCCACTTCACCAGTGAACATGAGAGATCTTTCAAGATACAAGTGAAATCTATTTACGGAAGCTTGTCCACATCTATTGTTTAGAATCAATTTTGTTGTAAAAGAATTGAGTTTTTTTTGCCAAGATCTGTGCGTATATTTTAGATCACAACAATTTTGTGCATGGATAAAATTTAGAACAATATAATATGCTTGATATATGGCTCCTGATTATTATGGAAAACTATATTGGGAATTTGAGTATGGTTTGTGATTAGGGTTTCTGACGTTTAGTGTTGTTTGTGTAAATGTGTTGTCTTTGTGTTGTTTGGGTAAATGTATCTTTGGGTGTTTAATTGTATTTATATGATGTAGATCTAACATAACCCACTTCACCTCTAAACATGAGAGATCTTTCAAGATACAAGCCCATTCACCTTTGAGCCTTTCTCTGTAAAGTGAAGGAACCTTGTTCTCCTAGTGGTCTCGAAGCCTGTGAGCTCTTCTAAATGCTGGTTCACAAGGTTTGCATACTTGTGTGGAATACATTCCCTCTCCTTTGCAAGCTTATTCACATTCCTCTTAACCTGTACACCATATAATCATACAAGACACAACATCTGAATCTATCCCTGCATGAGGGATGAAGATACGATGATTATTTTTATTGAAATAATCTATTGCTTACCCTTACTTGATGTCTGGTCATAGAAATATTTAGTTTCCAAAAAATTGTTTGTCTAGATTCAATTTAAAGCTTTATAAACCGAGTTTGCAAACTATATTGCACATGGATTAATTTTATCAAAAACCCATGTTTTCATTCAAACTTTGTGATCTTGGTCCCTTGTAATGAATGCATTTAGTTATAATCAAGTAGATTTATAGTTTTACCAATCTATAATTACCATTGTAATCTGTGTTGACTAAATATTGTCTACTACATTAAAAAAAATGCAAAAGAAAAATAAAAATAATGGTTTTCGAAGACCCACTTGGTTTCAAAATATTGTATCAGAAAACTAGTGGAATACCCTGCAATGTTTCTTCTCCTCTATTAACCAAATAAGTGCATGATGTTGTAGGTAATTTTTGATGCAATTTGAACCAATAAGTACATTTGAATTTGTAATATTATTTGTAAATCCTACAAGTTTCTACCACAAATTTAGTTGCTAAAATGCTACATGGGTTACAATGTTCTTAGGTTTCCATATTCCAACTCATATCAAATAGTAGTGAGAAACAAATATTTGATACACATCAATAAAAACTTTCCATTTCAAATAGTTACACATTCAACTTGCAGGCACATATTGGCCACAATCAACCTTATCACAGAATGATTGATATAATAGATTGTTTCTACCTCCACACTTTCATTCACACCATGGCACCAGTCTCATAAAAATGAGTTGCTATGGTTTCTCAAGAATGTAGGATCTCATTGGTCCCTTTTTGACATTATTTATTTATCAACAAAGTAGGAGGCCTTCTACAATTCACTGCTTCTCTGCAGAGGTAATCTCATTAGTTGTTCATCTAAATTTTGGGCTTTTTCCTACTTAGGTTTAGCCTGGTCTAGGTGATGGCATATACAATTTAGTACTAGCCCAGAGTTTTAATGAAGTTTATTTCCTATATACTTGTAAAGAAGTATTATCCTATAATTTATTAATTCATTATAACTATTTTTTATAACTACTTCACTGTAGCTCTCATATATAACTATTTCACTATAACTACAGAGAATACGACTAGTATAATTATACTTCACGATTAGAGAGGAAATGGTACTTCATTGGTCGATAGCTACTTCATTTTAATATCATCACATCTAGAAACATCATTTGACATAGAGACATGAAGATTAATTTGTTTTCAACAGATTTAATAAGTAAAGAAGTGCCCTTTTATATCATTTATCTAATTATGCATACGAACTTGTTCAATTGCACTGCATGGATATGGGTGTATATGAGCAATGTTAGTATGCTAATAGAAACCAAATTTAAATAAAGCTTCTACAAACTAAACAAAATTCATAAACTTCAAGATAGACTAAGATGAGCTCTCAATTAAGAATATGAGCCATTAATGGGCTCTCTCAATGAGAAGCTCTCTTGTTGAGTAGCTTTGTCTAAATAGATAGGATGTATGCTCAAGCTTATGCTTCAAAAAGGGCTTCAAATGGAGTTGGAATTTGGGTGTGAATGTATGGTTTTGATGTAAAATGGCTTCTTAAAATGGCATTATGACTTTACTTCATGGATTGTGTTATTTTGCAAAGGGGAAGGATCCAATTTATAGGCAAGAGGCTTGAGGGATTGAGGGCTAAGATGCAAAGATGGGAAAAAGCTCATGGAGGGCTCAGATTGCATGAGAAGAGAGCACATGGATTGTGCTTCCTTACAGCCAATCAGGGAGTGACACATGTCACAGGTTGAGAGGATGGAGGAAAGGGGAAGGATGAGTCAACAAAGGAGGCTCAAGGGATAAAATCTTCATAAAGACCCTCATAATGGCTTGTAAGAGCAATAAAATGGCTTGGAAGAGTCATTTATGGCCTAGTGGACTTCATAAAGTTTTATGGTTGAGATATTTTGAGGAAGATGAGAGCAATTTCGACTTGGGCTTGATTAGGAGGGTTTTAAGCTTGCTTAGGATTGTGCAAATGATTAGAGGATGGATTAGGATGGTTTAGGATTAGCTTAGGTATAGGCAAGTGGATGGCATTTAATAAGGGTGGGTGAAGGAGGAGATATTTGTTAACTTTGGCTTGGGTTAGTAAGTCTTAACCCATGTTTAGGGAATGTGACAAGGTTAGGAGGGGATTAGGATTAGGTTTAAAGACATCTTCTAGAAGAGTCTAGAATTTGGATGAGGATAAAGACTTTCTAGAATAGTCTAGAATTTCCTAGGATGAGGATGAAGACTTTCTAGAAGAGTCTAGAACTTCTTAGGATGAGGATAAATTAGATTTTTAGGAAATAAATAAAGTTTTATTTATTTCAAGGGTTTGGGTTGAGGAGATATTTATTAAAACTTTTTTAATAAACATGAGGATTAATATTTAATCTTAATTAAATATTTTGAGTTGGGATTAGGGGTAGGAAATGATGGGATTAGCCTTTAATCAAAATTAAAGAAGGATTAGAAGATTTTGGAAGAGGTTAGTGGTCTTAAGGAAATTGGCCAAGTTTTGAGCAAAAAATAAATTTTTTATTTATTTTGGATTTTTTGGTCAATTTATTAATTAAATAATTAATAAATAAGGAAATAATGTTTAAATAAGATTTAAACATTTTTGGGAGGGATTCCTTAATTAAATATTTTTAATTAAGATAAATGGATTTAATGGCATAAAAATAAACAAATAAATTAAATAAATAAATAATTAATAAATGATGATGTCATCAGGAATTTTTCAGAAAATAAAAATACTTTATTTTCTATAGGTTTTTAGGTGTCTACAATGGGAAGATAATAATATGAACATGTGAATCTGACCTTTCAATTTGATTATAGAGCTCAATTGACTGGGACTCCCTATCTTCTTTTGTAGGCTCGACACTAGCCAAAACAAATCCACCCATTTTATTCTTCTTTTTTTTGTACATAAATGTTGATTCTTATGGTGCCCAATATCCAAATTTCCTATAAAACTTCTAAAACTACTATAATACATACATACATACATACATACATACATACATACATACATATATATAATCCAACATAAAAACTAGTCAATACTTGGATTACAAAAAGTAGGCAATCATTGTTAATTGTAGGCCATCATGCCTCATTATATGATTATAACCTAGATAAAACTACTAAATATCCATAAATATATTTATAACCCATATAAAAAGTAGTCAATGCTTGGATTTTACAAAAAACAAGTAATCGTTGTATAACTAGTTTGTCCCATTCATAAATTAATGAGGCTTAGTTGAAATATGGAGCTGCCATTGTACAGATCCAAGTTATAAAGCGAAAGGGGCACATGAAAGGCTATATGTAGTCTCATAATTGTGTTATAAAGATCTTGAATTGGTTCCATCCTAATGCAGAAAAAAAATCTATCATTAACAGAAAAAAGCTACCTATCAACACCACAAATCCTAAATGATAGCATCACATTTAAATCATTTTTTCGTTAAAGATGATAAACATTATGTCAAACTTCTTCAAAACCTTATCATGATTTAGAGATGATAAGCACTACAGTCAAATGAAGTTATTTGCCCTTTTAGATTTGGTGCTATAATAAATAAAACATAGCAAAATCAACACAAAACTAAAGAGTATTATTGTGCATCTTGATTTTTATTGCTTTATTTTTCAATCATGAAAACCTGTGCTATAGAAAATACTTGTGACATATTTTTCAAAATCTTGAGCAATTACTTCCTCTACTAGGAGAATTATACTAGTAGCTAATATAACTAGCTTTATAAATTTCAAAATAGAAGACTGTAGGATTTGACAATTGGAAAGTTGATAACAAACTTTACAACTTGAAAATGGATAAGCAAGTATGTATTCCAAAACTGCAGTGGGGCTGTCCCATTATAGGAAAAATTGAATCAACTACAATGCTACATGTCTTCATATTTGACTCTTCATGTGCCAATCAATCTTTGAGGACACTGATAGGTGAAGACTTTCTGAAAAACACTTTACGAACAATCTTCTATGCTGATATTGTTTCACAATTCTTGTCAAATTGTATGGACTTGGTACAAGAAGAAACAATCATTGAGAAACTAGCAAATGCTTATGTACAAGAGTACTTTGTACCATGAAAAAGATACCATGAAGCAATTTGTACATATCAAGGAACTCAACGTACATCTATTGCTAGTGGCCTCTTTTTTCATAAAGGACTTGAAGAATGTGAGGTTGCATCATGCATTTATAGTGTTGTGCATGTAGCTATTACTAATGAACATGATCTTGTTCTACTTCATGCATTAAATGCACACGCTACTCACTTGGGTGATAAGAGTGACAAATGTGTACAATGCATTCATGTCTTTGTACGTAGATCTACCCAAGGGAACTAGTGTTCCATGTTAACAGAAGAATCCAACTGAGCAACAACTCCCAACTGAAGTAGATCTATCTGCTCCAACTCCTTCAACTGCAATCTCTTCATAAACTATTTGATTGTTTATTAGTACTATAATTGACTTCTGCTCATAAATTGAAAGTACTAATGTCCTAGTTCAATTATCAAATTGTCCTTTCCCTATGGTTACATGTATGTATGAAGTGTGAAAAATAGCACAAAGACTATTGTCCTTTTCTTATTGTTACATGTATCTACAAAGTATGAAGAATATTGTGGAGACTAGGTGCTCTATCTGGGCACTTTCTGTTATCAATGAACAAGTTTGTATAAGTAATATGAGTACTATATCCATATATGGATAAAAAGATTATGAAAGTAATGTCTCTTCTACCTTTTCTATGAATCTAAATGGATGTAAACTTTGGATACTATAATTACTATAGAGAACTTTAGAACTTGAATACTAATTATACCATTAACATGCAACGAATAGTGGAATGCATTATCATATAAGAAATGCATTGATGCAAAATTAAACATTGTAAAAGATAGTCATTCATTGCAAATTTATTGAATAGTATAGTGTAATCATTTATATTAATAATATTTGTATTACTATTGCCATCAAAAGTATGTCGATGAAAGAATGACATTGAGTTGAAGATATATATTAGAACTAACTGATGCTCAGTAAATTCTAAGAAATTTTCCCCATTGCAAATAGGTTTTTCATCTCCACATTACACAAGTGTGGATTTTCTTGATGCATTCATTTCGTTAGATCATGATACAGACCACCTTCTTGAAAGTCCAGAATCTAGTATTCTTGAAAAAATTTCTAGAACTTCCAGATGAATGCTAAAGAAAAATATTGGAAAAATATTTTTATGATAAGGATGTTGTCATGTTCAGATATGATGGATGGGGAGACATTCAACCAATACCAAAAACCAATCAAATTCATGTTCTATCCCCATTCATGAAAAATGCACAATTAATTTACCTAAAACATCTAGTGTAGGAATACAGGGAGGCTCATATAATATTTCATTGTCAAGATCTCATAAGCCATTTCCCTACTGGAAATCACACTGTAGAAGAAATTTTCAATCCAGCTTGCAAGACATTATTCTATAAACTATCACCATTTAGGATAGTTATTGAAGATGACACACTTTTATCCATAATAAACCTTGTGGTAACATATCCAACCTTTTCACTCAAATGGATTATAAGACATGACAACTCAAAGATTCTTGGGCAATGGTATGACAATGATATATGAGCCTTGGTAGCTAAGACCATAAAGCACCATTACTCATGCCATTATTTGTTTGTATTTGAGAATAGTTACATGCCACTTGACATACATCTCATAGCAGATATTGGGAGATGGTGCCTTCTTTACTGATGAAATAATTATTACAAGATGACAACCACCACAAGTATATAGTGATGATGTATAGGCTTATGCTTACTATGAATGAGAGGTCACAACTTGTATGTAAAAGCTATAATATTTTCCACTATGACATAGTATAATATGTATCTGGTCATTTCCATGTCATTTGTTTCTTAGTGAAGTAGCCTTTCAAGCTTCAAAAAATGTATTACAATATGTATGTGGTAATCTCCATCTCAGTTTATAATATACTAGAAGTTTTTTTTAACTTGGACTTTTGCAAACATGCAGATAACTTTGTTTAGCTAACCATGTTTTTGCAAAGCTTGCTAAGAACTAGTAATAGTTTGATCTAAAAAGTTTAATGTGTGCACAATGATTATGCTACACAATACATTATTTTGGCATATGAAGAATAAGAAATAGTGACCTAATTAATTACATATAATTGTGAAGGTTTGATTATACTTTTCTTAATACTATACTATGATTGCAAACTAGGAACATCATCGAGGATCAAATACACAAGCTTGGCAATTTAGTGAAGAACAAAATAGTAAGTAAAGTTATTCATTTGATTAGAATCCATAAATATAGTTACAAGTCTCCAAAATCTACTTGTTTCCTTCTCTAATTTTTTTCCTTAAGATCCATGTTAGCATTTCATAAGAATTTTATTGGCATAAGTTTATTTGTTCGAAGTAATGATTGCTAACAAAAAAGAAAAAGAAACGGTGTCATTGAATAGATCTCAAAGATGTAAACTTACTAATTGTATTGTCTTCTTGACAAGCTTAAGAAATCTACAATCAGAACCTCATAGAATAAATTAGAACACATATATACATTTGTAGGTCAATACCACCCGCAATTTGAGAATTTGTTTTCCAATGTTTGAATTGTGTGTCTGGATTGGTGACCCCCTTGTGGTGAATGAAGCATATCCACATACCATGATGACTAAGTTGGATGAGAACAAAATTGAGCATATGCCTACCTATGATGAACTTGTAACAAAGGCATCGATGGCACTAATCTTGATAATATTGGTAGATTATACGCTATTCTTCACAGTGGAGAACACTTTGTGGTTTGTAACATTAATTGTAGTGAATAAGATAGTCATATTTTATGCATTTGGTATGTAACTAAGCAACGTACAATGATAATAATGTCACTAGTCATGACAATAGTAATGGCATTTAGTATTTATCGACTAGTAGTGTTGCAATTGATTATAGAATATAAATAATTTTTATAGTGGAGATAAGCTACAAGTAACTATTGACAAAAGATGATTATGAAGAATATGACAACAAACATTTTTTTGCTATTATTTTTTGGAATTGCATATGGTTTTCATTTCTGTAGAATTGAAATTGTTGTTTGAGAGGATTGGTCATTTATAATGTAATTTAATAAATATGTGCACATTGAAACATGTCTTAACAAAATTTTAATTGTGATATAGAAACATAAAAGAAGAAATGGAGAAGACATATAGGGGTGTTTGCAAGCAAGCATCTAGTCGATTTTCAGTAGAGATAACATTCCCCAAGCTATGAAGACAAAAATGGCTAGAAATATTTGACACAATATAACAACCAACCTTTGCATATGACATGGCCAACATGTCAATGAGAGGCAGTAATGCATACACCAACTTTTTCCATGTCAATTGTACACCTCATAATCAACCTTGCAATATGTAGAGCACCCATATCTCAACTGTAATGAAATAAAACATGAAGAAAACTAAATTCACGAAGTTGTCTGAATTGCAAGAACATACTCAAAAAGTTGAAGAAAGAAAATAATATATGTCATTTTGAATTGGATCTAAAATATGTCCAAAAGAAAAGTCATATCGAGGTGTTAGGAAACGTTCAAGTGGTTGTTATGTTGCACAAATGCGGAATCCTATACAAAAAAAAAAAAAAGGCTAGGAACATTTGATACCAAAGAGGAGGCGGATAACACATATGAAATGGCTGTAATTTCCTTCAAAGGATACAAAGCCATTACAAATATTGTGTGTCCAGATATAGAGATACATGAAACAAAAAGTATCTATCACTTAGAGAGAGATCAACTTGGATTGACATAATTACCTTCAATCAACTTATCCTAGTGCAACTAGATTAGCCAATTTTGAAATAAGTTATCAGAACATACATCCCTCAAATTTGGTAAACTCATGCCCACTACAACTATTGCAACAAGATGTTCCCCCATGCACCTGTGCCATGAAAAATGCAATGTTAGAGTTCTCAAAATGGATTTAATTATAGAAAAATATGGTAGTAATGTTCCCAATGAAAATGTGCCTTCATTTCTAAAAAATCTTGCTACTAATCCTAATAATATAGACATGTATGCTATTAACCATGACACATTTGACTTTTCCAGTGTCTATGTAACATCAAAATATATAGGCCCTGAATGTCATGGTCTAAGTGATAATAATGTCATTGAGCTTCACCATTGAATTTATGATTCAAATGGTACAACCATAAAGTATTCTGACCATTATTTCTATTAGTTGATGACATAGTCAACATATCCTATTTGATGTGGTGATGTGAATAGAAAATGTGAAAAAAGCATAAAGATAACATGGAGCCATGATCAAAGAAAATAGGAGTAGAAATTTTTGCATTTGCTACTTGTGTTTTGTATTAGCATTTTTCTTTTTTGAATATTTCATCTTTGACTGTTTAATATTGTGGTGGTGATGTGAAGAGGAAAGGTGAAAAAAACATAAAGATAACATAGAGACATGACCAAAGACCAAGAGGAGTAGCGATTATTGTATTTGCTACTTGTGTTTTCTATTAGCATTTTAATTTTTTGAATATTTCATTGATGACTTCTAATGATGCAACATGTTATGTCTTTTTTAGTTTAGTATCATAATCTATCTTTTTCTAATATGCGATAGTAGAAGAGATAAGAAATATAAGTTTTTGTACTACCTACGTGTCTTCAGATTAACATTTATCATTGTGAAATAGTGTATGCAATTATTCCTCTATAAGAATATCAATCTCAGAAGTACACTTTTCTTGTCATGATGACCATAGTCCGAATCTAAATCATTCTATGAAATTTGAATTGTGTCATACTAGATACTTGTGAATAAATGGGACTAACTATTGCAATGTATAGTATATTTTCTTATGGCATGTATAATTTTAAAGAATAGAAAAATCAAAGTAAATAATCCAAGATAACTAAAAATAGTATATTGAAAATATGCATCTTGTCATGTAGGAAAGAAATTTCCATGCGTAGGAAAGAAACATTGTGCAAGTATACAAGTGACAAGAACACTAAGGTGGTACTAGTCCTTCCTGAAACAAAAAATGACACAAAATGAAATAGAAATCATAGACCTAGAGCATTACAAGCAACAGGTCAAGCTAGAACTTGCAATTTTGACATTGTAGTAGAGAATGAAGGACTATGCAGAGTACTGACATTCAAGTACAACATAGGAGACTTCTTATTTGACTCCTTGGAATTCCTACTAAATTATAGATATACATCACTTGAGCTAAGAGATGAGACCATTGATTACTTCTTACAATGCAAACAAGATGGTGAATCAAAAGCAATGCATTTTTATAGTACATAACTTCATCCAAAAACTCTATACAAACTACACTAAGTACATGATCTAGAAATATATTTTTGTAGAATGCAACTTTCTACAAAGAAAAACATACACAATGGAGAAGTTAGACTATGGGCAAATATATTCTGCATTCATTGGTTATCCAAGTGGTTAAATATACAAATATGCCTTTGGTCAATGACAATAGGAAAAAAGTACCTACATTTCAATGAATCAATACACATAGAGTCATACTCAATCCTCTTTCATGATACAAGTCCTATTGCTGGTCACTTTGAACCACTACCAAGATTGCAATAAAAAAAAGTCATTCATCGAGCACATATGTGGTACAACAAACTAAAGAGATTTATAAAAGAGCATAACACACAATACATTGTAGACATTGCAAACAAAATAATATAGGACATCACAAGGTGTACATTAAAAACATCAAACAAGGAAACCCTAATAGAAAGCATGCACTTCAACTATGTCACCACGAGAGATTTATTAGAGATTCTCCAAGTAATACTATTACAAATATGACAAATGCACTTTGACTATGTCATCTTAAGAAATTTATTAGAGATACACAAGATAATACAATAATTGATGAAAATCAAAGGAAAAAAACACTCAAAACAAGTCAATACATGTGAACTTGAAAGAGAAAAAAAAAGAGGTAGGACAACATCGTCTACTAAAAAACAAAAAATTAGACTGTCACCAATAGAGATATTTGAAACAACAATCTAGGATACACCAAAACAAACATGCTCAATTTGTCAACTATTGTGTTTCAAGAAAGACATTAGACCAATGAAACAAAAGGAAAAGAACAACTACTATACTATGACACAACTAAAATATGAAGCACCGAATAATTTCATCTGTCAAACATGCTTGTTTGCATTGAATCAATTCAAGCTCCCAACATATAGTACACCAAAAAATATTAGAATTAATGAACCAATAAAAGATGTGAAAATCTCGTCACAACTAGAAGAATGACTAGTTTTAGTGAGAATTGCATTTGCTAAAATATGGGAACTGGGATACAAAAGATCACAAGTGGGATTGACGGGCTCTATTATCAATTTTCTTGTGAACATGAACATCATACAAAATGCAATGCCACAAGCAACCAATAGCACAAAAACTATTTTCGTTGCTCTCAAAAGGTGCTTGGAATACAAAAATGCATCTCAAATAGGAATGGTGCAGCCAAATGTAGTGATACAAGTGCTCTCAAAACTCCCAAGTACACCACTGTACATAGTGGAAAATGCTAAAATAAAAGATGATTGGAAAGAAGCTCTTGAGATTAATGTTTATAATGAAATGACATATGCAATTTGTGAAGACAAAACATCTTCTCCACTTAGTGAAAATGCAACACATTCAGACAATGACGAAGAACATAATGAGCCTTCAGAAACTTTGGTACATGGATTCACTGAATCTAGATCGATATGTAAAATGCAGGACAAGATAATTGATGTGGCACCTGCACAAGAACACCACCCAATTGGAATATATGAAGACAAATATGTTGAGGAAATGAATTTTTCCATATTATTCTTGAGAAAGCCACATGACAAAGACATCATTCAAAGGTTTTCTTACCAGAAGATTGCATGATGTAAACTCATGCAATCAAAAAGGTACTTTGCATACCACACAGAAAATATCTTCTCCAAGATTATCAAGATATTGGTACAACAGGTACTTTCGACAATGTGAATAAGAATATGAAAGGGACAATTGAAAGGAGGCAAATTTTAAGTGAAATATGTTAAGCAAAAACCCAACTTGGAAAGAATTCTCAAATCAGACAACCGTAGAGATTTTGATTGCATCTTGACACTCCAAGAGTCAAGCACATTTGAAAATTTACCATGACTTTGCCAAGAATACAAATTCATACCAAACACCACAAACAAACAACTACTCATAAGCAAACGTACCTATGCCATTGGTACCATAGGTGCACTAGTAGTTGTAGGATGACAACCAGGCTTCCAATGGCAAAAAAGTACAGGTAAAGTACACACTAAACACCCCTTATTTCTATATAACATGTACAATAGTCATGTTTCTATTGAGTACAGAGTTCTAAAAATAGAAAATAAAAATCTCTTGCCAATGACTAGCTCCAAATCAACTCCACATTCCAAGAAGAATCCATGCAAATAGCAATCTAATTGTAAAGAGGTGAGAGTCTTGCAATGTTGTTCAAAAACATTGTACTATAGAATGACATGGACAAAACATTTTGCACAGGGTTGCTACATACATTTGTACTCTAAAAGATAGGAGAACATTGGATGTCTTGAATGCATTGTTAAAAACAACACTTTAGGTAATCAAACTCAGATAATTCAACACTTCAACTACTAATTAAGTCATACAAAAGCTACATTAATATCAAAACATGTCTTGTAGGTTGATTGGGTTCTCAAAGTAGCCAACTCATTCTCAAATCCATATGATGTTATTTGTTCCCAATGGAACTTAAAATTTGAGGATTATGGAATGCTAGAAGACAAAACAATTCATTGCAATAGATGCAATCAAGAGGTTGTATATGTATATTCACTATACCTAAAGACTATCATCACAACTGAAAACAAAAAAATCATCCAGTGTTCAATAGACAAGTCTATTGTTGAACAACTACTACCAAGCCTGAAAGACACAAAAGTTGAGGACTACACACAAGACAAATCGAAGTTCATCTTTATTCATTGAGATTTCATTGTGAAAGGTGGATTCACACTGAATCACAACAATGGAATCAATCATGTCGTGACAAATGGAGATTGAACAATTGCTCACAACAAAAGGTAAAAATGACTAGTCAAAAACTATAAATTATTCAAAATATGAAAATCAAGTTATTATGAGACATAATTACAATATACTAACATGTACAAAATGGAATTTGCAGGTATCATGGATAGCTATAATGGCATATCAAGCTATTATTAATGCTAGTTACAAAAGATACCAGTCAGTATAAAATAAGATATATAATCGAATAATGTATATGTATGAGTCTCATACCCAAGTACACTCTCTATGTCATATATGTATAATGAAATAATATATATGCATTGATATGCTATGAGACATACTTTTTCTCTATCAAGTTGTATAACATGATTGAGTAGATGCTTTGCTAATGTAAACTATTATTGAAATACAAGGGTAAATTGCATCACATGCTTTATCCTATTGCATATCCAATGTATAAAATACTATCTAAATTGCTACTTGTCATATGCAAAAACTATACTTAGGCAGGAACTTTGATGCTTTGTGTCCTTGTTAGTTTTTCTTAACTGTTACAATTTCCAACAAAATAAGTAAGAGAGGTAACAATTTATTTCTAACACCATAAGAAATAATATAAAGTTTAATTCTTTAAAAAAATTCCAATCTCTAATCACAAAAGAACAAAACATACTACCTACTAAACCTCATATAAAAGTCATTGGTTGTTCAATTTTATAAAATTCCAAGTCACTTTATATAATAATATATTTATTTCAACTAATAGAGATAAATGATACTATTGGTAGTCTTTTCTAATATTTTATTTTCTTTCATATTAGATTAAATCTATCCCCAAGACTTTCAATTTCTACGCTAGTTTAATCTTTTTTCTTTTTTTTTGTTTCCAAACAAATTATGTGTTCTACGAGATTATCACTTTGATAAACATTAAGTTAATACTCTCTTCATAGGTATTGTAGTTCTTTTTGTAACACTACTTGGATGTTAATTATGCCATTGAAATTCCATTAACTAGTTTCCCACTAAATGATATTTGGTGCTTATTGCTCTAAATAAAATTTGTCGACAATTATAAATAGTTAACTCCAAATAAAACTACCAAATTTTGATTTCAAAAAATCACTTAACTAGTTGAGAATGTAGAACAAATCCTAAAACATTAATGTATTTATACCTTCTTATCAATTTGATTTGGTTCCAAAAAAAAACTAAACTTAAAGTTTTGGTTGTGTGAAGTCCAAGATATGAAGGTGATCTAGGCCTTCTCATAAGGCAACACATCTCAATTACTTACCATATTACCCTCTAAATCCTCCAACATTGCAGATTTATACTTATAATAAATAAAGAACATAGAATTTTTTTAAAAAAAATTTCCCCCTTCCCAAATTGGGCTCGACACTTATAGGATAGCCATAGGGTTTAAAAGTATTTTTCCTATATTCGACAACTATGTAGCACAAAGAAAAGAACTTGACATTATAGTGATACTGAAAATGCTGGAGACTAGAACAACTCTCTTTCAAATTAAATTCATGTATAAGGTGATGCCATAGACATAACAACTAATTCCATTGAAAACAAACAATTTTAAAAATAAAATAAAAAACAATGAACTACATGATTTAAGCATTTTCGAAGAAACAATCTTCTTGAGTAAACAGAAAAGTAAATAAAAATAATTGTTAATCCCTATCGCAAGGCAAGATACTAAAGTTTTCACTTCCATTTTCAACATTAATTTACTTCTAAAAAATGCTACAATATGCGTTTAACCTATGATCTAAGAAAACTTCCTTTGAAATGCTTTATTTCTTTATTTCTATTGGCTATCACCATTTTTTTAGGAAGTCTTTTCCTTTTTTAATGGAAACAATTTTGTATTTTAGGGGTTGGACAACTATCATTTTTGTTGGATAACTGCCATTTTTCAAACAATTCTATGGATGTTTCTACTTGCATGCAGATTTTTCTATGGCATTGTACCTAACTATTTATGTGGGTGTACCATGACAATAATTACATGCATGTAGGACAAGTGCGGAAACCCGCATTTACTAAAAACCAAAATTTGAGTTTGGAGCCATTGGAGCTTAGACCAATAATGGATAAGGACTAGTTTTCTCTAGCCCCACTTTACATGTAGGGAAATAACTACTTTTGTAGCTAGGCTCAAATTTGTTTGTGCAAAGGAAATTGTAGGATGTCTATGAACTTTGAAGTGATTTACTAGATTCACACAACAATTCACTGATTTTTTTTTCTCTCAAATGCTCAGCATGACATCTTCAATCAGCTATGATCTTGAGCTTGCAGTCGTTGATCCTTCTTATCCACCACCTGTTAAACCATCAGTTTGGTGAGATTGAGATCTAGCAACTCACTTGGTGTACCTTTCTTTCCTATCTTAACTCTTTGTCCAGTTCAAGATCCAACACCACTAACTTCAGATAGAAGAATGCGGATTTTGTAGAAGCATCTTTTTTTTCAAATGATGACCTAGAAGCATAGACAGTGTAGGCTTTTGTTGGCATGGCCAACATAGTTAATTCTACCGATTTCATCCAATCTTCTATACAAAACAAGTAAATAGATTTAGATCTCTTTCTTTTGAATGTTTTTTATATTAGTATAATCAATTAACAAGATTTTCCACTATAAAGGAACATGTATAATGTTTAATAGCCACTTTTTGTCTAATTCTCACAAAGAAAACATCACTATCTATATCTTTATTTGCTCCCAATGTATAATTATCTGTACCTCCTTCTGTGACCATTGTCATTTTAAGGTTATAAACTATAATGTATTGGATTTTCTAATATAAATGTTATGAGCTTCATTTTTATATGAAAAACCCAAAAAGAGAGTAAGAGTGCATTAATAAAATATTTTATCAGAGCTTTTTTGCTATATATATGTGAATGCTAAGGATGTTTACACGAGGTTGCACAATTTATCCTTATCTTGGGGTTAAAGTACAAAGTTGTGTCACCTTTTATGTTGACTTATCAGAACATCTGAATTTGAGTATTTCTATCTAAAAATCAATTTTTTCCAAACATATGATCTAGATAAATTTATTTGAGCTAAATTATATATGGTCTCACACGTTTCCAATTGGAAATGTCTATTAAATGCATGTTTTATGCTAGTTTGTATCCAATTACTAAAGAAATATAATTATTTCAGAAAAGTGGCATTTCAATAACTCTTATTATTTTTTCTAATTTTTTTAAATAACATATAAACACCATTTTATAGAGCTCAGAGTCAAGAATATTCTCATATAGAGTTTATAGTTTTTTAATTAGATATAGTATATTGTAATTAAAGAATTTTACAAGCACGCATTTTAACACTTGAAAAGATGTCAATTTTGAGAAAGAAAAAATATTAAATCATATAAATTTTAAAAAAAATTATATGACGTTCTAGAGGAGAGAGTCTTCATTTAGAATGTATATATATGTTATCTATAACATAGTCCGAGATCAAAGGGAAATAAGTTTTTTTCCATCTAGTTTTGTGGTGGGAACTAGACCCCCAATTTTTAGTGTTTTTCAGTAGCTAAAAAATTACCTATAAAAATTAGGAAAATATATCAATCCTTATTCCAAATAATTATTATAAATTATAATCCTAAACTTCATCCATTGCTACACATTTCATTAGTTTATTTTATTTTCAAATTCAAAATAATAATACTAATTTTATGTCATTGAAGTTGAACATTTATACTTCTGTTAGCCTTTTCTTTTACAAAAGGGTGACATAGGTTTTTATTTTTACCCCTTGACATAAAGGAGGTATGGATTTTGCTGATTTTCCCTTTGATTTTTTTTCCTTTCTGCTAATATGTGCAGTCAAATATTGTATCAACATTTATTAAATGTAATAGATTACAAAATTGTCTATTCATATTGTATTTTTGGAGCAAGTATGACATAAAAAAATATTTTTACAAGAATTTTAAATATGATTTTGATTCATCTCAACATTCCTAGTCATAGTTCATTATCTATATGATCTAGGATCAAGATGTTGGAAGCCAGAGAAGAGGAGACTAGTATTTGGTTATGGGGCTAAGAAAGTACTTTCCAAGAATTTCCTTTTGAATATACCATTATTTTCAAATTTCACAGAGGAAGCACCAGACTCTAATTTGATAGCCGCTATTGACTATTACCATGATATGGTTGAATACAATGGCATTATTTTATGGTTGAAATGGAGACCTAAAATCAACATAGTTTTAATGTGGAATCTAATGGTATTAATCCCGTGACAACATATCCCTTACCAAGGCAACTGATTGAGGATGTAAGAACTAGCACATACTACATGGTTTCACATGAATAATTTCGTTTCTAGTTTTGACATCAGGTTTTATACAGGCCAATAAGCTAGTGTTATTTGAGAATAAAAGATTCTTTGGAAGTGGAAAGATATATAAGGATCTTGCCACAACCTCTTGCTCCTATTTAGGGTGGATGAAGGTGGTTCTTAGAGTTTGTCACACTAGGAGATTACTTGTTCATTGGCATTGACATTGGAGAATGAGCTATATTGACAAAATATAATAACTTCACGGTATATATGATTTAAAGGTAACGAATTTATCAATTTCCTTCCCATTGTGAAGGAGAGAAGATTGAGGCCATGATGTCATTTGATTGGGATCCCAAACTCATTTTACCCCAATATCTATTGTTGTGGGGCTGAAACAAAATTAGGAGAACCACTCATGATGAGATCATGGTAAAAAATGATATGTGCTCTAATATATTTCATGTTTTTTCAAAAAGTTGAGAGAATGATGAGATATGACATTATATAAGTAAAAAATTGTTCATCTTTGTTACTATACTTAATTTTAGTTTTCTATTTTTAATTTATTTTTTGAATAACACAACTGATTGATTGATTATTTCTATTATGCTTCTATAGATGAAATTATATAGAGAAAATACTGCTTATATTTATTTCTACAGTTCATCTATTCACCATTCTTACATTGAACATTTCCTCACAACCGGATTGACATTTAGTAATATGTTGCTTATCTCCCAATTTCTAGCATTAATCTTTAAAATTTCAGGGTGCATGAACAAAAATAACAAATAGTAATATTGTGCTCTAAATTATTGAAGTGACAGTCTAGATTACCAAGACTCTTTTGCAAATAAAATTTTTAATTGATCAAAATTAAGTTGGTGACATTGACATATAATCTAGCTATTTCAAATTGGCAAGTGTTTAGGAGTAAAGGCTCCAAGACCTCATCTTGATCATACTACACAATCAATTTTTATTATGTATGTATTTAGAATTACCACCTGGGATTCCTTACATGGATTTTTCTTTGATTACCTTCGTGTCTGCTTGGGTTCCATTCTGACTTAACTACATGCTAGGAGGGAAAAAACCCTGTGAGATTTATATTAACCATTTACTATATTTATTATCATTCTTAGTTAGCAATTCATCCTAAAATTGTTTTCTATTGTCTATTCTGCATTGCTCTATAAATCCAATGCCTACAGGGGCTACAGGGAGACTTCGGATTCGTTAGTTCCAGTAATTGAACCTGAGGTGAATCACGTGTCTCCAGGTTCTTAGTGGGATACAAACTAGTGGTGATTGTTTGAGTTAGTATTGTTCATCATATTGATATTTTGTATTGTTCAGATGTATCATATTGATATTTTGTATGTTGTGAGGTTCAAGTGATTTTGATTTCATTTTATCTTTGTACTTTTTGAATATATAAACTAGTGATTCTATATCCTTAAGCTATAATTTTTAACTTTTATACATGTTAAAAATAGAAAGAAGGTGCTCAAGTCATGGATTGCTGAATTCTTTTTCATACAACGTTCAGGTGGAGTGATGGATAGGTCCAGATCTCACCATAGTAAAGTAAATCCTCTAACAAAGCATAAAGTGAAAAGTCACACATATAATCTATTTCAGCTTTCAAAATATTCCTGGTTGTAGATGACACAAAACCTTAACTCGGTTAACTATTGCACAAAACTGAAACTAGAATTGCATGAAAAGAAAATTAGAAAACTTTCTATGAAGTATTATTATACAGGTTAAATATTGTGCATAAAAGTAGTCTAAAGTAATAGTAATGTATTCAAATTGGCTTCAGAATTTATTGTGGATAAATACAGATAAAATATAACGCGTAAAAGAAGTCGAACAATGAATTCACAATGAATTCGAAGAGCAATTATATGTTATCTTTGAAAATACAGAACTTGAATTAAAATATAAAAGGAACATATATATTATAAAGTTGATATCCTTCGGATTTTTTGGAATAAAATAATGTGTTTTCTAATATTAATCAATCAATGATTTGTAAAATAATGTGTTTTCTAATACTAATCAAGCAATGATTCGTAGAGGCTTTTTTTAGTTTTGCTTTTTCTTAGCACAATAATGTATTTTCTAATATTAATCAAGCAATGATGGGAAGACTTTTTAAATTTTGCATTCTATTAGCACTACAATATAAGACATTTGAGAATATCACAGATGCCAATGTCTTATCTCACTAATCAAAACACTATATTGACATAGTGGTTAAAATCTCACTAACCAGAACACCATATTGACATAGTGGGTATATAAATTTAGGTATAAATCTAAATAATACACTTTTTAGCTAGAGTAGGAGAGTAAATGGCAAAAAAAAAAGTGGCATTAATCTACAGGTTTCTTAATTCTATATTATGCCTTAATTCTATATTATGTCAACTAGCAGACACTCTACCTTGTTCCATAATAGGGCTACGGATCTAGGGGTTGCATTGCTTCCCTTCAATAAAATTGTCTCTCTAGCACCACAAGTGCTCTACTTAATCGTGTAATTTTAGCGTCTATTTTCATGAGTAGTGATTCAACGCAAACTCATTTCTCATGAGAATAAATGGAACACTATAGAACACTATGGAACATTTGGCACTCACCTTTGTGAGCATCACCTAGATCCAATGATCCAATGAATGAATGACAAGTGTTTCATTTATTCTCATGCCAAATGGGTTTGGTAAACTAGCAAAAAAAAAAACTCTTTCTTTTATTAATAAAATAAGACTGTTTGCAAAGCATACAACTTAAATAAGATAGTTGATAAGAATAAAGTATACTACTTAAATCAGATTGTTGAGAAGACTTGGCCTGCAATGGAAATAGCCATCTAGGTCAAGTGTTCAATGATATAGATCCCTTTATTCTATTGACAAACTAGGAGAATATGATACAAAACCAAACATACATATAAGCATTGGATTAAATCAAGGAGATAAACTTTGACTTAACCTTGTTAATCATAAAATTTGATATAACTTATAAACCTTTTTTCTTTGAATTCCTATTTCATCTAAACAAGTGCTAAATTCATAACTAGATCTATGAGAAAAAAGAGAGTTTAAAGTAATCACCTATTGTAAGTATTGAAGGGAGCCATGGAAGTTGTGTATTCTAAAACCAATATAGATTACATCATTTCTTAGTCTTACTACTGAGAAAACTATCCATGGCAGTAATGTGGCAGACTTCTTTTGGTAACAAAATTTAACTTGTAAAAACTCACTGCAAGAATGTCGTAACTTTGACATATGCCACGATTGATAGAAAAACCCCAAAATCCCTATGAGCGATAATTGTATTGAAAATGAGGCAAGGGAAAAAAACAAAAAAAAAACATGCACAGATTGTAGAGTGTCCAAAGAGGTTAAATTTGAAATATCCAAAATTTGTTAGTAAAAAGCTAGTGTGAATCTCAGTATCACATATTTTTATAATATTGTTGAACAATAATCATTGATTAAAAGGCTATTTAATACTTCTACTCCAAATAGATAATGTGCCATTCGACAGAAGTTATGATTTTAGTGGTTTCTAATTTTATACTTTTCAAAACTTCATCTTTGTCACTACTCTGAGAGTCAATTTCCTTATCTTTATCATTAATATTTCCTAATGCAACTAGATTTCAAAGTAGCATGACTGTAGACATTCTATTATGCTTGTTATTTGTTGGTGTACAATTTCAATTCAGGTTTAACTATATTTGGGCCCAAAAAAATTTAGAAAAATTGTCAAATCTTAAAGATTCATTTCATCATATACCAATCTAAAATAGAGCCATCTGAGGAAATGCTTCAGCTTATTATATTCTAAGCTAAAACAAAGACATTTGAACCACATATAAAATGAAATGTAAAGTAGGGAACACATTTAAAATTGAATTGAGTCTTCACAAATTTATTTTGCAAAGAACAATGAATCCAATTCCAAGTGGGAATGGACAATTATCAATTTTGGTATAAACCTCCTTTTCTCTGCATATGAGCTCTAGCAAGTTTCAAATGTTTTTTCTTGAATCATTTATACAGAGTCCCAATGGTTACTGCACAAGGCACTTTTATAAGAAAAATAAACATGGTGTAAAGCACACATGGGATAGACCGAAAACCATTCTTCTAGCATAGAAAAATATATAGTCAATGGTGGTTCAGAAGTGCTCAAGAATTTATTAGAAGCTTGGATAACTTATATCATTTGAAAGAGTGTAAGTCTTTACAATCTATTATCGCTTGCCTGGGAAGTCGAACCTCACCTAAAATAGAGCCCAAAAGTTTTGCTACTTAAAAGGAGAGTATTTAGTCATTTTCCTAAATGGCTTACTTCAATTAATCTTAGAGGAAAAATCACCAATTAAATTGCAGCTGCAATTTGATGAAAATTCACTAACAAATATACATAGCATGATGAGATAAGATAGATTAAGAAATCATATTTCTAAACAAATCTCTAAATTCAATTTTAGTTGCTAAAAAAATGTAAAAAAAATGATGGGAACCTAGATTTTATTCTCTTAGAAGCTTGATTTCCTAAGCGATTTCCCAACTTTTGCATAAATCTCTTCCCTTTTTTTTTTTTTTTCCAGCCTATTGTGTTACATTTTCTTACTTACTTTTGAAACCTACCCCTTTCCACGTGTTGATAATTTTTCCTTTAGTTTTTTTATTTTTTTAACTCCAGTTCATTAATGTGAAATCCTATTTGTTTTCAAACCACTCTTACACATTTAACTATCTATTAGATTTAGCAATACAAAGGATGAAATTCAAAGAGATATAAATGAAACAAAAGAACTCTAAGTTCTAAACAACTCTAACTTAGTAAAGTTGAGTTATGTCACCATATATTCAGTAGGTTAAAATAATAATTTATATTTATATATTATATGAATGTACATAGGTGTTTAGATGTTAATAATTTTCTAGAATTAATAAAAATATTGCTCATATAAATTTAGAATTTCCTTCTCTTTTTTAAAATTAATTAATTATCAAACGAAAATCTATGATTTTTAAAGTATTATTTTCTCACAACAATAGATTGAAAATATAATAAAATCTTAATCACTTTTTTATAGCAACATAATGAATCTACGTGGTTTTTGCATCACATATTTTTCTAAACACATCCTTACTGAGGAGCTAACATCCTCTAACTCAACCACACCCCTGTCTTCACATTCCTTCTTGTTATTCCAAAACTTAGATGTACATCAGTAGGTTTGTAACCAAAATCCATATTCGAATTAAAAGGCATCAATTCTAAAGTTTATACTTATCATTTTCTTTTTTATTCAGATCTAAAATAATTAAAACATAAATATTAACATCCCATCTTCTAGTTGAAGACTCTTTGGCTTTTCGATGTTTTAGATATTTTTTGCTTGCTGGTGGACATTGTTGGTAATGTGCTGGTTACTAGCTTTTTGCTTGTAAGGGCCGACTCCCTAGTTTTGGTTGCTTTGTATTTCAAAAACATCCCATCTAGTTTGCACATGATATTTCATCAAAGAAAACACACACTCACACACACACATGCATCACATGTAAAAATAAAAAAAATATCTAATCCATCTCTATATCAACTAATCTTAATGACTTGGATTGATAGCATTTAACCCATTCAAAAGAGTCAAACAAATTTGATAAATCATATTGAAATATAGGAGTATAAAAGTGGGTTGTGACATCCCTGCCCACTAGGAAGAGACATCAAACCAATGTCTTATGCAAATATATGAAATATTCTCACACCATATATAAAACTAAAACATATATGAAGTAAAATAATTATGTCTATGCAAATAACCATTAAAAAGAACTATGCATATCATTTGCATCCTCCCATGTCCCACTATTAAGAAATAATTAGTCCCATTGGACCTTATACTACAAGATTTCTTTGTCGCATACCTAGATGGTATGTTGATCAATGATGTAGGAGGGCTCCACTAGTACCACTCCTAGATCTTGTACCTACAAAGCATGCTAATCAAGAATATAGGAGGTATCTGGATGGTAAGATTTTAAAAAAGAAACATGAAACACATTGTGAATACTGGCAAGAGCGAGTGGAAGACCAAGTATATATGCAACAAGATTGATAACCTCCAAAACATCAAAGGGCTCCACATATCTAGTTGCAATCTTAGAAGATTTTCCAAATGATATGTAACTCTTGTGTGGCATCACACGTGGAAATACCTTGTCCCCCACCTAAAACTATCTAAAAGTGTGGTTCTTGTCTGCATAACTCTTCTACTGATCTATTGATTCCTTCAACCTTTCCATAATGAGAGCCATTTTCTCTTCCATCTCCCTCACCATGTTAGGAAATGAAAATTCTATCCTAGATTCTATCCAAACTAATAAGAGTTTGACACTTCTATCCATACATTGCCTCAAAAGGCACCATCCCTAGAGAAACATTGTACAAGTTATTATAGGGAAACTCTACCAAGGGAAGATACTCCTCCCACTTGTACTATTGATCCATGCAATACATCCAAAGAAATTCCTTAAGAACTTGATTAACCCTCTCTATTTGACCATCTATTTGAGGGTGATAAGCTATACTAAAGTTTAATTTAGTATCCAAAGATGAATTCAAGGTTGTCTAAAACCTTGATGTCATTTGAGTGTCCCTATATGATACTATAGTCTCAAGAACTCCATGCAATATGAATATCTCCTTTGGCCAATACCAAGGATCCATCCCTCATTGACCTGACTGGCTCAAAACCACCTTAACTACCTACCCCTTTTTTCTATAACCCTTACCACTAAACTAAAATACATTTATCTAGTTGTGCATGCAGAGGCAGATCCCTACTATTTTATGGAGTGCATGAAACCCCCACAATTTTATAGGATGTATTGAATTGATCCTTTTCCCCCCGCCTATATAATTGAGGTAGATTATTGTAGGGCTATCACATCTATAAACCTACCTCATAACTCTCAACACCCTAGGAATAAAGGATGATGAGTCAAACTTTAGTTCTTTCATTCAATAGTTGACCGACCTATAGTTTATGAAGGCAACTTCTTGGTATGAAATGAGCTACCTTAGTCAATCTATCAACAACAACCAATATTACATCATGTATTTTTTGAGTCATAGGCAACCCTTGGATGAATTCCATGGTGATAACCTTCCACTTATACTCTAGAATATTGCGAGGATACAAAAGTCAAGCTGGATGTACATGTTCAACCTTAACCTGTTGATATTCTAAACATTGTGCTACAGAAGAATCCAAATATCTCTTAAGTCCTAGCCAAAAGCATATTGGCCTCATATCAACAAGCATCTTATTTGCCCCCAAATTTCCTAAAAATGGAGTGCAATGAATCTCCTAAAAGACCAACTTCCTCAACCTTGCCTAGTTGGGAATATACATCCTCATTTGGTATAGATCTGAAAATACCATCCTCATCAAAAGAGCATCCCTCAAAGTGGTGATCCATTGGATAACTAAACAATTCTGATTTGACCAACTCATAGTGGTGATCACCTTGAAGGTTTGTGACACTTGTTCCTTCGAGTGTATCCAAGTAGTACATATATCTATAATATGTCTCCTTCTGCTCAATGCATCCACCACTCTATTTTTTTTCCCCTTAATATACTTGTACCCAAATTGATACCCACTCAAAAATTCTAACCAACTCCTTTGCATGACATTAAGGTCAGATTGTGAAAAAATGTACCTCAAACCCATATGGTCAAATTTTAATTCAGATGGCTTACCCAAAAGGCAATGCCTCCATGCCACAATTGCATGTACTATGGTAGCTAGTTCCAAATCATGAGGCGCATAATTAACCTCATAATACTTTATTTTTTAATTATGAAATAAACATTAGGATTGGGTATGTTCAAGGTAGGAGCAGTTATGAGCTTCTATTTTAATAACTAAAAAGATTTCTCACAATTTATTTGTCCACTCATATCTCTTCCCTTTTCTCTAATATGATGGCTGAAATAATATGTCCCAAATAATGAATCTATGTCTAATAAAATGAATACTTAGATAACTTCCCATACAACTTTTTTTCCCCTAAGGCACTGCAAGACTATTTCATAAGTGTTTCTCATGTTCCTTCTTATTCTTGGAATACATCAATATATCATCAATACAAATTTCAACAAACTTATCTAAGAAATCCTTGAAAATACTATTCATCAAGTTCATGAAAGCTACAGGAGCATTAGTCAAACCAAAAGGTAAAACCACAAAATCATATTGTCCATACCTTGTTCTGAATGTAGTCTTAGTTATGTCTTCCTCCTTGATCTAGAGTTTATGGTATCGATAGCTCAAATCAATTTTTGAGAACAATGTTGCTCCCTTAATTTGATCCAACAATTCATCTATATGAGGAAGTGGATATCTTTTCTTAGTGATCACCTTGTTTAGCATGCAATAATCTATGCATAACCTTCTTCTCCATGAAGGTCACATGTGCTCCCCATGGTGAGACACTACAACATGTGAATCCTTTATATAAAAGTACTTTTAATTACATCTTGAGATCATACATATCACTTTTTGTCATTATGTAAGGAGCCTTGTTCTGGAATTCTGTTCCAACACTTATTGAGAAGTCAACATTTTCTTGGGAGGCAATTCAAGCAGTTCATCTAGAAACACATTTGAAAACACATCCTAGAACTCTTGTAAAATGGGAAAATAATTTACACCAAGAGAAGTGTTAAGATACTTAGCATATTCCATGTAGATCATGCAACCCTTCCTCATAGCCTTTTTCAATTGCATGGATGATATATGTATTAGCTCCAAAGGATTCTTCATACCCTTAAAAATTGTAGGTAGCCCTTAAGTCATCTAGACATTAAATGGTCTTCTCCTTGTAATTCACTATATCTTTATGTTTAACTAGCCAGTTGATTCCTAGGATAACATCATCTGATCCTAATGGAGCAGTATAAATATTAAGTTGTATTCAAAATTTTGGAAGTTCTAACTCACTACAAGCTAGACATTGCTCAAACCTACACTCTACCCTATTGTCGTAATCTATCATCCATGGTTTAGACATGAAACCAACTCTAATAGGTAATAAAGATACTGCTATATGATCTATGAAATATTTAGTAGCTCAAGTATCAATTAAAACATTAACATCATATCCATATAGCTTACCAACTAACTGAATGAGAGTTGCCTGGAAATCATCTTGATGATGATCTATTGCTACATGAATTTGGCATTGAACTTGTGGTGCCTTACCATCCATCTATTTGCTATTCTGAGGACAATATGAAACATAATGATTTCCTCCACAATTAAAGCACCTTTTTCTTGGTTCCTTGTTATTCTCATTTTTGTTCCTCCATTTATTTCAACTTATGTTGTTCCCATTCCTATTATTTCCCCTGCATCGATTCTGATTCTAGTTTTGAGTGGCATTGGTATTCCTCCATTGATTATGCCTACATTTTCCTCTTTTTTTTGTATATTTTAATGCTCATTAATTATTGATTTATCATTTTCACACTTCCTTTTGAATCCTTGGATGTTGTTGTTTCTCTAAGATATATGAATGGTAGGTACCTTCTTTAGTTTATCCTCTTAAGTAATGCTTTTGCATAAGAAAAATCCACAGTCTATGGTTCATACATCTCAACCTTGGACCCAATCTCAAGATGAAGTCCTAATATAAATTTACACATTTTGAAATGCCCATCCTACAAGTACCATTTAACATATTTTACCAAGTGGAAAAGTTTCTCATGATACTTAGTTACATGCATGATCCCATGAATTAGATTCTAGAACTTAGACGCTTTCCTTTTAGAGTTCTTAAAAAAGAACCACGAAGTATTCCCAAGAATTTTTTCTTGATCATAACTTCCTCTCAATCATCTCATGTTCCACCATGTGGTCACTTCACCATCTAACTCAAAAGCTCTATACTATCTTGAAATGTTATGAATATGAAAGTATTTCTCCATGTAGACCATCCATGCCTCTGCATCATCTCTTATAGTCTTACCATCAAAGGTAGGTGGTACTACCCTTTTAAGGTTCCTACTCAGCTCCTTTGTTATCTATTCATTATTGAGTTCTCTAGCATTAACATCTACATTCCCTTTCAGTTGTCCGTTATTTCTCTTATCCTCTTCTACCTTTTGATCTAAACTCTAATCCTGTTCCTATTTCCCCTAAGCTTCAACTCTCACATGCTTTTCATGTTTCCTTTGGGCCTCATCCTCATGTTCTTGATTCTACCTACACCTCATATCATGTTCAAGGTGATCCATAAGTTCACCTAGCCACTGAAGGAGGTTTCCCTATTGAGTCAAGGTGGCTAAAACTTGTTGAAGCCTTTGAAACTGATTAGGCTCATTGTTATTGCTCATTCTTGCCCAATTGTTATTTTTGGTATTCATGACTGAAAGTTAACTTTTGCATCAACATAAATAAGACATTTAGCAAATGTAGACTAAGATCCTACTATTTTAACACAACTTTGATATCACATGTAAAGATATAAATCTCAAAAACTTGTCATGTCATCACTATACCAAAAATATTACAAGTCAAATATGCACAAACATAGTTTCAAGACCAAAGACTAGTCATAGGTACATTTTCCAAATGTAATATTCCAATTACAAGAATCAACCATAGGTTTTTGAAATAAGAAAATTAAAATATCGCATTTCAAGTTCCTATAACATACAAGTGATCATAAGTTTGATAATACAACATATAAAAGATAAATATTTTAAAAATGTTGACTAACTATTGAGTACATGATACACCAAATGGTATAATACATAAAAATAAGTCAATAAAACATGTGTGATCAAAATAAATCTAGATAAGATCATCTTGGTTTGGTCATCAAGGCACCACGGTAAACTATCAACCAAGTATCCTAAGCCTCCAAACATCACATCCACCTACAAATACTAAGATGAAAGTGTGGCCTAGGTGCTTTTACTATTCAAACATGGAGTGGTTAGCTCCCCCAAGGGTCATCCTAAAATAAAAAGCACACCAACCTTGCTTCAGAAGGCTAGCAACCTGACATTGATGGGTCAAAAGCATATGGAAAAAATTGTGCATCTATCTACCAAACATTCTTTAGTCTAAGCATAAATCATATACATAGGGTGGCAGAGTGTAAAAAAACATCTAACCAAGCATATTCAAACAACATAAGTGATTTTAGCTTTGGCCAAAGCATCTTAAAAGCCTAGGTTTTAACTAGAAGATGAATAAATTTATGCTATTCACCCATACCCAATTCTTTTTGAAAGAAGCACATTCTAACTCTCCTTTAAAAAAAAAAAATCTGTATACTCTTTGAAAACAAATTCACAAGAAAATACTAAAGTGTATCCTTAACTCCAACCTTTCTGAAATAAATTCGTTGTTAACAAACATGTAGCACCTCTCCCATTTGCATTTTGTATGCCATCCTAATGGATTTCGATAATTCAGGCTTATTTTGTAATCAATTGAGCTGATCTTGAGATATGGTGATTATCCCTTTGCTATGCTTTTATATGACCTTAGGAGGTACACCCTTCATAGTTGACTCTTGTATCCTTTCTGAGATGGTTGTTGTGGTTTTGGTTGGTATTTGTATTATGAGATTTATGACATGTTCTTATGGTTTCACTGAGGTATGCACCAACAGTTACCTAGTTTCAGATGATATGATGATGTTATTCTATAAGTACTCTTATGATGTGATAAGTGGTTTCACTATTTGATTACTGCACCTTATTCTGGTTCCTATAGTAGTGCCAATTTACATGCTATATTATAAGGTTAATGATATTTTGATCATATCTTTATAATGACAATTTGTGATGTAATCTAGCATATTTTTCATTTAAAATGATGGAAGTTATTTTAAAATGATTTAGTGAGATTTTATTATATATTGTGCCATATATGTTGTTGGATATTTTAGTCATTTGCTTCTATTGATATATGTCAAGGAAAATGGTAAAATGATTTAATTTATATATAATTATATGTTTTTATGTTGTACTACACTCCTATGTGTGGATTTCCTATAGGTGCTAGTATGAAGAGGGAACAAAGGTGTATTCACTTGCCTACGAGATCTACGTGGTGTTATGTTCTCCTTCATGTGAAATTTTCCTATGCGTGCTTTGACTATTTATATATTGACCATCTACACTTGATGTTAGAATGTTTACTAAACATGTACTAGGTACATTCACCCTGAATTTAGGATATGAGAGTGTTCCTTTATCCCTAACAATAGGCACTAGGAGATAGTAACTTTGGACTTACATACTAAGCCAGTCTTATTCCCGTATGGACAATGTATCTGATTATTATGTATTATCCCTTTGGTATGTGATTGGTAATTCCATATTCCTATTGCATTTGTGATAGACCAGTATATGTTTGTGCATTAGAGTTCCCAGAGTTGTCACAGAAGGATTTTTGTTTTATAGGTAATCAGTCGAAGCCTAGATTATTTATTATTCATTTATATTATTGCTAAGATTAATTATTATTATATGTTAATCATGACTTGATTTAAACCCAAAACCTCTCTGATGAGAGGCTCACAATTTACTGATGCGTTGTAGGCTCTTTCCTAATCACATAAGGACTTTATTAAAATGGTGATTTAATGTATTTTTGGGATTTTAATGGTTTTATTTTAATTACTGGTTGATTTTTTGTAGTTGGGTTTCATTTAATTAGAATTAATTTATTTGATTTGGGAAAATCTCAAATAGATTACTCAATTCTTTAAATTATTTATTTTGAAGTTCACTTTTATAAAAGTGCTTTAAATGTCTTAAAGTGAGTTTTATACTCACTTCTCATTTTTATGTTATGAAAATTTGGTGATTTTCCCAAATCCTCTTGGAGGAAATTGGTCTTTTTCTTGTTGGGTAAAATCTGGGTGTGTAATTTGTGCATGGAGTGGCTCTTTGGATTCGTGCTAGAATTGCTTGGCTTTCCCAAAGGTTTCATCCAATTTGGTGGACTGTTTGTTTATTCCTCCCTTTTCTTGGATTTTACCAATCATATGAGGTAGGGCTATTTGGATCTTTTTATTCACTTCATCTTTTTGATTGAAGTAAAATTCTATTAGTTTGTGGATTGAGAACTAGTGTTTCCCCACAATTTCATTGCTTTCCTCCACCCGGTTAGGTGGGTGTGAGTTTTTATTGTTTTCCCATGTGGGATTTAAAGCTTTTTTGAAATGTTATGCTGCTACATTTTTGTTAAGTGTCTAGATCTAATATTTTATTTGAGAAATGTGATGTTGGGTGGATTTAGACCAATGGGTTTGAATTTTTTTGATAAATTTGATGTTTGATTTTTGGGCTTTTATTTGCTGCATCATTTTGCGTACCACCTAGAATCTTTCTATCTATGGTTTGGCTTGATTAAATCTTGCAGTACTTTCTACAAGGAGTAGGATCATGAGGTTGGAATGGCATAGAGTACATTCCAATAATTTTTATACCTTGATCCAAAAGTGCTCATTCGTTATTAAAATATTGATTTTTTCCTTTGTCAGTTTTTGCTAGAATTTAGGGGTTTGGTTGCTTTCAAACATTTTATGTTATCCTTGTGTTCTAACAAGATGATTAAAGATTACATGGAAATTTTTTCTCTTGGAATAGTGGCCAATTGAGCTATGTGTTGTTGTGCCCTTTTTTTTCACTCAGTTGTTTGCCTTGAGTGTTTTGGGAGTTGATAAATCATCTTTGTTGTTATGTCTTTGTATGTGTATTGGCACTTACCATGCTTGAGCTTGATCTCTTATGCAATATGTGGATGCTTTTTTATGAGTCCACATCCAAGCTATTGAAATCTAATTCAAAAGACCATTGCTGAGAAAGATTATTGAAAAATCGTAGAGGTGATCTGATGTCTTTATCCTTAGTATTTCATATTTTATTAGAGTTTAAAGTTGACCTAACACTAATTTGGACATATGTGGATTTTGACACATGTAACTTATTATAGATTTATCCAATTTCAAAATTTCTTTTTTTGAATGAAAGAGGACTCAAATATGGAGACTGTAGTTATTTTTCAAAATATTTATTCTCTTAGTTACTATTTTTCCATGAGCGTTAAATATATAGGTTTATTTTTTATAACGAACCTCTATTCAATTAACGTAAATTTTTTTATTATTAAACCATTCAAAATATATCAAATCCATAGCCATTAGAAAGCTAGTTTCGAGTACATGTGTCCTGAAAAATGAAATATCTTAAATGCTCCATTTGAACCTAGAAACAGAGCCTGGAAGCCATGAAAATGACAGGAAATATTATAGACTTTTAAAAATGCATCTACTTCACAAGTTTCGATAGAAACTAATTTTCTATCGAAAGTTTTTTAATAGTTTCGATAGAAACTATTTAGGCCAAATTTTTCATGCCTAATTAGTTTTGATAGAAACTATTTTTTAGTTTCTATATAAACTATTTAGTTTCTATCGAAACTAAAAAATAGTTTCTATATAAACTACTTAGTTTCTATCGAAACTATTTAGGCCAAATTTTTTTTTTGTTTAGTTAGTTTCGATCAAAACTACCTTCAAAAGTAGTTTCAATCGAAACTATGTGAGGAGTTTCTATCGAAAGCTTTAGGGCCAAAAAATTTCCTTGCACATTTTTGGATGAATTTCTTCCTCCAAAAAAGTGTAACCCACTATTGCGGGTTCACCCGATGACATGATGAATTGATAATCTACTTAAGGTTAGAAATACTAGCTACACTTAGAAAGTTTAGAAGAACAAGTTACACAAAGTTTGTCTCCCAAGCTTGACTGAGTGGACAATAGGTGTCAAGAAAAGTTAGTACAAGTCAAGCAGAAAGTTAGTTTGAACCAAATAAAAGAAAATTGTAGTTGATGTTGAGCAAGACAGTTGATGCTGAGTAAAGTTTAGTTGATGCCAAGCATCGGTAAAGTTTAGTTGATGCTGAGTGATTTTATAGTCAATGTTGAGCAAAGAAATATGTGTTGAGCATTAGAAGGTTAATAATGCCAACCTGCTACATTATGTTAAAAATTGAAGATTCACCGAGTCTAAGCCGAAAAGTTTGTTTTCTTGAAACTTGTGAACCAGGAAGAAGATAAGGTTGATGAGCTGGTGGCACAGAAATTGATGTAAACCATTTTTTGGAAAGTTCAAATAGATTCTAGGTGAAGTTTCTAGAAGAGACAAGATATGGGGTAGATACATTGTATCCTACCTAATCCATCAAAAACTCTAAACTGGATGATAGAAAATGAGTGGGAAAATATCCTAATTTCATATTTATAGGAATGTCTAGTCATGAAGCAAAGAGTCATTTGTGAGAACCTAAGGAACATGAGTTAAGGGTTTTTCTTCTTCAAGTGACCCAATAGAAGAGTCTGCAATGGCATGTTAAGCAAGAACGCTTAAGGAGATAAATAATTGAAGGGTGAACAAGCTGTCAAAGCTGCAAAGTATGAAAGCCAAGCAGAACTGAGGACTAAATAGAGATCTATAATCTATAAGAGAAGTTGTAAGTTGTATTAGATCAAAGCTCTACTGTTATTCTCTAACAATTGTATCATTCTAGGGTAAATCCTTTGCATTAAGGTTGATGTAATAGTCAGTTGTAAATCCTTTAACTAGGTGGCATTCTAGGTGAATAGCCTAAAGTCCTCTAACAAGGCTCACTTCTAACAGTGTGATTGAAATCCCTTAATCGGGTCACATTTAATAGCATGTATTGTAACCTTTAACAGGGTTGGCCTTTCACAGGGCATCACTTAAGAAGAGTGAAAAAGAGTAGCATGTTATTGGTGGGTTTTCCCAAATTGGGTTTCCATGTAAATCATTGTGTCAATTTTTTAGCGCAATAAGAGGAGTCTTTAGAACACTATTTCCCATTTATGCTATTAGAGTTTCTGCAATTCAAGAACTGGGATGTATTCTAGGAAATTATCTAACCCTTGAAGGTTTGGTAGTTACACTCGTAACTTTTGAGCTATCCAACTTTGATAATTACAAACCTGTGAGTCTTGAATCTACTTTCAAAGCTAACTTGTTATTGAAAGACTTTGATGAGGTGAAGTAGAAGAAGAAGAGAAAGATAAAATACATATCTAGTGACAGTGATACAGATGAGGAAGATGTTGAATAATTGGAAGCACTAGTGGCAAGAAGATTCCACAAAGGTAAAGACAAGTTCAAAGGTAAATTACCCATCATTTGTTTCAATTGCAATGAGGTTGGTCATATTGTTGCAAGATGTACACAGAAGAAAAACTATAGAGATGGCAACAAGTACAAAAATAGAAGAGAAGATGACAACAAAGATTACAAAGACAAAGGAAAGAAGTCATGCTATATTGTTTTTGATTAGATAAACAGGTTTTACAGGGATCCTGAAACCCGAGAGTTAAAACATAACAGACTAAAAATAAGCGTTAGAAGTCTAGCCACAAAAGTTACAAGTCTAAAGGCTGAAAATAAACACTAGGCCCAGCCAAATAAACAAAGGCCAAAGAAAAGGCCAAACAGAAAAGACAAGACTAATGAAACAGTCAAAAGCCAGAACAAAAAGCTAGCCAAAAAGGAAAAAGACAGGAACTAATCCTCGATCTTTCTTTCTATCTCCTACATGGCCTGGGTAGCCTCCTGGGCCATTTGGTTCTCCTTGGCCTCCTACTGGTGAGTCCTATGTTCTTCCTAGTCCAGATTTTAAAAAATGATACCAGTGGTATTATCATCATCAGATCTGGCTTTACCTGTATCTTTTCCATCCACATCCCCCTGCATGCCTCTATCTTTAAGCCAAATAGTTAAAGATAGAATGTTGTTATTGATCGAGTTGAGCAGTGAGATCGTCTAGCTCAACAAATTGTGATTGTAATTTTCTAGGTTGTGGATCCCACTTTCTGCTAGGCTATATTTTTGAAGAGAAAACTAGTGATGATTTTGATGAACATGATGATGAAGTGGTGTATGTTGCAATGAAGGACAAATCTAAGGAAGATGAGGCAATTGTACTTGTGACTTGTGTGAAAAAAAATGATAGATGGATCATTGACAGTGGATACTCACATCACATGATTGGAGACGAAAGTAAGTTCATCACCTTGAATTGTTCTGATGGAAATAGTGTACAATTTAGTAATGACGCACCATGTTTAATAAATGGAAAAGGATCTATCAAACTCACAGATAAGATTTCATGTGATAATGCTTACTATGTTGAAGTACTAAACTATAACTTGTTGAGTGTATCACAATTAAATAATTTGGGATGCAAGGTTGAATTTGAAAACAAGATTGCTAAGATATATGACAAAAATGGGAAACTGATTGGAAAAGGTGATCAAACTAGAAGTAATCTATTCTATCTTGATATAGGGGATGCTACTTCTCTTGTTGTAAAATTTGATGATGTATGGCTTTGGCACAAGAGGTTATGTCATGTTAATTATGATAACTTGGTTAGTATTAGTAACATGAAGAAAGTTAGAGGTTTGGGGTAAAAGAATAGATCCGTGTCACCGTTTGTGATACCAAAACCTGTTTTGGTCAAATCTCATTTCTATATCAAAACTCAATTTTTTTCAAAAACTAAAAATACCCTTTTATAGATCTCATATTCAATATTATCATTATATAAATTTTTGAGTGTTTTAATTAGTTATAATATGTTATAATCTCAAAGTATTATAAGTTGATATTTCAACATTTCAGAAGATGCTCCCTCAAAAAAGGAAAAAAAATAGTAAATCATATCAAAAAAATTTAAAAATTATATTTATCTCTAGAGGAGAGAATCATCTTCATGAATATGTAATTTTTTTTCAAGAAGGTATAGATTTGATAGGAAAGTTTTGACAGGGGGAAAAACTGTTGGATTCTGATAAGGTCGAACTTGAGTACTTATAACAAAGAAAATATACATCAAAAATAATTATTTCTTTTTTTGTGCACTAGCTATACATGTCATCTATAAGATATTTTCAAATCAGAACAAAAAAAGATGATTTGCATACACTTGTTTGACGAGAACTACACCCTATATTTTTTACAGTTAAAAAAGGGACTTCAAAATAAAATAAAATGAATAAATTCTTACTCAAAAAAATTATGAAAATTATTAAGCATAAAATTCATCCAATTCTACACATTTCATCAGTTTACATCATCTTCATGTTTTAAACACAAATACCATTTTTTTTGTCACTAATGTTGAACTGTCACATTTTGATATCACGTTTTTTTACAAAAGGTGACACAAGTTTGTGTTTTTGCCCTTTGCCTAAGTTGAGAAAACCTGATAATGTTGTGTGCAAACAATGTTAGCTAGGAAAAATGACAAAGTCAAGCTTTAGGAGTAAAGCTTATACCTCTAAATAAATACTAGAGGTTGTTCATACTAACTTGTGTGGACCAATTGAAGTGCAAAGCTACAAGGGAGATAAGTACATAACGCTATTTGTTGATGATTATTCTAGGATGATGACAATCATGTTTCTGAAATAAAATTAGATTCTTTTCAAATGTTTAAATGGTACTTAGCAAGAGTTGAGAAAGAAATAGGTAAAAGTATGAAATGTTTGAGATCAGAAAGAGGAGGAGAATTCACATCAAATGATTTTGAGATGGTCTGTAATGAAAGAGGAATCAAAAGACAAACATCTACCCCTAGGACCCCTCCACAAAATGGAATAGCTGAGAGAAGAAACAAGTCTATAATGGATTGTGCTAGAACACTCATGATGGAGAAGAATGTTGCTCTGAAATACTGGAGAGAAGCTATAAGTACTACTGTCTATAATTTGAACAATGCACAAATCAAGAAAGGTACTTATTCAACACCTTTTGAACTCTGGTATGGATATCCACCCAATGTGAAATATTTTAAGGAATTTGGAAGTAAATGTTACATTCTTAAAGATGTTAGGAATGGAAAGCTTGATGCAAAAAGTGAAGAAGGTATATTCCTTGGCTACTCCACAAGAAGTAAAGCTTACAAGTGTTTGAATACTAACACTAAAAAAATTGTGGAAAGTGCAAATGTGAATTTTGATGAATATATAGAAATACATGAGGTTGAACCTATGAAAGAACCAAAATGATAAAAATCATATGAAGGTATGTTTGCTGAAGAAGATGTGGCAAATCAAGTTGGAAACCAACAACAAGTTTCAGTGACTGTCGAGTCACATCCTGTGAATACCGAGTTGCATTTAGGAACTGAGCTACATTCAGATGCCAAGTTATAGAATGAAGAAGATGCACATTCTGATTCTAAAATTAGTACACATGAAGGAGATGCTAAGATTCTTGATAGAAATGTTCACAGTGATTCTGAATCTAGAAGACAAAATGAAGAAACAAGAGTTGAGCCAAGATTGTCTAAATATGTCAAAAGACATCATCCCGCTGATCAAATCATTGAAAATAAAGATGTTAGGCCAATGACAAGAAACAGACCGAGAATCGAATCATGTTTGTTGAGCATGAAGGAACCCAAAACAATGAAAGATGCTTTAGAAGATGTTGATTGGTATAAAGCCATGGAAGAAGAGATTGAACAAATAGAGAAGAACAAAACATGGAGTCTAGTTCCTAGACTAGAAGAAAAAAATGTGGTTGACACCAAGTGGGTATTTAGAAACAAGTTAGATGAAAATGGTGAAGTCACAAGAAACAAAGCAAGATTAGTTTTCAAGGGTTATGCACAAGAAGGAATAGACTATGGGGAGACATTTTCCCTTGTTGCTAGAATGGAAGGAGTAAGAACTCTACTTGCTTATGCTACATACAAAGGTTTCAAAGTTTATCAGATGGATGTTAAATCTACATTTTTGAATGGCATATTAGAGGAAGAAGTTTACATAGAACAACCAGAAGGTTTTGTTGATGATAACAATAAGAACATGGTATGTAGACTGCGCAAAGCTCTATATGGTTTGAAACAAGCACCAAGAGCATGGTATGAGAGACTTCATACTTATCTTGTGAAGATTGGATTTGAAAGGACTGATGAGAACAATAATCTATACATAAAGATAGAGAAAGGAAAAGGTATTTTGTTATCTAAAATATTTTTTGATGATATCATATTTGGAGGAAAAGATGATTTATGTATGGATTTTGCAAATCAGATGAAGCAAGAATTTGAAATGTCTATGTTTGGAGAGATCAATTTTTTTTTGGGTTTGCAAGTATATCAAATGAAGTATGATATATACATCACTCAGTCAAAATATGTCAAAGAAATATTGAAGACTTTTGGATTAGAAGATTCAAAACCGGTAAGTACACCTATGATTATAGGAAACAAGTTATCAAAGAACGATGATTTTGTTGAGGTAAATCAAACATTATACAGGCCTATGATTGGAAAATTGCAATATGTAGTACATAGAAGACTTAATATTGCATTATTTGTAGGGATAGTTGCAAGATCCTCTGCTAATCCTAGGGAAAATCATTTAATGGCTATGAAGAGAATAATGAGATATCTAAAAGGAATAGAAGAATTGGGTCTATACTACAAGAAGAATGAAAAGTTTGAACTAAGAGCCTAAAGTGATTTTGACTGGGCTGGAAACATTGATGACAAAAAGAGTACTAGTGGAGGAGAATTTTTCTTAGGCAAGAGACTAGTTACATGGACTAGCAAGAAACAAAGTTGTACTTCACAATCTACTACTAAAGCTAAATATGTTGCTGCTGCTATAAACTGTACAAACATTGTATGGATCAAATAGCTACTCAAAGGAATGAAGGAACAAATCACAGAACCATTGATACTTTATTGTGATAATACAAGTTCTATCAATATTCAAAGAATTCAGTGATGCACACAAAGATAAATCAAATTGCAATCAAGTATCATTACTTGAGAGAGTTAGTTCAAGATAAAGAGGTGAAGATGGAATATGTTAACTCAAAGTAGCAAATTGCTGATATCTTCACATAACCATTACCTAAGGATGATCATGAATATCTCATAGGTAAACTAGGGGTTATACCCCTATTAAAGGCTATTTAAGTAAAAAGAGGAGTGCCCTGCATCAAACAAGATGATGTTCATATGTTACAAATTGATGTAGAGGTTCTTACTTTAGGAGCTGCCTAAAGTAATCACAGAGTTGAAACTTCAAATCAATCACAAGCAAGGTGACAGAGAGAGAAACTAAAGAAACTGCAAAAGCTTATATCTGCCTGTTTTAACATGACAATTTTTTTGTATATGTCTTTGGCATTGTTGTCAAAGAGGGAGAGATTTACTGATCAAGAGCTAGAAGGAAGAGATTTAATGATCAAGAGCCAAAACAAAGAGGGAGAAAGTATATTGAACTGATCATTATCAGAAGGAGAGATCTACTGATCAGAAAGGAAGAAAGATCTTTATTAAAGGAAGAAAGTATAAAAGCTGAGAGTGTTACTAAGCTTAGAGGGAGATAAGAAAATTGTTGATGTTGTTTAGAACACATGTTTGATAAGGGAGATAAAGAAGAAAGAGGGAGAAATCCTAATCTGCCTAGCAAAGGGGAGTTATAAATTATAAGAAAGAGTTTTGTAACCTAATCAGAAGATGGAAGTTGCAGATAGAGGGAGAAATTTTGATACAAGTTTTTATTTTTGGTATTGTCTTACTGTTTTAACCTAGTCAAATTGGTTGAACAAGATGTTTATCATTTGACTAACTTGGTTAATCAGTTTGGTTTTCCATCAATGCCAAAGAAGGACATTATTGAAATTTGATTAAAAAGATCATTGCTGAGAAAGATTATTGAAAGAAGGAGATTGTTGAAGAAGATTATGTGTTTCAATCATTGTTTTGTCACTGATGTCAAACCTGCTATTTATTGGTAAGACAACTACTTATAAGATTCAAGTAGTATCACTTAGTTGATTGTTGAAGAGGATTTGATTAACAAGATGTAACAAAAGCACCTAGAGGAAAGGTTGAGTTATGATTATGTAATGAAGTATAAGGATTAGTCAAGACAATAATGACAAGATGAATTGATAATCTACTTAAGGTTACAAATGCTAGCTATACTTAGAAAGTTTAGAAGAACAAGTTACACAAAGTTTGTCTGCCAAGCTTGACCGAGTGGACAATAGGTGTCGAGAAAAGTTAGTACAAGCTAAGTAGAAAGTTAGTTGGAACCAAGTAAAAGAAAATTCTAGTGGATGCCGAGCAAGAAAATTGATGCTGAGTAAAGTTTAGTTGATGTTGAGCATCAGTAAACTTTACTTGATGCCAAGTAATTTTATAGTCAATGTTGAACAAAATAGTATGTGCTGAGCATTAGAAGGTTGATAATGCTGAGCTGTTGCATTATGTTAAAAATTGAAGATTTTTCAAATCTAAGCTGACAAGTTTGTTTTCTTGAAACTTGTGAAACAGGAAGAAGATAAGGTTGATGAGCTGGTGGCACAAAAATTGATTTAAACCATTTTTAGGAGAATTCAAATGGATTCTAGGTGAAGTTTCTAGAAGAGTCAAAGATATGGGGTAGATACATTGTATCCTACCTAATTCATCCAAAACCCTAAATTGGACAACGGAAAATAACCGAAAAAATATCCCAATTTCCTATTTATAGGAATGTCTGGTCATGAAACAAAGAGTCATGTGCGAGAACCTAAGGAAGAGGAGTTAAGGGTTTTGCTTCATCAAGTGACTCAAGAGAAGAGTCTACAATGACATTTTAAGAAAGAAGGCTTAAGGAGATAAATGCTTGAAGGGTGAACAAGTTGTCAGAGCTACAAAGTATGAAAGCCAAGTAGACTTGAGGACTGAATAGAGATCTATAATTTGCAAGATAAGTTGTAAATTGTATCAGATCAAAGCTCTCCTGTTACTCTCTAACAATTGTATCAGTCTAGGGTAAATCCTTTGGATTAAGGTTGACCTAACAGTCATTTATAAATCCTTTAACTGGGTGGAATTCTAAGTGAATGGAATAAAGTCCTCTAACAAGGCTCACTTCTAATAAGGTGATTGAAATCCCTTAATTGGGTCACATTTAACAATGTGTATTGTAACCTTTACAGGGTTGTCCTTTCACAAGGCATCACTTCAGAAGAGTGAAAAGGAGTAGCATGTTATTGGTGTTTTTTTCCCAAATTGGTTTTCCATGTAAATCATTGTGTCAAGTGTGCTGATGAATCTGTTATGTTTCATGCTTTACATTTCTGCAAGTTGTTTTCACAATAACATACAAGTTTTAGGGATTACATAATCTTAATGGATGCATGCATGGGTATGAATTTTTTATGGGTTCACTAAGTTGTGAAAAGTTTTATTTATACATTTGGACCTTGGATAATTGATTCACCTCCTCCCTTAGTTATTCTAAAGTATTCCAACACAAGCATGTACTTTATCTATTCTCCTATGTTGAGGTTCAAGTGACCCAAACTCTTGGTGTTGAGAGTAATCAAGTTTACCATATTTTGGTGGTTTATAACTAGAGCGTCTTTTATGGACTTTGTCATGTTGGTTTATTCTTATTAATTCTTTTTCTTGGTTCCTCATTGTAGTAGCGAGATGATCTTTTTTAGTGTCTGAGTAGTGGAATGAAGTGGATTTTAGGATTTAGGATTTTACACACTTGTTAGGTCCACCTTGGTTAAGATATTTTTCTACTACAATGGAAAGTAAGTAACAATAAAATTATTTGTTAAGTTTTGTACTACCTTGCTTGTTCAATTCTTTGTTCTACTCTATCTTCTTCTTTCAGATCTCCTTTTGGCTAATTCACTTCTTCACACTTTCACTTTTCTCTAACTTTGCTTGATCTTCTCAACTAATTTCTACATAGTTCACCTTGGTCTTTTTCTTTTAATAGGTTGGCATTAGAAAATAACAATCAAAATCAATTAGTAACTTACAGATTGCTTGAACATCACCTTAAATAGTAAACTCTCATCTTTTAGATTCTCCCAGGTTTTGTGCTTTATCACATCCATAGATCTTAGATTAAATGTATATACTCACTTAGAAAATAAAAATTTCTTTGAACTTTTTGCTCATCCTTATCTTTCTTAAATCTCCTTCATCAAATCTTCATTGTATTTTTCTAGGCGTAGATCTTGCAACTAACTTTGAATTTCACCTTCAAATATCTCAAAAATTCTTTATTTTCATCAAAAGTTGGCCTCAGATCTCATCTTTTTTTAATTTTTTCTTCCAACTCATACTCGATGAACATTACATTTCACTTAGGAAATACACCACTCAGCTAAAACATGAATTAATTGATTAATACTGAACTTTAGCTTCCCTATCTCAAATGCTCAGTGATAATTGTAGTCACTTGGTGAACACTATACTCGTTCTTTCACCTTGTTTCTTAGTGTACCATGTTTAACTCAATGAATACATAAACTTCAACATTGCATTATAGAATTACATGATTGTAAAACAATCAAATCACCATTATATTATCATAGTCCAACTTATTTAAGTACCCATTGAATACCATATTTATCAATACTCTAACTCATCAACATAGTTTCTTCAAATCTTCTTCATCAATAAAATGATATGAAACTCTACTAAATTAGCATAATTCCTAGTTGTACCATCTTAACCACCCTAATTTGATGAAGGTTTAGCACTTATTTAATGTGATTTCATCAATCTCTTCTTCCCTTTTTTGTCATCCTCCCTAGTTGGAGTTGGGGTAAAACCTAATAGATCCTCTTTAAAGCTCATATTTTCATAATGTTAAGCTCAAGGTAGGATCTATTTCCCCTAGGTCCCTCCTTTTCACGTGTTCATCCACTTGGAATTTTCTCCTCACACCAAAAAGAGATTTCCTCAAAATCAAGACTTGATTTTGGGATTCTGTGACCTATTTTAGAGCCTCAAGTAGTCCTGAGGGTTTTTTATCATGATAATTAGGGACAATTTTTCCCTTGAGGGCCCAATCAGGGGAAAAATTTTCCCCAAATGAGGCCCTATTTTGGTTCTTGGCTTTGAATCCCTTGTTTCAGATGTTTGGGTGTTAATTTGCAGGTTGGTTGACCTATGAGAGTTAGTCAATTATAAACTCTATATAAAACCTTCTATTTTATCCATTTTTATTATGAAATTAACATATCACATCATACACAAGAATTTTATGATCAAGCACTCAAGCCTTCAAGTTTCAAGCATTCAAGCCTTCAAGCATCCATTCAAGCATTCTATTGGAGATCAAGCATTCATGTGATCAAGAAATTGAAGGAGTTTATCTTCAAGATCTTCTATAATCCATTCAAGATCCTTTGTTATATCTTCTACATCCATTCATCTTCATCTTCTTGATCCAAATCTGTTGGTAAAGTCAAGCATATTACATTTGATTCAAGAGATCCAACTTTGTAAGGTGAATTCATACATTTACTTACATTCATGTTATTTAAGTTATTTAAATTCAAGGTTATTTCCTAAACTAGGATTTAACTGAGGTCAACCCCCCATCAACAATAAAAACCCTTTTTCTTGCAGGTTATAGATCTTGGATTGGCAAACAAGTTGTAGAGAAGAGTACCCATTTTCCCTTTTAGCAAAATTACAAAATTAGAATCAGTGTCACACACTTTCCATTAGGACTAAATTTCACCCTTGATGCATAATTTCATCCTTGATGCATAATTTCACCCCTAGCATGTCCCTGGAAGATTTCTTAGTTTTGTCGGTTGTGTAGTTTGAATCTTAGATCCAAAGACTTCCCTTTCTTTTAATTACCACAACAAGAAAAATACTAACTTCAAAGGTGTGTTTCTTTATCCTCTTTTTTCTTTCAATACATCTAATTAGATCTATCTCCTTACACACACACACACACACACACACACACACACACAAAGAACACCTAGGTAATTAGATACCATTTCCCATATTCTTCCTAGATCTAGTTTGCACTAGTGCTCCTTATTCATAAGGCTGACACTAATCTTTCTAGACATATTTCTCTAGAATTAGAAGAGAAGGGATTTAGTTCCTTATTAATCCTCCCTCTATATACATATGTGCACGTAGGTTATGTGATGTACTTAGGGCTTTACTCTTGATTCACATTTCCTACAACCACAATAGCCAACTAAGACTTTGACATCAATGAAAACATAAAAAATGATATGATTCTTTCACATACATTCATAGCATTATCAATCAAGGCTAACAACTACTTGGATGTTAATTATCCCACTGCAAATCCATATGCAATTCTCCTCTAAATGATATTTGGTGCTTATTGCTTTAAAGGAAACACCCCCCCACCCCCCAACAACAAAAAAAATAAACAAATAAAAAAATGATATGAGATAGGTGGAAATACACATGAAATGTATGTAAATTGATTCATTTATTCTGTTAAATATGGGAAAAGTGTAGAGAAGCATATTATGATTCCCAAATTCATCCATACAAATGAAAAGAAGAACACATATGTAACCCAAATTGAGGTATTTATAGTTAATTGGCTAGTTTAACTTTTGGGAGTGTGGCAACCAACTTTTAATTTTCAAATACTGACTTAACTAGTTGACAATGTAGAACAAAAGTTGACAATGTAGAACAAATCCTATACTATAAATGTATTTACGCCTTATTATCAATTTGATTTGGTTCTGAAAAAAATAGAGTTAGAAGATATGGAGGTGATATGGGCCTTCCCATAAGACATCTCATTTACTTACCATATTATCCTCTAAATCCTCCAACATTGCAGATTTATGCTTATAAAACATGTAAAACATATTATTTTATTTTATTTCTACCTCCCCAAATTGGACACAATACTTAAAGGATAGCCTGAGGGTTTAAAAGTATTTTTTCCCCACTCAGAAACTATGCAACAAAAAGAAAATAACTTGATATTAGATTGATAATCAAAATGATGGAGACTCAAAAAACTTTCTTTCAAATCAGATTCATGTATAAGGTGATGCTACATACATAGGGCATTGGCTACGGCGGTCGCTTCTACCTCCATATCATGCCTGAGAGTACCCTGCTTACTGTAAGTTTTAACGCCGGGCCTTGATAGTACGTTTGGCTTGCTGAACAAATTTTACTTTCCTACTTTTAGAAATAAATGCATCTTAAAATTTTTTGCTTTAAAATTAAGAGATTACATTTTTAACTTTCCCTATTGATCTAAAGTAAGTTTTTATTTTTCAATCAAAATTGTCTTATAATATTAAGAAACATTATAATATTAAAAAAATTATGATTTCATTTAAGAAATTAAAATTCTATAATATCTTACTTTCAGGAAAAAATGCATCTCATCTCATCTCAAAATTCGTCCAGAAATAACATTTTTTGCTTTCACTATTCACCTAAAGTGACTATAGAGTAAGTTTTTATTTTCCAATCAAAATTGTCTTATAATATTAAGAAACATTATATTATTTAAAAAAATATGATTTCATTTAAGAAATTAAAATAGCTTGTTAAAACATATATTGTAATTTTTTATTTTTATTTTTCTAATTTAAGAGTCATTTATAAGACTTTTTTAATTTTAATTTTTTTTATGTATGTCTGAATTAAAAATTTTATTTATTAAATATATCAATCTAATTTTTGTTTTTATTATAATTTCAAGTTTTAATATTTAATTTTTTTTTTTTGATTAGTTCAATTTTTTAAGTTCTTATAATTGAATTATAGACAACTTTTTAAAATTTTATTTTTGTCTTCCAATCCGAAAAATATTGACAAAACCAAATTCAATAATAACATGCAACATTTTAACTTGTCATTAACAAGATAAAATTTAACAAAATATAAGTGAGATGGGCAAAATATGATGTAAAACAAGTGCCACATAGTGGCGTGTATTTGCTGTTATAATTTTTATAATAATTATAAATGAAAATTATAATAATAAATTTAGAACAATTATTATAATATTCTATCTTTTGAAAAAAAATTAGAGTAGTTTATTCTAATGCTAATTCGAATGCATCAAATAACATTCACATAAAAATAAAAATCTACAAATTTTAACTTTAATTGAAATAAATTCTACATGAGAAAATAGTAATTTATGCTTTAATAATATTAATAAATTTGTTGTTGTTCATATAAGTATTCATAAGAAGGAATGGAATGTAATAGTATTAACAAAAAAAATCAACTTTAACATAATTGAATTAGAATCTATATGTCAAAGTATTCAATACAATACATAATAGTTATTTGTTAAACACAAATATGTGAAGTATAAATACAATTTTATTTTATTTTTTATAACTAGCTAAATAAATTAGAGAATAAAATTGATCTTTTAATATTTTTCTTTTTTTAATTTTAGTTACATTTACAATTTAGTTAACTAGTTTTGACCAAAAAAACTAGTAAAACCCATCTTAAAACACCTCTAACTATACCAAATAAAGAATACTTTTTATTTGATTTATTTAATATCATATAACATAATTTCTCTTAAAGATTACATAATAATTGAACAAAAATTATACATCTATTATAATAAGACATATTTTTATTAATGATAAGATTGTATATATATATATATATATATATATATGTGCATAATTAATTTTATTTTAAAATATTAAATTATATTATTATATTGTATATAGATTATATAATAATATATTTTATAAAAATATATTTTAGAAAATATGTCGTAAATCATAAAATTGTTTAATAAAAATAACAATAATATATAATAAAAATCTATTTTCATATAATAATTATTTTGTGATATATGAATTGTTAAAAACATATTAATATTAATATTCTATACATGTATTTATAGTTTTAATCTTAAAAACATATTGATATTAACAATTCTTATCGAAATGGCATGTTGTGATGGTTAAGTTGTTGAGTTGTTATCCTTGCCATCAAGGTTCAAATCTCATAGGGATGAGGTCCCCTGTTTGTGGCCTCACTGGTTCATAGCTCAAGGTCAAAACGTTTATCCCTCTTGAAAAAAAAACAATTCTTATCGAAAATTCGGCCCAAAAAAAATGAATATGGAGGAGCCTCTAAGAAAAGTGCTCCTATAACACAAAACTAATAGAGCCAATAGTATTTGAGATAAATATATTTTATAATATAAAAAATTAATAAATAAATATCAAAACTTTACAAATATGTAATTTATGAAAAATACTTACAGTTGATTGGTGCAAAACAATGCAAGTATTATACTAATTGCGAAGAAGTGAATGCAATAGTATATTGCCTACGACAAATACAATAAGAATAAAAATATAGCAATCTTTAAAATACAATATCAACAATTAACAAGTGTTGTAGTGGCATGTACTTGCATAAAAATAAATTGTATTTGTCTTAATATTATTAAATATAAATTATTATTATTATATATTATGAAATAAATTTAATTTAATATAATTCAAATATTAGTATAAAAGGATAAATAATTTAATTATGAAAAGTAAAATAAAGAATTTATAATTAACAAATTATAAGTATAATTATAAAATAAATAAATAAAATAGTTTTTAAAATAATATATTAATAATTTATTTAACTAAAATAGTAGCTAAACGATAAACAATTAATTGATTATGGTGTATGATTAGTTTTATATAGATTTATTAATCAAACTTAATATTAATAATATTACTTTTAAACTATTATTTTTATATAAATCTTACTATTTATTTTAGTTAGACATATATAACATAAATATTAATATTATTTAAAAATATAATAAGTTTGAGTACTAATAAACAAACAATCCTACATAAAATAGTTTATATTAAAATTTTATATATTTTTGTGATGTGTATTTCATAAATTTTTAATTTAAATTTTTCTTTTTCTCCAAAGGTACAAAAGTAGTACTTATAGTAAGCACATAGTACTTTCAGGGAGCGTTACCGAGGGGGCAAGCACAGAGTACTGTCAGGCATGATACAAAGACAAAATCGGCTAGTCGGTGCCCATACATTGTGGCTAGTTCCACTGAAAACTAACATTTTTTACAATAAAATAAAAAATAATGAACTATGAGAAAATGTCTCATAAGAAAAGATCTTCTGGAGTATACAAAAAAGTAAATAAGAATAATTGTTTTCTTGAATCATATAGATTCCTAATAGTCATTACACATATGCATCTTTTTTAAGAAAAGAATCAATTTAATAAAAACATGGTCTAAAGCACAAATGGGAAAAGACAAATGGGAAAAGACTAAAACCATCCTTCGAACATAGAAAATTATATAGTGAATGGTTACTTAGAAGTGCTCAAGAGTTTATTAGACTATGGAAAAATTATATCATTTTTAAAGAGTGTAAATTTTTTCGATCTATTATCGCATGCCTAGGAAATCAAACCTCATCCATTCTTAAGTTTTAATCTAAAATAAAGCCCAATTACACATAGCATGATGAGATTGTACGTAGAAGTTATAATTTGATGAAAATTCACTTGCTATTATACATAGCACAATGAGATAAGATAGATTAAAAAATCCTATTTTCAAACAAATCTCTAAATCCAATTTTAGCTACTAAGAAAATGTTAAAAAAAGAAGATTGGAACCTATAATTTCTTCTATGAGCAACTTGATTTCCTGAGCACTTTCCCAAATCTTGCACAAATATATTCCTTCATTTTTTTCCCACCCTATGATGGACATTTTTTGACTCTCCCTTCTCTATTCTTATTTACTCTTGCAACCTACTCCATTTCCATGTGTTGATAATCTTTCCTTTAGGGCCCGTTTGGTTGCTGGAGTACAACCGGAATAGGAATAGGAAATTAGAATATGATTTGTATTCTTTGTTTGGTGCGTGGAATAGGAATACATATTCTCATTTTAGTCCCAAAATGAGCTTTTGTCCATTCCAAAAAATACCTGTAATTGGAATTGCTATTCTTTCATTCATTTTAACTTTTTCAAATTTGATTAAATCTTCAAATCCGCTTTGACCTGGGGTGAGTGCTGGAACTTTGTCTTCAATATTTTCAAATATTTTAGCGATTTTTCAATTGCGCCATTGCATCTTCAGAAATATTTTCAAATGGCACCGATTGCAAGTTAACCCTATTCCAATTTAAGCTTGCATAACCAAACAAGGGATAAACAAGATTGGATTGCATTTTTCCATTCCTATTCTTCATTCTCCATTCTCATTCAAATTTTCTATTCAAATTCTCAATTCCTACGCTTGCAACCAAACAGACCCTTAGTTCTTTGGTTTAACTCGAATTCGTTAAGTGTGAACTCTTGTTTATTTTCTAACCACTCTTATATGTTTGATTGTCTATTAATTTCAACATTATTTTTGTTTTTGCATGAAGGATGGAACTCTAAAAGATAAAAATAAGATAAAAGAACTCTTAGTTCTAAACAAATCTACCTAAGTAAAGTTTGAGTTATGTCATCAAATTTTTAGGGTTAACATAATAATTTATATTTGTATATTAAAAGAATGTATATAGTGTTGGAAACTATACTTGGAAAACTTGTTATGTTGTCATTGATGTCAAACCTAATGGTATGACATAATGCCAAACTTACAGGAGAGAAATTTAATAATAGTGTAGAGTGCCATATCTATTGATTGATGAAGAGGATTTGAAAAGATAGAGATAGCAAAGTGAGTTAGTGTTGATGGGTGATGAGAAGTTAAGTATCATATTACAATGGGAACTTGATAAGTTAGTCCTTGAAAATATAATGTGGTGTTCAATCAACACATGAAATGAATAAGACAATTGTATGAAGCTTAGAGTTGGAATAAGTCAAAAGGATAAGCTTGACCGAGTATTAGTATTGTTTGGTCAATGAAGGAGTTGGATTAGAAGATTAAGGAACTTAATTAGAAGCTGGATTAGAAGATTAAGGAACTTAAGTAGAAGCTGGATTAGAAGATTAAGGAGCTTAAGTTCAAGCTGAGTGATAGTTATTATTGAGAAAATGTATGAAGAAGTGTTGGTAGCAACTAAGCATAGTAAATCTGATCACAAAAAAATGATCATCTAGACTATTAACCCTCTTTCTAGCATTTGCTTAATTTATTAATCACTCTTTTTTTATCAAATCTTAAAAAATAATTTATTCAATATTATCCTATAGTTTGACCACTATATCCCAAGTCATTTATTTAAAAGGAGCTTGTCCCCCTTTTATTAAATAAAAGACCACACTCCCTAGTTGTGTACACATAAAGTATTATTCGCACTTTAAAAAAGAAAAAGAAAACCCCTTTTTGTCTCACACAAGGCACAAAAGTCGACTCTTGATTACGATTGGTGGAAACAATTGTGCACACGGATTAATCTACTTTCATCCCCCATCCTTGATTAGATCCCTCTTTCTTCATGATCTCCATCGTCTGTTATTCTTTAAAAGGGAGATCTCTCTCCTCATCTCATAACACTTATGCTTTGTACTAATGTTACGCTGCAGGAATCTTAGGTACTCTGGAGCTTTTTGAAGACTTATTACATCACCTCATCTCTTGCATATCATAGTATAAGATTTTTCATTAGTATGGCTTTTTTTCTCATGCATTAGCATAGTACATCTAGCTTAAATAGGAAGGTTCTAACACTTCATGCTTACTAGTTTAAATTTGCAGTTCTCATTTCTCTTAGTTTAGATGTACTTGCATTGTATACCATCTTTGGAGGTTCTTGGACATTTGCACTCTTTCTCTTGTTCTCAAATCTCCCATTTTAATGTGCATTTTATAAGAAGCTATATATCTAAGCTCATTTGAGAGATACAAACACTTCATTTTCACCCTTTGCACATCATGACTAGGGACCTATAAGTCACCATTCAAGCTTCTCAATCTATGAGATTCTTGGATAGAAGGGCTTACAGAAGTGAAATCTTATGTGTGTACAGTAATGGCAAAGTGAGCCTATTGATGCTGAGTGAGATAGTATAGTGTATGTCGAGCTACACAATGATGAGCAAGCAGAAGAGCATAGTGATTGTCGAGTGGTAAAAAAAGATATGGTTTGTGAAAGAATCAAGATTAGGATCGACAAAGTTGAAATTTTGAATTATTCAAAGCATGTGGATGATAAGGATTGATGAGATGTTGTATTTAATGAATAAGGAAAGTTTTTTATGTGATCAAAGATACAAATTTGATCAAAATTTTATAGAAGAAGGAGAACTAAATGATGGAAGGATTAATATGACGTAACCCTAAGATCAACAAAGATGTTTAAGCAAAAAAAGATCAAAATTACCTATTTAAGGAGGCATAAGAGATGTTTTCTAAGGTTGGTTCATTGTTGATTGGGAAGCTTAAGGAGAAGTTGTGAAGAGGAGAACAATAGAGGTGAAGTGTGAAGAGTTTGGTGAGTTGTGGTTGCTTGAGGAGATGCCAAGCAGATTAGTGATGAAGATGACAATGTAAGCCAATCAAAGAACCAATAGATGAGCGAATATAGATTTTAATTTGAAAAAGTGAGTTTTACTTTACAAATCAAACATAATGTTACATTCTAACCATTTTGGTAGACAAAATACTTTAATCAAGATTGATCTAACAATCATTTTTTAAATCCTTTAATCAAGGTGACATTCTAGTGGAATTGTTAGAGTAAAGGGTTAATTTTATTTTATTTATTAAATTACCTTTACTCCCTTCTTAAGATTTCCCGTTATGCTCTTTTATTTCTATTTAATAATTAAATAGTAATTATTAAATCATATTATCCTCTTCGGGTTTCCCTTTTAGGTTTTATAATCTCTTTGTCTAAGGATTGATCAATTGTAAATTTCATTTATTCATTAAGTTTGATAATATAATCGTCCATATTCTCAGAGAAAAACCCTTGCCTCTTCTTTGTCTTTTCTTCTTTGTGACAGGTTCTTGCATGCAAGTGTTCTTCGGGTTTTGTGGATTTGTATTGCTGAAATCCTTCATGGTATCAGAGCCTAGCCTATTGTAGCCTGTCCTTATTTGGAGAAAAATAAAAAATGAGGGTTTTATAGAACATATTTGGCTCTTTTTTTTTTTTGGTATTTTTTGTGAAAATAGTGCGTATCTAAATTTTAGAGCACTTTGAGGCCAAACAGACCTCACGGTTGGCTTCAGAAAATATCAAAATCCCTATTTTCATTTAAAATTTGCTGATTTTGGAGATTGGGAAAATATGAGGCAATTGTATTTTTCCTACCAAGGTCTTATGACCCTTGGTAACCCTTGGCATGTAATACAAGGTAGAAAATACAAAAAATCACAAAAAAAAAACAATTTAAAAAATTGCAACAAGTATTAAAAATACCACTATAGTTATCAAACTACTTGTGGTTTGTCTTTAATCGCTAATGATCACCACTTTGCTAATGGTCACCACTCTACCAGTGGCCACTAGTGTTACTGTCATTCTTGCTCCCCACACTCGGTCTTTTCCCACTCTGCCACCTTCGCTCGACCGCCACTGCATCCGTTAGGATTTGCCACCACGCCAGTGCCTCTGCTGGCTAAACCGTTAGTCTACCACCTCCCGACCACCATCGCCTAGCCTATGATTGCATGGGGGACCAGGGGCTAATATTTTAGCCCTTTTTTAATTTTTTAGTTTTTTTTTCCTTTTGAGGGGGAGGAGGGGTTTGCAATTTTTTTGATATCTAGAGGCCCTAGCGGTTTTTTGGCTCTAACTTGAGCAAAGAGAGGCATTTTTTGGATCTGAAAAAAGTATCAGAAAGCTGATTCTAAGACAGACATGATGGTGAAGGTATTTTTTGGATTTTTTTTCCTAGTTTGGTACCTATTTTTTTGCTCAAAGTTAGATGATACTTTTTATCTTTTAGGGGGCATAAATTGCTCATTTTAGCTCTGTTTTATGATTTGAAAAAATTGTCAAAAAGCTCTTTTTAAGCACTTTCCAGATTCTTTGTCATTTCATCAGTATTTTTTACAAGGCATTTGTGATACTCAACTAGATCTTTTTTTCTCTATTCTTGTACACACATTCCTTCTAGTACCCGGGGTTCAATTTTTTGCATTGTGGGGGGTGCTTTTTCCATTATTTTCTATTAAAATATCAGTATATTAGAAACATTCAAAATAATTTCTTAAAATAATGGCCGAGAACTCTTTTTGTCTAATTCTATTAAACCCACAAAACTATCAAACATGGAAAACTGCTATGCAACAACTTCTCCGTTCAAAGGGTTTGTGGTCTTGTTTAGATACAGTGCAACTAGTTTTTTTAGAGTCAATATTAGAATTTGTAGCACATGAATAAGATGGATGAAGCCATTGGTCTAATTTCTTTAAGTGTTTTATAAAACTTGCAGTTTAATCTTGATGAGTGTTCCACTCCTCAATAAATGTGGTACAAGTTCAAGGACTTGTTTGGTATCATCAATGAGTTCAGAGCACTTCAACTTGAGGTAGAGCTTACTTCATTTGTAACGTATTCTTTTTCCTCTATTGAGGAATTTCTCATGAGGTTCAAAAAATAAAGAAATTTATTACAGGGATGCAGGAAAGGAAAGGAAGATAAGGAGGGCATCTATCAGATTCTATCAAAGCTTCAAGGAAACTTTCAAATTTTCTATTCTACCTTGCATTCCACTATGGATGCTTTGGGTCCCAGATTTATCATTCCCACTTTAGAGGTTTTTTTTGATTGATTGACTAGAGAGTAGTCCAAGATTATATAGTTGGATACTATCACATGTTCAAAGGAAAATGCATTGGTTTGCTCATACATCTACAGGGAAGCCAAAGTAGAAGCTGAAGCCCAAGATAGTTCAATAGGAAATGAGAGTTCCACCAAGCCTACTCCTAAATTAGATGCTCATAAATCCACTCCGAAGGGTAAATATTCTAAGTTTGGTGAGTCCTTCAAGACTAAGAAGTTTACAGGTGATCCTTGTAGTTTTTGGAGCAAGGAAGGATATCTAGTTTCTAGGTGTTAGAAATGTCTTGAGGATTTAGAGGAGGCCATGCAACATCATAGTATTACTTCTCCTTTAGGAAAAGGACATGGTCTTTTTGCATGAGCATTGTCTTCTACAAATACTTGGATTCTTGATTCAGGTGCTTTCCACCATATGACACACTCACCTAATTTGGTTACTTCACTTGCTCATAGTGTTACTACATATATTGTAGTTGGTGACTCCACACAACTTTTAGTTTTAGGTTCAAGAACTATCTCTTTAGAGGTTGGTTCACTATAGGATGTTCTCTTGGTTCCAACCATTTCTACTAACCTCCTATTTGTCTTTCAGATTTTTCATTCTGGCTCTGGTAAGATAGTTGAATTCTCACCACATGATGTGGTTATTTGAGATGTCCATGATCCTAACTTGGTTGTTGCTACTGGGAGTTCTAATATTTAGTCTCACTTATATTAGTTTGATGGTTTGACAGATCTAATTCTATAGGTGTTTCTCTTATTGCTCATGTAGACACAGTGAGCAAGCTTTGGCGTGAGCATTTTGGCCATGTCAAATACAGGTATCTAAAAAAAATGAGTGCATACAAGCTAGTGATTGGGATACATTAGATCTCTTGTACTAATGATGTTTGTCAAGGTTGTGCACTTGGAAAACATCACAGGGATCCATTTTTGAAAGGTAGATCCACACGTGCTAAGGTACCATTGGAGTTGATACACAATGATCTTATGTCATTCCCCACTCCATCCTTTTCAGGTGCTCAATATGTGCTTACCTTCATAGATGAATTCTCTAGATACACATGGGTGTACTTTTTGAAGTACAAGTCTAATGTCTTTGATTCATTTCAAATCTTTAAGACATTTGTGGAGAAGCAGTTTGGTCTTTCTGGTAGGCATATACACACTAACAATGGCATGGAATATGTGGAATAGTCTTTCATGGATTTTTGCACTGAGCATGGGTTATAACATCAGTTCATAGTTCCCCATACCCCTCAGTAGAATAGGGTTATAGAGAGAAAGATCATGACATTACAAGAGATGGCCAATTGTATGATACAGTCTCAAGCTATGAGTTCTTCATTTTGGATTGAGGCTATCAATTGTGCCAACTATATTTAGAATTAGATGCCTCATAAGGCATTGCAACATTTGACTCCTAAGGAGGCTTGGACTCATGTCAAGCCTAATTTTTCTACATTCCACATTTTTGGTAGTGAGGCTTGGGCATTTATTCCAGATGCTCGACAAAAATCCATGGAAAGGAAGACTCAGCCACTCATATTTGTTGGCTACTATTAGGATGTGAAGGTATAAAGGTTGTTTGATCCTAATTCTAGAGATGTCTTGTTTTGGCAAGATGTCCAACTTGATGAGCATTATCCTTAGATGGAGCCTCCATCACTAGCTTCTCCCTCATTACCTAGTACTTCCTCTACTCCTCCACATGATTATGTATCCTCTGAGGAAGATCTTTATATTGATCCCCCTTCACCACCTCCACCAGTTGTTCAACAAGTTTCCAAGTGGGCTCACGGTACTATTGATGTAACATGACCTATGGTAGGTGATCCTTCAGATTCTCATCACGCTCATGATTAGACTTCTAGTACTGGAATATTGAGTCATGCCATTTTAGATGATCCATAGAGTTTTTCATAGGCATCAAGACACTTAGAGTGGGATAGGACATGGATGAGGAGTACTCTTCTTTGATGAAGAACCACACATGAGATCTTTGTCCTCTTCTGAAAGGAATAAAGTTGGTTCAATGCCGGTGGGTGTATCATACCAAGTTTTTTGCAGATGGTTCTATTGATAGGTACAAGGCACATCTTGTTGCAAATGAATTTTCATAGGTTTAAGGTATTGATTACTCCGAGACTTTTTCTCCTATTGCCAAGATGAATTCTATTTGTCTTGTACTATATATCTCTTGCAACATCACAGGGATGGACAATTTTTCAAATGGATGTGAAGAGTGTCTTTTTGCATGGAGACCTACACGAGGAGATCTCTATCGAGTAGCCTCATGGTTTGGGTAGGACTCTTCTTTAGTATGAAATCTTTGAAGGTATTTATATAGTCTCAAACAAGTCCCTCAGGCTTGGTATGAGAAGATAGATTCTTTTTTTCTTGCTTTAAAGTTCACTCCATGTCATTCTGATCCTACTATATACATTTTCCATCATGGGGCTTAATTATTGATACTTGTGCTTTTATGTAGATGATCTCATCAATATAGGTAGCTCATCCTCCATGATTTAGAGTGTTCAATGAGATTTGAGAGTGTAGTTTGAGATGACAAACCTTGGACTTCTGCACTATTGTTTGGGCCTATAGGTTGTTCAATCTATAGATGGGATAGCCATAGTCTAGTAGGAGTATTCTCTTGATATGCTTCACAGATTCAACATGCTTTATTTCAAGCCTGCTTCCACACCTTTTTAGTTGGTTGTCATTTGATCTACCACTAGCACTACTCCTACAATGGATTCCACTTTATATAGATAACTTGTGGGTAGTTTGTTGTACCTCACACACACGTCTTGATATTTCCTTTGTGGTTGGAATTGTCTCTAAATTTTCACATGATCCACATGAGAGGTTGAAAATCTTCCAAAAATATCTTGAGGTTCATCAAGGGTACTGCATATTATGGCATTCACTACACATCAAGGGATCCTCACATTATTGGTTACACAAACTTAGATTGGGCTGGTGATATTGATGGTCACAAGTCTACTTTTGGATTTGTTTTTTTGTCTTGGTTTTGGTCCTATCACATGGTCTTGCAAGAAGCATTATGCTCACACATTATCATCTATAGTGGTAGAGTATAGGGTAATTGTCCTAGCTAGTCAAGAGGTTTTATAGCTTTGACAATTGATGATAGAGTTTAGATTTCCTCTTGATAGTCCCATCTTTCTTTGGTGTGATAATCAAAGTGCTATACGTATTTCTTGCAACCTAGTTGAGAATCAGATGACCAAACAAATTGAGCTTCACATGAACTTCATCAGGCATATGATTTAGGATGGCTCTCTGAGCTTGGAGTACATTCCCACTGCTAAGTAGGTTGCAAACATCTTCACTAAACCTTTTGCATCCCTGCGGTATCTTTAGTTGTGTTCTATGTTTGGGGTAAAGGAAGTCATCCTTGTGGGGTCTCAGTGATGAGTCTTTCCTTCTTTCTTTCCTTTCTTTTTAGCTTCTTCTATCTCTTTTTGGAATAGGGTTTTTCCCATGTGATTTGTTATTTCTCCATTTCATAGAGATTTGGTTTTGATTGGGTACCTCATTAGACCTTTTTGTTAGGACCCAAGTTTTCAATTAGCATTGTAGTTTCCTTTCTTTTTCATGCATTTTTGATCAATTTAATTAAATTAATTAATTTACCTTCACTCCCTTCTTAAGATTTCACTTTATGCACTTGCATTTTCATTTAATAATTAAACAGTAATTATTAAATGTCATTTACCACTTGGGGTTTCCCTTTAAGGTTTTACGATCTCCTTCCATAAAGATTGATCAATTGTAAATTATATTCATTTATTTAGTCTAATAATATAATTTTCCATATTCTCAGAGAAAAATCCTTGCCTTTTCTTTGTATTTCCTTCTTTGTGATAGGTTCTTGCATGCATGTGTTCTTTGGGTTTTGTGGATTTTTATTGCTCAAGTCCTTCAGGAATGATCCAAAGTCCTCTAACAAGGTCACTCCTAACAAGGTCATTCAATCCTTTAACATGATCACATTAGCACTATTTTGTGTAGCCTTTAATAGGGTTGGCTCTTAACCAAGCTCACTTCAGAAGAGTGAACAATTGGTAGCATGTTACGTGGTGGTTTTTCCCAAATTGGGTTTCCACATTAAATCTTGGCATCAAAGTGTTATTTACTTGTGTGGATTTTATTTTATGCATGCTATTTTTTTACAGTAGTTGATTTTACTGGCAGTCAACACATATAGAAATAAAGAGTTAAGAAATTGCATGAAAAGTTAAATTTATGATGATATGCTATATAAACAGAGTTTTTTATGAGATTGATTGATTTGGTTGAAACTAGTAAAATTCAAATTGGTACATCTAGACCTAAGGATAAATGACTCAACCCCCTCTTAGTTATTCTAAATCATTATAACAATTGGTATCAGAGCATTGGTGCTTGTAAGGGAAGTTTGAAGGACTTATAGCTAAAGATCAAGATGTATAAGAGAGAGATACCTAAGCTAAACAAGGAGAACTTCTAAACATGAAAAAGATTGATGAGGTTTCATTTATTTAGTATTGTAGATTCCACATCATACTACTTGGACAATGAATACATTGAGATTCCTATACCTATGACAATTGAACAAATGAAGGAGAAGCGGGAGCAAAAAAAAATGATGATTTAACTTGTAGCAACCCTAAGTTATGCAGAATTTGATGATGTAAAGGAATGCACCAATGCAAAGTAAATGTGGGACAAGTTGACAAGACATCCATGGAGGAGAGACAAATTTATTGAGGGAAAAGGTAGAAATATTGAGAGGAAATTCTGATGACACAAGAATGAAAGAAGGTGAAACTATTGTGCAGTATTGTGGCCGAATCAAAGAAATGGTGAATATGATCAGAGGAGCTAGAGGAGACATATCTAATGAGATAGTGATAAGTAAGGTATTGAGTACTTACTTCCTATCTATGCAATTAGAGTATCTGCAATTCAAGAACTAAGATGTACACCTGGTAATGATTTGAGCTTGGATAGTGTAATTGATAGACTTACTACATTTGAATTATCAAATTTTTATAATTATTTCCCTACTAGTGTTGAATTTGCATTCAAAGCACAATTTACTCTTGATGGATCCAAGAAATAGAAGAAGAGCAAGTATGTAGAAAGTGACAATGGATCTGATGATGACCTTGATGAGCTTGAATCATAGTTGGTCATAAGACTACCTAGAGGAAAAGGCAAATACAAAGGTAAACTTCATATTACCTAATTTATGTGTAACAAGTTTGGTCATATTACTGCTAGATATCTTGATAGAGATGAGAAGGAGGAAAGGAAAGATTTCAAGTACAAAGCAAATAGAGACAACAGAGGCAACAAAGACTACAAGGAAAAATATAAGAAATACTATTACAATGCTGAAGAAGATGGTTCTAATAGTGATTCCAATGATCATTATGAAGAATTTTTTTATGTTGTAATGAACAATGATTCTTGCAAGGATGACAAAATTGCATTGATTTCACATGTGAGTAAGAATGATAGATAGATAATTGACAATGGTTGCTCACATCATATGATTGGTGATACAAGTAAGTTTGAGAAGCTAGAACATTATAATGGAAGTAGTGTTAAGTTTTGTGATGATGCACCATGTTATGTGAAAGGTAAAGGATCAATTAAACTAAATAAAAATATGAAATGTGACAATGCATATTGGGTTGATGGTTTGAAATATAACTTGTTGAGTGTGTCACAATTGATAAGTATAGGTTATAAAGTTTTAGATTACAATAAAAATAGGCTTTGAAGGGACCCCAAAACCCTTTAACAAAAACATAAAAGATTAGGCATGAAGCACAACTAGGTTTTACAAGGACCTGAAACCTAATGTTTAAATAGTATCAAAATCAAGTTTTACAGGGACCTAAAACCACAACAAATATCAAAAAACCAAACCCAACTTTTACAAGGACCTAGAACCTAGTTTAAAAAACTGATAAAAACTAGATAACATTACCAAAAATAGAAACTTCATACAAAGACCTGTAAATAAAACTAGGATAAGAACAAAAACTAGAGACCAAAGACCAAAGAATGCTACTATTGGAGCTCTTTGATCATTTTGACCACCTCTTTATCAATCTCCACAGTACCTTGAATGGAATTAGCCACCAATCCTCTTGCAACCTCCACTGCCCTCTTCCTGGAACTCTTCCTAGTTCTCTTACTAGGACCCCCTGGCGACATAATTTATTCATTGGTATGCTTTCCTAGACTTGCAATAGAAGCATAGGTATTGGAGGTAACCTGTTCCATTTTATTACCACTTTCCTTGATAAGCACGCGAAGGTTTTGTTCATAGTCCTTGAGTTTGTCTAGTATGTTTCCCACTCGGACTTCCATCTAACTAAGCTTAACTCGTTCCATAGCCTAGTTTTGCTGCACATTTTCTAGATTTTGCTGCACATTTTCCATTTTCCTTTTGAGACTCATTAACTCGTTATACATCCATGAGTCAGCCTTCAACATGGTATCAACTTTTAGTTTTGCAGTGTGCAAAAAGGAGAGCATAGTATCCATTTGAGGTGAGTCATTTTTATCCTTCTCCACATCTTCTTTGGCAGGAGAGGCAATCTTTTCAGTCTATTCCTCCTCCCTCATATTAAAAATGTCCTCCTTAGCCTGCTCCATCTCCTCTTTATCATCCCTTACTTCCTTGGAATGGTCACTCTAGTTTCCCTCATCACCAACATTACTCGTCTCTGTATTTTCCTCACTATTCTCTTCTTCATCCTCCTTCCCAATTTTTCCCTTGCTATCTGGGTAGCCTTCCAGATTGGAACTAAAATCTCCCTCATTCATGTTTTCCTCTTCCTCCTTATTTTTTGAGTTCTCAGATTTAGTGGCCTCTTTCACATTATACTGAGGAGATTGCTGGGTTTCATGTTTTAGACTCCTCCTCTTACCCTTAATAGTCTCATCACCCTTACTCTTCCTAGAGTAGGTTTCAGTGGTAGAACCCTTCTTTTTATCTAATGAGGGAGAAGACACAATGGCCATATTTTTTAAGTGACCATCTATAAGAAGAATCAACCCTTCATGCAAAATAGGACGCGACTCTTTTTTCCTATGAGCTTGCAAACTTTGGAGAAGAGAGAATCTCAAATAAAAAGGAAAAGAAAGTATATCCTTATGTCTAAAATGATTAAGGAAGACAAAGTGAAACTTATGCACTCACTTATTTCTACCATCTAGGATAAAATACTAACGAGTACATGAGAACACATCTTGCCATATGGTCTTTATCTGGTCCAGTTCATAGAAGTCCCAATTTTTCTCCAGGTTTTTCTCCTCAACTTCCATTTTGGGAAATTTCTTGAATGCTGCATTGGAAATGCTCATTTTTTTGCTGAACTTAATGCCTTCCATAGGTAAACCCGTTATCTCTACTATGAATTTCTCTGTCAATTGCACAGTGATGCCATGTAGAGAAACTCTATCCTCTGTCCAATTTTTGAAGAAGGTCATAGTAACATGAGGTCTAAACCCATGAAGATGCTCCAAGAAATTAGTCACCTTCAACTTTTGTAGAATCTTTCATACATCCTCTTTGGCCTTCCATGCCTTGCAATTTTGGGGTTCCTATTTTCATGGCTCTCCTCCCATTTTTAGAGAACTCAAAATGCTATACCAAATCAAATTCAGCAGAAGGCGAAAAGAAAAAGAGTTAAACATATACAATTTATTCATTGAAACAAATAAAACCCACTTTATGATTGATACGTGCATTGCCAGGATTGCAATCCCATAAATGTACTTCCTCGGGGAAGGAACACTAACATCTGTATGCCCACTTCCAAAAATCATTAAATTGCTAATCTTTTTGACCATCGCATGAGTAGCATCATAATTAATGAGGGCTTTGAGATCCACATTTTTCCTTAGGTCATCATTCCATGTCATCTTATATCCCATTTGGATTGCATAGTTGGCAACCCAGTTAGCCACCCCATTACCTTTGCGGTAAGTGTGGGATATGATCACTTTTTCAAATTTATTTATTAAATTTTTAATCTTCATAACTCTTGCCTCAATCAACCAAGTGATATAATTTTTATTATTAAGCATATTTATAATATTTAATGAGTTACCTTCCAACCAAAGGTGAGGACAACCGATTTCAGATGCTAACCTCATAGTATAAAGAGTAGCAGTAGCCTCTGCTATGTGGCTGTTTGAATTACCTATAGGTATTGCAATGACATCAACTATATTACCTATATGATCTCTTAAGACCCCTCCATACCTTGCTCTGCTTGGGTTACCCTTAGCAGCACCATCAAAGTTTCCTTTGATCCATCCAATAGGAGGAGCCTTCCATCTGGTAGTCAATCTTGGGTTATCTTTTTTCAAATTAGAATCTTGTGGTCGCATGGGAGTATCAATTTGAAAAGTTTGTTCACTTTTCCTTTGAGACTTGAAACTTTCCTTTATTGCTCTAACAATATTTTGTCCAAGCACCCATCCTGGTAATTCTTTGTTTCTAAAGATTCTGTTATTTCTTTCTTTCCAAATACCCCACTAGAGATGGGGAAGAGTAATTTTCAATAGAAAATCAACATCAAGATCCTTCGAAGGACACCTCCAACTTTTAAAACAAAGTTCAACATTATTTTGATGAACCCAACTTATATTCCAGTAGTTGAGAACAATATTCCACACTTGTTGACTGTAAGAATAATTCAAGAATAAGTGATTTCTATCTTCAAATCCATCTTTACATAAAGTACATTTGTTTACCACATTAATTCCTCTTTTTTGTAGATTATCCTGAGTGAGGATTTTGTTTTGAAGCAATATGCAAGAGAAGATGTTTATTTTAGGTATGAGACCCTTTATCGAGGCTTGAGACCATAAAGGTTGAATACCTTTCTCCTTAGAAGTACAAAAAGAAGATACTTTGAATTGAACACTAGGATTAGCATTCCATATCATCTCATCTTCATGGTTAGGATATAGAGAAATAACATTCAAACTTAACTGTATATTATTAAAAACTTGGTCAATATTAGTCAAGTTCGCCCAAGTGTTTTCATGCCAGTAATGTCCCACTAATGTACCATACATTTTCTTACATCTGTCAACTTGAGTAGTATCTTTAAATTCCTCAATCAGAGGATGATCCAGTAACCAAACATCTTCCCAAAATCTCACTTTTTGCCCATTTCCAATTTTCTAGGAATAACCCTTACCTAGAATTTTCTTTGTTCCCTGAACAGCTCCCCATAGAGGAATGGAGAAAGAACATCAGGAGATGAAAGGAAATTAGCTAAAGAATTAGCATTAAAAAGGTATTTATGTTTCCATATAGCACTCTATTCCTTATCATCATGATAAGTTCTCCAGCCTTGTTTTGCCAAAAGAGCTCTGTTCATACCTCTTATAGACCTAATCCCTAATCCACCATCTTTTATGGGCTTAAATATTTGATCCCATGCAATTAGAGCCATCCTTTTTTTTTCCTCTGTACCTATCTCTTAAAAATTCCTCTAAATTTTATCTATAGTATCTGCAAATTTCACTGGAATTCTGAAAAGACTCAAAGCATAAGTAGGGATAATTTGAAGACATCCTTTGAGAAGAGTAATTTTACTTGCTTGACTCAAAATATTTCCTTTCCAGTCCACCAACTTCTTATTAAATTTCTTTATGAGATCTTCCCAGAAGGAATCATAAACTTTCATACCTAGAGGAAGACCGAAATAAATAGAGGGAAAAGTTCCTATTGAGCACCCTAGAATATTAGCAATTTTGTTCTGTTTGAGGATAGGGGTATTAATAAAAAACACAACACTTTAATTCCGATTTACCAATTGACTCAAGATAGAAGAGTAAAAATTAAGGGCTTTCTTGAGGTTTCTGGCTTCATTAACTTTAGATTTACCCATGAAAATGGTGTCATCTACAAACTGACCTTGAGAACAAGTAATGGGATGAGAAGAAGGCTGCAAACCTTTAATTACCCCTTTTTGAACCAAATCCCCTATATATCTCCCCAAAAAATCAGCCATTATAACAAAGAGTATGGGGGATAAGGGGTCTCCCTGTCTTAGACCTCTAGAAGGATTAAAAAAATGAGAAGAACTTCCATTGACCAGGATAGTTATGGATGAAGTTGAGATCAACTGATAAATAGCTCCAACAACCTTATGATCGAAACCAAAGGCTTGTAAAATTTTAGCAAGGAAGGCCCATTCAACTCTATCATAGGCTTTAGCAATGTCAACTTTCATAATAAACCCCTAATTATTAGAATAGGCCAAAGAGTGAATATTCTCATGAGCTGCTATAATTGAATTAAGAATTTGTCTACCTGGGATGAAGTCATTTTGTTGAATAGAAATAAGAGAAGGAAGCACAAGGAGCAACCTGGAAGTAAGGACTTTTGAAATAATCTTGTAGAAGGAATTACAAAGACTGATAAGTCTAAACTGGTTTGGAGAATTAGCACCAATCTTTTTAGGAATCAGACAAAGGAATGTGGAATTGATTTCCTTAAGCAGTTATTTTGCTCCAAAAAATTCCTTCACAACATCACACACATCTTTTCCAACCAATTTCCATGAATTTTTGAAAAAGAACATGGGAAAACCATCTGGACCAAGTGCTTGGTCTCTTCCTAAGGAACACACAACTTTAAAGATTTCTTTTTCCTTAGGATTAGATCCTAACAATTTATTTTGATCCTTCATAACTAAAGGTGGGATCACCTTTAAAAGATCAGCCTAGTGAAGATGATCAATGTTAGGATCAACAGTCATTAAAGAAGAGAAAAAGGAGACCATTTCTTCCATAATATCCTTGTCCTCAGAAATCTTCAAATCTCCCTTTTTAAGGTATGAAATATGAGTTTTGGCTCTGTGCTTCAGAGTAGAAAGATGGAAAAACCTTGTATTTTTATCTCCTTCATTCAACCATATCAATCTAGATCTTTGCCTCCAATATATTTCTTCTTTAGTGATAATATCATGATATTGGGCCAACTTTTCATTTTCTTTAGTAACAAAGTCATGAGTGTACCCTTCCTTCTGTATGTTATCCTAAATGGTTTGGAATTCTTCCTTTATAGCTACTTTGTTCTCAAAAATGTTTCCAAAAAAATTTTTGTTCCATATTTTAACCTCCTTTTTAACATTTCTAAGCTTAGAGGCTACTCTATAAAGAGCAGTACCTTCAACATCTATGTTCCACCATTTAGCCACTTTACTTTCAAACTGTGGGTACTGCATCCACATTTTTTCAAATTTGAAAGGGAATTTTTTCTTACTATTAATTTTTACAGTAGTAAAGATCAGTGGGAAATGATCTGACCCAATTTTTTGAAAAGCTTCCAACTTACAAATAAACTCTTTAGTCCAGTTAGGAGAGATAAGAGCTCTATCAAGATGAGCCTAAATACAATCATTGCCAATTCTCTTATTACTCCAGGTAAACTAAATTCCATGAAGATCCATATCCATTAAACCCTCCTTATTAATAAAATCCATGAGATCCAGTCTTCCTTCCAACTGACTCACATTTCCTCCCTTTTTTTCATGTTCATAAAGAGGAACATTAAAATCTCCCATAATGATCCGTTGCCCAAAATAATCATTACTTTTTATATGTGAGAGAGTATCCTAGACCATTTTCTTAAGGTTCTTAGTATTGGGAGCATACATACTAGAAATATTCCACTCCTTATTGTGATCAATGCTAGTAATTTTAACCACCATTAGATGTTTACTAGCATTCAAAATAGTTCATGAGTAATAATTCTTCTTCCATAACATCAAGGTTCCCCCTAGAGCTCCTTTTAAACTGCTAGCTTTTAAAAACTAATCTTTAAAAGATTAAATTTGTTTAGCTTTCTCTTTTTCCATCTTTATTTCCTGCAAAAGAAGAAAATTCGGCTTCTGCTCTCTAACAAAATTCATAACAACATCAAGTTTATGTATACTATTCAATCCCCTAATATTCCAAGTGATAATTTTCATTTCTATTTTTTAGGGGTAAAATCTAGAATAGTTGCTTGTCTACCATCAACAATACTCTGCATACTTTCCATTTCTCTGGTTTTCCTAGAAGATCTTCTTCTAGGTTTATCCAAAGTACCAATATTTGGTTTCACCTTGGCTTGCTGGTCCACTTTACTGCTTCTTGTCTCCACTCCCTTGGGGGTTGTATTGCTCTTCTTTTCAGCCTTTTTCCTTTGAGTCAGTTTATGTTTTGAATCCTTCCCTTCCTCCTTTATTTCTTCTAGATCAAGATTGTTCCTAAAGGGAACAATATCTTTACATATAGGCATCTCCTAATGCATTAGGTTAGATTTCTGATAATCAGTCACATGGATATTTTGAGACACATCTTGCTCCATCATATTTCTAGAATCAACCTGGATTTCCCCATCCTCTAGAGCATCCATCTCAACTAGATCTTCCCATCTTTCATCCATCTTTTGATAAATAACCATTTGTTTCATTAAATCCACCATATCTTCTATATTCTACTTGGGCATCATAGAATCCAACACGGATCCATCCCCTTCTTTTGCAATAATATCGCTTTCTTTTATAGTCACTTCTTCTTGAGAACCCAAATCCTATTTTTCCTGCATCTCTTTAAGATGAACAACTTTAGGTTTCCACACTTTCTTTTGAAATTTAGTCTTCTTCACTTCTTTTTCAATGTTTGGATGATTCTTACTTTTATTAGAACAATTTTTGACCAAATAACCCTATTTTTAACAGGCATAGCAGGAATTTGGAAGATCTTCATAAACAATTTCCTGTATTCTTTTTCCTAACTTTGAGATTAATTCCACCTTCTCTGGAAGATGATTCAAATTTTCCACTTTAACATATATTCTAGCACTTTTAAGTTTAGATCTTGAAGCCATTGCATTATCCAAAGCCACTAGTTCACCAAACGAGCTAGCGATTCCTTTAAAAATATCTTCATGCCAAAATTTTAAAGGAAGGCCAGGGAGTCTTGCCCAAATCAGAGTGGTTAAGAAAAAAGCATCTGATAAATCCATATTTGGCTCCCATTTTTTAATAGTGAGAGAGATTTTTCCAAATGACCATGGTCCTCCACAGATAACCATATTCATGTCTTCCTTACAATTGAAAATAAAAGAGAAGAATCCATTCGACATAGGGGCTATGTCAACATCACCTCGAATAACCCATTTCCATTTAATCATTTTTTTCAAAGAATCTAAATCTAGTCTAGCCCCCAAAAATTTACCCACAAGAGTGAACTCCATGGAAGACATAGAAAAATAAACTATAGGATTTGGGATAAAGATTTGAAACTCACCTTTCTTCCAGTAGGATTTAGAGGTCACTGGCGGGAAGGAAGATTTACCACTAGGTTTTTTGCCTAACAAGGAAGACCATATCCTTTGATATGAAAACCCTAACTTTGACCCTTTTGAATTCTTCTCATTATTGGCCTCCACATTATCCAAAGGATTCTTTTCCTTTTCAAATACCTGCCCATGCACATGAAGTGTAGAAGAAGAATCCAAGGAGGGGTCCTAGACCCCACAACTAGTGGTACCTACTTCACACATAGTCTTTCAAGAATCCACATTATCCAAAGAAATACTTTCTGTTCCATCAGATTTTGCTAGATTCTTCTCTATATGCCTTGTTGTTCCTCCAGCCTCCAGGATTAGTACCTCCTACCAGTTCTCCCCTACCAGTTTCCCGCCTAGCTGAGAATCAACCAATTCAAAAATGCTGAGAGCACCCATTCCTCTCTTGTTTAGGTTATAAAGTTGATTTCGAAAACAAGAAGGCAAAGATCTATGATGCTACTAGTGAACTAATTAGAAGTGGAGAAAAAACAAGATTTAATTTGTTCTATCTAGACCTATCTAAAGATACATGTCTATTTGCACAATATAAAGATGTTTGGTTATGAAATAATAGGATATGTCATGCAAACTTTCATAATTTGGTAAGAATTAGTAAGATGAAAAGAGTTAGAGGGTTATTAAGATTAAGAAAACCTGATAAATTGATATGTAAACAATATCAAATGGGTAAAATGATCAATTCTAGTTTCAAGAGAAATACCTATTTTTCTGATGATATTTTGGAGTTGGTTCATATTGAATTATGTGCTCCTATTGGAGTGCAAATCTATTATGGTGACAAATATTTATTTTGTTTGTTGATGAATTTTCTAGAATGATGACCATGATGTTTCTTAAAGAAATTTATGATGCATTTCAAAATTTTAAGTGGTATTTGGCTAGAGTTGTAAAAGAAACATGAAAGAGTCTAAAGTGCTTGAGATCGGATAGAGGTGGTGAATTCATATCAGATGTGTTCAACATATTTTGCAATGACAAAGGAATTAAGAGACAAATAAGTACACCAATAACTCCACCACAAAATGACATAACTGAATGAAGGAATAAATCAATTATGGATTATGCAAGAACTTTGATGATGGAGAAGGATGTTTCACAAAAATATTGGAGAGAAGCTATAAGTATTGTATTCTATACTCTTAACCAAGTGCAAGTGAACAAAGGAACAAACAAAACACCTTTTGAAGTCTAGTATGGTTATGCACTAAATGTGAATTATTTTAATGTTTTTTGCAGCAAGTGTTACATATTGAAAGCTACAAGAAAAGGAAAAATTTATGTAAAAAGTGATGAAGGTATATTTCTAGGTTATTCCACTAAGAGAAAAGATTTTAAGTGTTTGATTCCTAACACTAAAAAAATTGTGGAAAGTGAAAATGTTAGAGTTGATGAATTTACAAAAAATAATGAAGAAGAATGCAAGAAAGAACTATCACCTTACATATACCAGAGAAAGAGAATGTCAAGCATCAATAGGTAGGCACTACTGAGGTTCTATAGTAGAGTTTTGTTGAGCATTAATAGACTAACGAGAATCATGCTATAGGTACTAAGTTAGAGACAAAGATTGTCAATCATCAAATAGAGGAAGTTGAGTTGCAACCAAAGATAATTGAAGAAGTTGAACATGAAAAATATAGTGAACAACAAAAACAAGAAAGAATAACTAAACTTATATTGGAAAAGTATGTGAGAAGACATCATGCACTAGATCAAAGCATTGGAGATAAAGATTTAGGAGTCATGACAAGAAGAAGACTAAAAAATGATACATGCTTATTGTGTGAGTTTGAGCCTAATTCCATCAAAGATGCTTTGGAAAATAAAATATTGGATCAAGGTAATGAATGAAGAAATTGAGAAAATTGAGAAAAACAAGACATAAACATTGGTTCCCAGACTAAAAGATAAGAATGTTGAGTTTTCAGAAATAAGTTGAATGAGAAAGGTGAAGTCACAAGGAATAAGGCAAGACTAGTTTGTAAAGGATATGCACAAGAGGAAGGGGTTAACTATGGTGAAATTTTTTCCCTAGTTGCAAGGTTGGAAGGATTGAGAATTTTTCTTGCATATGCTACTTACAAATGATTCAAAGTGTACCAAATGGATGTAAAATATGCATTTTTGAATGGAATTTTGGAGGAAGAAGCCTACATTGAACAACCTAAAGGATTTGTTGATCCAAACAAAAGGAATATGGTATACAAGTTACAAAAAGCTTTATATGGTTTGAAGAAAGCCCCTAAAGCATGGTATGAAAGGTTACACAATTATTTGGTGCAAATTTGTTTTGCAGGAACTAATGACAATAACAATCTGTATCTCAAAAGTGAATCTGAAAGTAAGATATTGTTAGCTGACTTTTTTGTTGATGATATCATATTTGGAGGAAACGATTCATTGAGAAAGTCATTTGATGATCAAATGAAAAAGGAATTTGAGATGTCAATATTTGGTGAAAATCCTATATTCTTTAGATTCTCTTCCAATCCTAGAGAAAATCATATGATGATAGTAAGGAGGATACTGAGATACCTCAAAGGAACATAAGACTATGGTTTATGGTATAAGAAATGTGAAAAGTTTAAATTGAAGGTGTATATAGATGTTGATTGGGCAGGAAATGTTGATGATAGAAAAAGTACATGTGGAGGACCTTTATTTTAGGAAGAAGATTAATTTCATGGACAAGCAAGAAGAAAAATTGTATTTCACAATCTACAACAAAGGCTGAATATCTTGCCACAACAATGAATTGTTCTAATATTGTGTGAATCAATAAATTATTGAAAGATATGAAGGAAGAGATAACTAAACATGTTGTGATATATTGTGATAACACAAGTGCAATAAACATATTAAAGAGCCTTATCATGCATACAAAGACTAAACATATTGAGATCAAGTATCATTACTTGAGAGAGGTATTGTAAGACAAAGAAGTGAGATTGGAGTATGTGAACACAAAGGAATAGTTAGCTGACATATTCACTAAGGCAGTACCTAAAAATACTTCTCAATAGCTAAGAGGTAAGTGAGGGGTCATTCCCCTACCTAAAGAAAACTAAGAAGATACGTTGCATTGCATAAATTATTATGATCATTATATCTTAAAGATTGATGGAAAAGGTCACACTTTAGGATCTACCTAAAGGTGTGAAAAAGAAAGACACTAAACTAAGAGAAGATGAAGTTGTAAAGAGTCAAGAAGCAAGATGTTGAGTGGCATTTCTATGTCAGTCATAACAGTGACATGAACATGCAATGTATGCTAGAGAAAAAGAGTTGGTACATGTGAATGGTTAATTTCTTTGGCATTGTTTTCAAAGAGGGAGATGCATATAAGTTACTATTCATATATTAAGGGAGAGACTGACTTTTTTAAAGAGGGAGACATAAATATGCTAGAGGTGTTGAAGCTTATTGAAGATGGAGAGAATGGTTGAGTTACCATACATGATATATGAAAGAGAGAGATATATAAGAAATAGAGTATGTGTTGAAATGGTAGAGGGAACATTCTAAGATTGCATGGATGATGAATAAAAATGAAACTAAGAATGAGAGAACACAAGCATAGAGGGAGTTGATAATACAAGTATTGAAGATTTTGGGTTGCACAATAACTAGTGAAGTATTGAAATCCCCCAACCAACCATCTCCCATTAGGAAAAAAATACCTAACATTCTCAATTTTTTCCAAAAGACTTTTTCTACTATTCTTAAACTTGCACGCATAAATGTTAGTGGCTACCTAGTCAAATTTATCCCTAATTTGATAGAACATAATGGCTATAATATTGTTACCAATATTACATTTACATATTAAAAAAAGGTTACATATTAAAAAATAAACTAAAATAAAATATTGTTACCAATAAAGATAAGCTTACCTTCTATATGGTTAAGGTTCTAGAAAATAACAATGCTTCCAGAAGCTCCTTCAGAGTCACTTTCTCCAACCCCACAAATTTTAAAGAGTTTTTTTTTTAAAACTTTCTCTTTAGACATTTTAGTTTCTTGAATCATCACTATATCAAGTTTGTGGTAACAAGTTTCTCATAACATCTTTTTTTTTATGATTTTTTAAAATCCTCTTATGTTCCATGATATTAGCTTCATATTTTATTGGCTAAATATGCCCCCTATATGGTCATTTGTTTCCCATCTATAGTTTTATTTCTAGTTCTCTTTGTTTCTAGCTAAAAATATACTTGGTCTCAATATTTGGGAACCCACAACTTCTTTCATATGTCTTGTAGTAATCCCTCCTCGAGATAGAGGAGATCCCAAAGCATCTCCCTTTTTTCCAACTATTTTAGATGCTCCATTTTTCTTGTTTTTGACCGGTTATTATTCTCTTAGATCCTTAGGTTTTTGGTCATCCTCTGACCAAACCACTAGTTGAGATCTGTATTGGTTTGCTGAATTCTAAGCTTACCTTCATATTCTTGATTTAGGTTGATCTCTTGACTAATTACCCCATCTAGCAAATGATTGATTACCATTATTTTCAAGTTTTCATCCTTAACACTATTATCATTTAGATTCCCATCTATTGGATCTATTATTTACCCTTGTTCTTTAATGACTTGATTCCACTTTCCATTGCAATTATCTTTATCCTTATTAGAAACATATGAGGTTCTTTGTTCTAACTTATATCTATCTTTCTCCTAGTTTACAAGGTCTTCATTGCTTTTGATATCGACTTCATTTTTTGAATGAGGAATGATTTTTCCTTATTTTTGAGTTTTCTCTTTCCAAACCTTTTTCCTCTTCATTTCTTGATCATTTCTTTTGTTCTTTTGTTTCCAAGTTTTAGAGGGCATTATTTTGCCAGGTGTCAAACCTTTTTACAATAAAAGAAAGAAAAAGGTAACAATTCACATTTCACTTCTCATGGCCATTGTCCTAGTTTGGAGTGAAGGTCTATTATATGAGGTAGATTAGTTTCTTTCTCTATGTTAACACATATTCTAGAAAACACTAGTGTTATTCTTGCTACAGTAATTGGAGCAATAGAAAGAAGTTCTCCAAATGAGCTCACCAAACCCTTAAAGACATCTTCATTCCAATATTCTAGTAGGAAACCAAATAATCTGACCCATAGAGGATTAGAAGAGAAAAATAATTCATTCATATCGATGTTAGTCGATCATTTTTGCAATGCTAGGGAAACTTTTCCTATCATCTAGGGTCCTCCACACAGAATGTTAGAAAGGCCCTTGTCATTAGAAAACTCAAAAGAAAAGAAGCCTTTTGCCATTGCTGCTACTTCAACTTGACCCTTAGATACTATTTCCTTTTAATAAAACTTATTATTGCATCGATGTTTAGTCAATATCCAAAAAACTTCCCAACCAGGATTAAAGCCATACTTGACACCAAGTGATCAATGAAAGAGTCAAGGATATAAATAACATAAACCGCTTTTGAAGTTTCTAAAATCTTGTAAATATTTGGAAAGATTGATTTACATGATAGTTTAATTCTAAAGAGGGAAGACCACTTCTTGTGACTCTCACCCATATTTGATAGTTTAATATTCCCTGTACTAGAAGTTTCAGTCTCTGTTTGAGCACCATTTTTGATAATGTTGCCTCAATTACTTTCATTAGTGTGGACCATAAAATTTGAGATGAGCATCCCTCTATTGTTACCAGACAAGTTAGAGGAACCCAAAGTCATCCTAATTTGAATTAGTCCCTCCCCTCCTTAAATATGCATGATATCTTCCCTCCATATTTTACCAGAGAGAAGCCTTGAGCTCTAGCATTTGAGCTACCATTTTTGGTCTAGCATCCTAGCCTAGACCAACTTTGGCTCTCTTCACTACTTTTCTTGTCATATATTTTTAAACTAAGATTTTAAGTTAAATGGTTTATAAAATTTATATTTTCTTTGACATATTGTGTGATTTTTTTTTGCTAACAACAAACATTAAGGATTTGATAAAAATATGTAGCTTATCTTCAAGTAATCTATCAAATAGTTAATGCTTCTTGCAACATTGAAGTGGGTTTTCAAAACTTACATTCCTTTTGTCCACTTTGAACACACATTAATAGTTGACAAATATTGTTAAATTTGATTCAAGTTTTTATCATATAAGGATAAGTTGTGTGTTGTATAGATGTACCAAATAAAATTTAGGCTCCTTTTTGTCAGACAAGCAACTTGTTAATGCCACTAACATGTTCAGATGTGGGTTAAGTTGTGTCACTCAATACAAGTAATATTTAATCACTTACACATACCAACATTAAACCCAAAAATGAGGACTTAAAACTCAACTACAATACATGGCTTTTAGGGGTAAAATGGATACACTTTAATAAAATATATGCCTCTGCTTTGTGTGCTAAATCATTCAAAATATATTTATAGGGAAAGGAAGAACCTACAAATATGATTCCCTTTTTAATCCAAATTATATTAGAAAGGCCCAAAAGGAAGAGATGCCAATAATGAATTTGAATTGTGAAAAGGAATAAAATATAGGGATGAACTCTCTTTGGCCCATTTGTGATGATGTGTATGCAAAATTGAACTAATTGGTTAAGTAATATAAATCTACATATGAAGTGTGTTAGTAAATAGATTTGTCCTTCTAGAAAAAATACAAGTAATGACTCAGAATACTTGAATGAAGGCACAAATGTTACCAATAGTTGGATGAGTTATCATTGGACGAGGTACAACTCGCTCCTAGAAAGATTTACAATGAATTAAATAGCTGGTTATGTCTTTAACCTAAAGGCACAAAGGCATATTGGCATCCATTTCATCAATATAAAATGAACTCATTTATAGATATGAGTGATTAAGAGGAAAATTAATAAATAACCACATGATGATTCACTAACCCTTCCCTATGACAGAGAGATGAAAAGAACACAAATGCATCCATCTATACAATATGAGTACATAAATTGATAGATTTATTCACCCAACATACACATAAAAGTGTTCAAAATAGAAAATAAATGACCACAAGACCAGTTAAAATCCAAGAAACTGGATACTTAGACCTCATAATCAAATTAATATCAATTATTCATTATTCTAAACACAAACAAAACAACCAAGTGATTGTTTTGTCTCCTTGCTATAGATCACCCAAAAAATGTAGTAAAAAAATATTCATTTCCCCTTATCATCTCTATCACTAACTGTACAAATGCACTCTTCCTCCTTGTATCCACACAACTCTCATGAAAAACAAGAACCCTGACTCCTTTTATTTCTTGCATATTTGTCTTCTTATTTCTCCACAATCCTTTCAGTTTGAATAACTAATTCTTTATTATCTTTAAACATTATCCTTTTAGTGATGTAGGACCTAATGTTTTATAAACTTTAAAGCTACCTTCTAATAAAAACTATCATTCTTTGGATAGGTGGTACAACTAATTGACAGGTGTCTTCTGGAGAAGGAACCATGACCTACACATATTATTCATAATATGCTTACCATCCTAATCATTATTTGAGCACTCCCAAAAGACACTCAACCACATGAAATTTGGATTTCTTGTTTATGTCATCATCTCTACCTACAAATCAATTTGAAATGATTTATACTTGTTCATATATGTTCTTCATTTTCATAATGATACAAGACTCATTGACTATATTAGTTACTTTGTGAAAGCACCATCAATCTAAGGAAGAGCCACTGGAAACTTGATGTTCATCTAGGTTCATGACCCTTGATTTTTACCCTCTTAAAGCTGTGCATATCGTGGGAAAATAATTCAGTCTTCTAAGAAGATGACCCACCTCATCAATTACTCTACTAGGCTTGTAGGCATTCCCTATACTCTACACATTAAGTGCATGGGCATATTAAATCTTTCTAGAAATCATATATGCACATTAAATATGATATAGGTTTTATTGCAACACTATCTTGAGGCATTATGTTTAACTTATCCTTTTGGGCATTTTGTCAAATATTTGATCACAACATATACCACTTCCACTTGACACTTAGGACCCATTTGGTTGCTAGAATAGGAATAGAAAATTTGGAATACATTTTCTATTTTTTGCTTGGTTCATCAATTGGAATAGGGAATAGAAATATATATTCCTATATTGCCTCTAAAATGAGCTTATACCCATTCTAAAAAATAGCTTTTATTGGAATAGCCATTCCCATTCCCAATATGCATTCTTATTCTCAATTCTTATGCCTGTGACCAAATGGGACCTCATCATGGATTTTATTTTCTTTCTATAGGCATTCACATTTCTTTACTAGACATGTGGCATGAGATCTGTAATATACTAACACCCTTTTGCCATTGCATTAAAATACACATATAGATTTGTTGATTGCAAGAAGTTACAACATTTCTTCAGAAGGTCATGACACATTATGATATTTGTCACTTACTACTTGAATAGTAGGCCCAAAAATGAATGTGCAATGATTCATTCAAAGACTCAAATCTTTCCCCACAAGCCCAAGCTCAACTTTTAGTCTTAGAAATGGGTCATTATTGGTTTGAAAATATGACATGCAATTGTGTGCACTTTGGTTTCAATCTATCTTATCATGCAATGCCATAGATGTTGGCAGATAACACCATCTTGGAGGATGACATTGTGTAAGGACCTTTCTCTATACATTATGATTGGTCACCAATTCAACTCAAGCTAAGTGTCTCATCGAGCACCCAAATCACCTCACAACTGGTAGGATATGAGAAATTCAAAGATATTATTGGTATCATCTACCCCTAAATCATCAAATTGAGGAGGAATCATTTTGCATGTGCCACCCTTTCTTTCAACTGATCGATGCCTCTTGGAGAATTCACAATCTCATCTATCACTAAGAGTATATTTATCTTCTAGTAATTTGAGATTTTGATTCACTATGAAAATGTTGTCAATGGTCATCCAATATCCCGCCAAGATTTCAAAGCATATCTCCTATGATTCTATGATGATCAATACACATCGGGCTCCAATCAAGCATTATTCTCATAATTCCTTCTTTGCCTCTATTTCAAAGTTGATGGAGCTTGCGAGTGGGTGTTTGTATCCATAATTGTATGATATTTCCATTTGCTTTTGATTAGATCCTCATATGGTGTAGAGAAGCCACTTCACATTTCACAATTGTGTTGATCTCATGAAGTGTCACTTATTGCTGCTAATATTTTAGATGATGCTTTAACACCATGATTCTAGGAGTTTTATGTAAAGCATTTGAATATCTTTCATGTACACAATTTTGAAATATTTGGAATTTTTTATAGCTTTCAGTTCTTTGCCAAACTACATTCTTTGCATAATTGATTGATGTAGTAATATTATGCTTTGAGCATTGGGATTCTATCAAACATTTGATTGGTGTTTGACATTTTTCATTGAGGCTTCATTTTACTATACTATGCCATGAGTAGCCTAGGCATCGATAATAGGACTTGGCTATCCTCCCTACAAATTGCACCATTGACTAAATTTCAAAAAAATGAAAACACAATGAAATTTTTAGCATTTGATCTTCATGATCTATAAATTTTGTGATCGAAAATAATAATTATTTTGCGAAAATTTTGCTGTGTTTTTGTGAATCTAAAAAAGAATCATGTTTGACTCTTTTTCTTGTTGTCTTTGGTGTATTTTGTTTGGAGATTAGCCAATGCCTTGACAATATGGATATAAAACTATAGATCATCAGGTTTCCTACTAATGTTATCTATTAGATGCTTGCACGGTCATTAATTGAAGAGAGATTCCTCCATAGTCTCTTAGGAGGCCAGCCTAATTGTAACTTGAATATGTTGGACTGACGAAGTCCATTATATGATGGACATGACTACCATATAGTGGTGAAGGAGTAACAATTCCATTGTATCATATGGTGGAGGTGAGCCACTATTTGGTGAATAATGTCATTTTCATGTATGGTGAGTGTGGGTTGTGATATGCGTACAATGTGTGTGGTGAGTAGTGATGCTCTTAGCTAGTGACCAAAGCATCTGAATGACCAATTTTTTTTGAAGTGAATAAAGTATCCACGTGACTAAAATGTTTAGATGGTAGATAGTTCTATAACATAACCATTTCTTTACTGAATTTTGTAACAAATTAGTAGGATGTATTAATGGCTGCAAGATTCATAAAGAAGAGAAGTTGAAAATTAGATTGATTGTAAAGAAAATATGAGCCTATGAAAATACAAAGTTATTATATGTAAATTTCTTATTGTAATACAAAATTTTTCTTGAGGGTTCTGAGTGGTGGGTTTTTTCTCTAAAAGGTTTCCCACATTAAATCCGGTGTTTTCTCTATGTCTCGTGTCTAATATTTCTAATATTTTATTTACCTACACATCTTTGCAATTTTGTTCTTGCATATTTCCTTGTTAGTGTGGCATTCTGAAAGCATTTCCACACCATATTTTTCCTAACAAATGGTATTAGAGCTTGGCCAATTGTGTTATCCTTTTCAGGTAAAGTTTGGTTTTTTGTGCCAATTTGGTTTCAATGGGAGTTTACAAAATTTTTGTTTGTAAATTGACATGGCTGGTATGTCAGGACATGTGGATGTTGAAAATTTCATTAGCACCAACTTTGAGTTGTGGAGACTTAAAGTAGAAGATTTTCTAGTTGATCGAGATTTGTGGACTATCATTTCTAGCATTAAGCCTTCAAGGATGAAATAGGAAGATTGGGAACTAATGGATTAGAATACCAAATGATTGATAAGACTGAGTCTTGTGAACTCAATTTTATTGAATGTCCATGAAGATAAAACCACACATTCCTCATGGAAGAAATTAAGAGACATTTATTAGGGAAATCCTTGGTAAACAAGATTTTCCTAAGGAAGAAATTGTACTCCTTGAAGATGAATGGAGTAATAACTGTGATAGATCAATTAAACTTATTTAATATAGTGATTGCATTGTTAACATTTATTGGTGTGTCTATTGATGAAGAAGATCAGTGCATGTTATTGTTATGCTCATTGCATGATTCATGGGATCATTTGGTAATGAATATTAGAAGTACAATTACCAAGTTAAAAATGGATGAAGTAGTTTTTGCACTTCTATCAAAGGAGATATGAAATAGGTCCTTTGAGGTGGCCAAAGAAGCTTTGAGTGTATGATGAAGATCTAAGGACAAAAGTAAGAAGAAGGACATGAAGTCAAAGTCTCAGGAGTGATCTACCACTTCTAGAAAGATGTCCAAATTGAAGTATTGAAATTGTGGGTAGAGATGCCATATCTAAAGGGATTGAAAGGAGGATAAAAAGAATAAGAACAAATATACTTCTAACACTGAATCTTCTCAAAGTGATGTTGATACATTCATAGAAGCCTTGGCAGTGCTTGCATCTAATGACATATGGTTGGTGAATTCAGGAGCATCATTCCACATGACATCTCACAAAGACTAATTCTCAAAATATGAACTGTAGAATGGAAGAAGGTGTTCTTAATGAGCAATTCCACATTGGAAAATGTTGGTAGAGAAAGAGTCAGAATTTGGTTTCTTGATGTCAGAGTAAAGAGAATTGATGGAGTACTTCACATAGCCAGTTTGGCTTGAAACCTTCTTTATGTAAACAAGTTGAATGATATCAAAGTCCAAGTAACATTTATCTATGGTGGTTGCTAGATGACTAGGGAATCTATTATTTTAGCTAAGAGTGAATGCATTGGAACACTGTATAAGTTAGATGCCAAACTTGGATGTTATAATAGTGTCTCTATCAAGTTTGATAAAATCAATATAGCAACACATGGTGTAAATGTGATGGAAGTTAAACTTCCTGTAGAGAAAAAATGCTCTACCATTATAGGCTTGTCCATATTGGCAAGAAAGGTTTAAAAATCTTGAAGAATAAGAACTTAGTTGAGGGTTTGGTTGACTATAACCTTGAATTTGATTTTTGTGAACATTGCATCTATGGAAAGAAAAACCGTGTTCAATTATATTCCAATTCTCAAAAGTCTTCTAGGTTGTTGGATTATATTCACTCTGGTGTATTTGGTCCCATGGATGTCCCTTATCTCTCTAATTCTATTGATCTTAGATTGGTTTTGACAATTGAGTGTCAACACACTTAAGTCATTTACTTACTTCATATCGAACTAGTAATGCATGCCGAGTATAATATGTAAATATAAGACCATGCCAAGTTGCAATGAGTGTCGAGTCACTCAAGTGTCGAGCAAATAGACTATTCCAAGTGATTCAACTATAGAGTGACTAGTAGATGTCGAGTAGTTTAGGTGTGGAGCCAGAAGCAAAATTATAGTGTGTGTCGACCATCAGAAACTACATATTCTGAGTAACACAAATTGGACATATTTGTTTGTTGTGGCACAAACAACTATGTAAACCATTTTTTAGCTAACATAAGGATAAACTTCAATTATTTAGAGATAAGGACGAATGTACATGTAGATTCCCTATGTAATTACATGCAGCCAATCAAAAAATGGAAGGTTTAAGTGGCAAATGGATGAATCTCAGTCATAGATTCATATCTAACCCTAAGCCAACTCAGTGTTCTTAAGGAGAATGAAGCCCTAAATTTTTATGATAGAGAGAAGAGAGTAGAGAGTAGTGTGAAGGGGTAAATGACTGAATTGAAGGAGTGAACAAGATAGTTTGCAGAGCATTCAAGGTGACTTAGTAGTGAAAGTGAATTGAAAAATCAGTTAAGTGAAGAATAGAGGATACAAAATTGTTACACTAGATCATGAAGGACCAATTAGAGATTGAATAGAGGTGATCTGTTATCAAGAAATAAAATACCAACTGCAAGATCTATGCTAAGACATTTTGATAGGTGATTTTAGTTAAATCTCCTAGGTGGAGTAGTCTTAATAGATTTTACTAAATCCATTAATAGGGTGGCATTCCAAGTGAATGATCTGAAGTCCTTTAACCAGGCACATTTCTAACCAAGTGTTGAAATCCTCTAACAAGGTGGAACTTAATAGTCTTTGTAAGCCTTCAATAAGATAGGCCTGTCATAGGGTAGATCATGATTCATGGTCAAACCATTGTAACCTTAATTGGCTACACTTTATTGTTGTAGTAGTGAAGATTTGTGGGTGTCATCCCCACCCTAGTTTTACCTTCTCATTGGAGAGATTCTGGGCAATCATATATGGTGTCAAGTGTGTGTGTTCGATTACTTATATGTTTTAGATGCATTTACTTTACATGTTATTTTGGTATGTTAATGCATGTAATGTATGAATGATAAAAGTTTTATTGGTCCAAGTTTAAACTCCTAATTCACCCCCCCCTCCTCAGAAGTTTTCCTTTCCCACTTGTAATTCCAACAATTGGTACCAAAGCTTGGTTCTTAGAAGGAAAGGCTTTGCAACTTAGAGGAAAGATCTTGAAATGGAAGTCTAAAAATTGGGAAAGACCATTGAGAACCAGGAGATTAAGATACATTTTATACTGCATCAACTGAATGAAGCTAGAGATGCCTTGAAGAGTTCCTTGAAGAGAAGGAAAGAAATTGCTATAGTAGAAAATGACACACAATACAAAGAGATTGACACCACAAAGCTATTTGCAGATGGTAACTCTAGTGAATTTGATGTAGCAATTGTAGATCTAATGGAGAAGAATAGAATACAAGCTGAAGAGATCAAAAATCTCAAGTTGGAGCAAGAATCACAAGCTATACTACTATGTGAGGTGACTGAAAAAAAGAAGAAAGCCATGGAAGAAAAATCCATGATTGAAGAAGACAAAAGAATTTTGGCAAACAAACTAGAAGAGAAGTCAACAGAGCTAGCCAGGATCTCAAACATGCAATTGGATACCTTGAGCCAAATGATGAATGCTCACCATGAGTTAAATGTCAAGGACATTGAGATAACTATATTGAAGTTGCAAAATGAACAATAGCAGAATGGACTAAAAAAAGCAAAGGAATTTGCTGATCAACAAGCCAAATAAAGCCATCAAATAGTTTGATCAATTGTTGAGATCCCCTAGATCTAATAGAGATACATTAGGATTGGGCTACATAAGCACTGAAGAAGGAGAATCATTCAAGGTTGAGGAAGAAAGGAACACCAAAGGTAAGAATTCAAAACCTACTTGTCATAATTATGGAAAGAAAGGACATACTACTAATGTGTTCAAGAGAAAGAATACAAATTAGAATGTTAAGCCTAAGGACATGACTCATTGTCATAAGTGCAATAAACAAGGTTATTAGGCACATGAATGCAGAACTAGAACCATGCATGCACCCAAATTTGAAGGACATTGCTACAATTGTCAGAAGTATGGACATAGAGCCTTTGAATGCAAATCCAAGACCACATGGTCATCAAGCAAGCCAACAAAGGTAATAAGCTATGGAAACTCTTATAATTGGGATTACAATACAAGATATAGCTGCCACTACTATCAAGAATATAGATACATACCTGAGAATTGTATTAGGAGTCACTTCAGTGGAAACTACAAAAAGTGGTTGAGTCAAACCACATGCTTTAGTTGTTCAAAGACTGGTCATATTAGCAAGCATTATCCAACTAGGTCAAAAGCACCAAGTTGTGAATTTGATAAAGGCAAAGGCAAGGAAGATGTACAACACATCAGGAATGAGATGAATAAGACACAGAAGAAGAAAGATGGTTGCAGTACATCAAATTGAGAAGGGATGAATTCACCCAATGGGTCAAGTGGTCACACCTCATCAAACTAATCAAATAAGAGGTATGTTGGATTGATATTTAAAATATTATATCATACATCAGTTCCAAAAAAAGTTAGTACTGAAAGGACTACATTAGCATGAATAAAGATGCAAGATGTTGAAAATTCAAGATTAAATTTTCATGTTGTTGCCAAGCTTGAAAATTTTTCAATGGATGCTAATTGGAATAATAGTTAGTGCCAAGCTGCCAGACTATCTAGTTGATGTTGAGTCTATAGTAACTATCGAGTGATGATAATATCTATAGATGGTGAATGATTCTAAAATCATGTTGATGTCGAGTTTATAGTTGTACAAGAACTAAGCATTAATTACAGGGTTTTTGAAGGGTATATGATCATTTTTCACTCATTTATCATCATTTTGAATTCAAGCAAGAGCTAAAAGAGCAGAAGGTGATTTAGAAATTTTTTCAAAGTGACTACAAAGATTTGAGAGACGATTTCACTCGCATTCTTCAAATTTTAAAAGTGTTTACTCACAAGTTGAGCTACGCTATTTAAATTTGTAAAAGCCCTAGTTTTTCATAATGGCGAAGGAAAAGAGGTCTTGAATGTTCCATTTGTCAATAATGAGTTAAAATGACCAAATTTCAAAGCACTTCTAGATGTTGCATAAAAACAAGACCATTTAGGCACATTGTCCATGATTCCCCCAAAAGTCATTATGGTCCAAGATGTTAGAAAATTTTATAACTACAAGATAGGTGGAATAGGTGATACGGAGATAAGAAAAGCCTATGACAAATTGTGTGAAAATGACATCTTAAAAGAAGAATTCAAAATCATTGAAAGGAAGGGTTTGACACATGCCCTAGAATTTCCCACTATATTAAAAAATGATAGGATAAGAATAGTATTGAGATGAATTCACGATGGATCACTATGGATGGAAGGAGGACCAATAAATATTTCAAAGAGAATAATCCACAGGGTGACTAGTTCCCCAACCCTAAATTGGCCAAAGACTCTGTAGAGTGATTCAAAAGAGGTAATAGAGAAGAACATAGGAGCAAAGTGGAACAAACGTGGCATGACAATTGAAACTATAATAGATCCAATACTAAAATTTGTAGTAAGGTTTATCAATCAAGAAAACTAAACATTGTACCCTGTATTGCAGTGGATGTGGGATACATAATTGTGAAGAAAGATCATACCTATGACCTAGTTGAGCTTCAATTACAATAAATAATGGAAAACCTTGGAGCAGTGAGGAAAACTAAGAGTGCATGGTGAAAAATTGGATCAATCCTAATTTTCATATTCTTCTATGTATAGAATACATTCCCATATTTTGGCAAAATAGGATGGAAGACAAACAGGATAGTTAATGCTTAGATAAATGAATACATTGAGCAAATGGGTGAGAAGTTTGAAACTATCATGATAAGTTATTTTGAAGACTTTAAGAAGTCTATGAAGCAAAGGATGAGAATACATATTTCTTTGGTTGAACAATATTACAATGATATATTCTTTCTTGTAGATATTGATTACACATATGTACAAGCTGCCACACTTAGGGAAAGATGGCTAAGACCCTTAGGTTATGACATTAATGTTGATGAAGCCTTAGCTGCCATCACTACACTTCTAGCTAAGGAAGTTGATAAAATAGCTAAAAGCTTTGGAAATTATGATGTAATGAAGTCCAACATTGAAATGGAATTAAAGAAAACCTCTACACTGAAGAAGAAGGATAAACTAGTGAAGAAAATTAAGGCCAAATTTGGTGAAGGTGTTGAAGAAGAAGAAGAGAAAGGAGATGAATAGGATGAAAAGGAAGAACAAGAACAAACCAAAGAACCTCTTGCATTGACCCAAGGCATGGATGAGGACAAAGAAGAAGAAGAGCGTTTTGAGGAAGAAGAAGCCAAGGAAGCACCAATACATGTTGAGCCAAAGAAAAGAAAGGCCAAGGCACAACCTGTGGCCAAAGCAAAGAAGGTTGCAAAACCTAGCCCAGCAAAGCCAACAAGACCAACCACTAGAGCAAGCATTGGAGCCACCACACAAAAGGCCAAGGAGAAAACAAAGCAGGAAAAACAAGGAGGCCAAGAGCAAAAGAAATAAAGAAGGAAATATATTGCTCAACTTGACTCAGATGAGGAAAGAACTGAATTAGAAGATACAAGCCAATTGAAAGTGGTGAGTCATACACCATTTTCAGATCTTGAAAATATGTGTGAAAATATCAGAAATAATGTTGATCTATCTGGCCTTAAGAATTTAAATTTTGATAATATGGGAATAGAGGAGAAAAAGATAGTGGAAGAAGCCCTATACACAATGATGTCCAAATTTAAGAATACACCATTAGAATTTGCGAACTCGGTACCCAATGCATTGTATGATTTAGTTGAGCAAAAATGGCATTATTGTTTAAATTTGGAGAAGCAAATAAGGGAAACTACTTTGGCCCCCGTAATTCCAAAACTAATAAAAGGGAAAATTGCTAAGGCAAATAAGAAATATGGAGGAAGGTTCACACCAAAGAATAGAGCCTTCACCATTCTCCAAAATAAAATTGAAGATGTTTTTAAGAAATTCACTCAAATGTGGAAATTAATCTATGGATTAACAACTATGAAGAAAGGAGAGAAGGACCGTTTTGAGGGTAAAAATGATGATAAAGAAGAAGATGACAAAGAAGATAGCAAGGAAGAGAGAAATATAGAGGAGGATACTAAAAAGGACACTGATACGACAACAGTTGAACAATAGCATGAGGAACAAAGTGTCTAAAACACACAAATGTCGAGTACCAATCCTCCTCATGACACAAGTTCACCTGTAGAGACTATAATTGTTAAGGATGTCTCTAATGCATCAACTTAGAACATCAACCCATTGACTGCAGAAGATTTGAAGAAGATTCTAGATCAATCTACACTGCAAGCACAACTATACACAAATCCAATTTTGATCAGTGTAGAAGAATGTCAAAAGGCAGTAAAAAAGGTTACAAGGGATAAGGTGAATACACAAGAACCAACTTCTTCCATCCCTTCAGTTACTAGTGAACAACCATTGATTCAAACAACTATAGACACATCAATCAAGGTTGACATAAATGTTAAAGAGGACATAGTTGAGTAGAGGTAGACTACCAAAGAAGAAGAAAAAGAGAGAACAAGAGAGAAAACAAGATAGATAGGTACATCTGTACCTGAAGCACAAACACAAGATGCAATTCATGTCATTGTCATAGATTAGGATAAGTCTGAAGAAGGTGAACAAACACCTAAGGTAAAAGAGCGGGAGGCCATCCAACCATTGGTAACTTTACCAACATCAAGCTCTTCACCTACAAAACTTCTTCAGAAGCTGAGCATGGAAGCAATACTCCTACAAATCTTAGTGCCAGGATCAAGCTCTTCTAAAGTTGAAAAGGTAATCCATTATGTTGATATTACTTTAGATGAAGAGATAGTGATTCCAAAATTTTATTATGACACAATGACAATTGATCAAATAAGAATTTTACAAAAAGCATTAGAGAAGAAGAAACATCAATAAATTCTTAGAAAGGAGTACAAGCAAAAGCAAGCATTGTAAGAAATCAAAGACATCTTTTTAGATGCACTCAGCTTGCCTACTTCTGAAGAAACCAACCCACTATTGGAACAATTGTTAGAAATTGTGAAGAAGGTTAATAATGAAGACCTGGATAAAATACCAAACTTTTGGAATGGTCTAAAAGAAAATTTCAAGGAAAAGTAAATGAAAATATATCTAGTCATATATCACTTACTCAAGTTGCATTGGCAACCAAGGTTCAGGATGTGAAGAAGGTGCTTGAGAATATCTTCTCATTGTACACCAAACTATGTAATCCCACACTCTTCACCCAAGACACCAGATATAGAATTTTGAGTGTGGAGAAGAATTTAAGCATATTAGGTACACAACTACCTAAGAACCCAGCTCAAAGTGAGAAGCATTTCCATACATTGCTTCAATCACAGAGTGAACTAGCTGTGTTAACAATAGAAGAGGCTAATATAAGAGCCAAATTGACATAGATTCAGGCCTCTCTCACCCCACACATGGAAATCCTCCATAAGGAATTAGGTTATGCAAAAAAAAATTTGAAGAAAGATCCCAATCTTTCTACATTAGATGGCCTAGACCTTGCAGCTGAGCTCGCTATCCAAGTTAAATTATTGGATGTTGCATGTGAAAATTGGGATGCAGCTCTAAAAATAATCATAGAAGTCCATAAATCCTTTTTGGACAAATACACTATAAGTGTATAGCCCCTTTGACATAAGTGTCAAAAAGGAGGAGATAAATAAGAAAGGGGGAGATAGATTAAAAAGGAGTAAATATGCAAGGAGTTAAGGGGGTTAAGTAAGAAAAATGAAAGGATGAAAGTGGGAGAGATGAATATAAAAAAAGGGAAAGCTTGAACAAAGGGGGAGCAATCAAGAGTTATCAATTTTTGACCCTAGTGATATACAATTTTTTTGAAAAATACAATGTAGAGATAGAAACAGAGAGAGCAGATATTAGCTAATGCAAAGCATAAAGAGTATAAGTGCATTGAAGTTAAAGAGTATCCGTCAGTAGAGAAAAATCTACTTAGAATGGAGAACAAATTTTGGATACAGAACAGATATATTAACTTAGGGGAGTTATAAATTTTGAGGTACATAGGCTATTGCAAAATTTTGAAAATTTTGAAGTTCTATATAAAAGTTGAATCATGGATGCATTATATCTATGAAGATCAGATTGATTATGTATATTCAAGTGTTTTTGACACTCATGTCAAAGGGGGAGATTATTGATCTCAGATTGGTTTTGACAATTGAGTGTCAACTTAAGTCATTTACTTAGTTCATGCCAAACTAGTAATGCATGCTGACTATAATATATAAATATAAGACCATATCAAGTTGCAATGAGTACTGAGTCACTCATGTGCCGAGTCACTCAAGTGCCGAGCATATAGACCATGCTGAGTGATTCAAGTGCCAAGTGAATAGTAGATGCTGAACATTTCAGGTGTTGGGCTAGAAACATAATTACACTGTATGTTGAGAATTAGAAACTACATATGTCAAGTAACACAGAATGGACATATTTGTTTGTTGTGGTAGAAACAACTATGTAAACCATTTTTCAACTGACATAAGGATAGATTTTTATTCTCTAGAGATAAGGATGAATCTACGTGCAAATTCCCTATGTAATTACATGTAGCCAATCAGAAAATGGGAAGGTTTAAGTGGCAAAATGGATGAATCTCAGCCTTAGATTCATACCTAACCCTAAGCCACCTTAGTCTTCTTAAGGAGAATGAAGCCCTACATTTTTATGATAGAGAGAAGAGGGTAGAGAGCAGTGTGAATGGGTGAATGATCAAATTGAAGGAGCGAACAAGATAGTTTGTACAACATTCAAGGTGACTTAGCAGTGAAAGTGAATTGTGAAATCAATTAAGTGAAGAATAAAAGATAGAGGATACAATATTGTTACACTAGATCATGAAGGATTAATCAAAGATTGAATAGAGGTGATCTGTTATCAAGCAAGCAAGTGCCACCCGCAAGATCTATGTTGAGACATTTTGACAGGTGATTTCAATTAAATCTCCTAGGCAAAGTAGTCCTAACAGGATTTACTAAATCCTTTAATAGGGTGGCATTCCAACTGAATGATCTAAAGTCTTTTAACCAGGCACACTTCTAACAAGGTGTTGAAATCCTCTAACAAGGTGGGACTTAATAGTCTTTGTAAGCCTTTAACATGATAGATCATGATTCATGGTCAAACCATTGTAACCTTAATTGGCTACACTTTATTGCTGTAGTAGTGAAGATTTGTGGGTATCATCCCCACCCTAGTTTTACCTTCTCATTGGAGGGTTTTTGGGTAATCATATTTGGTGTCAAGTGTGTGTGTTTGATTACTTATATGTTTTACATGCATTTAATTTACATGTTATTTCAGTATGTTAATGCATGTAATGTATCAATGATGAAAGTTTTACTGGTCCAAGTTTAAACTCCTGATTCACCCCCCACCCCCCCTCAAAAGTTTTCTTGTCCCACTTGTAATTCCAAAAAATTCAAGATATTATGTATCATTTATTGATGATTATTCAAGAAAAACATTCATTTATTGTTTGAAAAATAAATCAGAAGTATTTGGTCAGTTTAAGGAATTTGAAAACCTTGTTGAAAACCGGAGTAGGAGAAAGATTAAGGATTTAAGGACAGATAATGGTGGTGAGTTTTGCAATGAATATTTTGTCAAATTCTGTGTAGATCATGACATCAAGAGGCATAAGAAGAAACCTTATACTCCACAACAAAATGGAGTAGCAGAAAGGATGAATCGGTCTTTGATGGAGAGAGTAAGGAGCATGATGGGAAGTTTTAGTCTTGAAAAAAAGTTTTGGGATGATACAATGGCTAAAACATGTTACTTGTTGATTCATTCTCCTATGACAATTCTAGTAGACAAGACACCTATGGAAGCATGGTCTGGTAAGAAGTCCTCATTAAGACATTTGTGTGTCTTTAGTTGCAAAGTGTACACTCATGTACTTGAAGTGAGTAGGTCAAAGTTGGATAACAAAGAAGTGATGTGTATCTTCATAAGTTACAATGTTGGTATGAAGGAATACAAATTGTGGAACCCTCTCACTAAAAAGGTGTTGTACAATAGGAGTGCCATCTTTCATGAGATGAAACCTATCTCACTAGAGCGGCTAGAGAAGACTGAAAAGATAAAGGAAGTAGTTCAAATCCCTTTAGCTTCCAGATAGGAGGTATTTCAAAATCCAAATGAACTTGAGAATGAGAATCCAAAATTACCTAAGAATGAGGATGAGGAGAGCTCAAGTGATCATACAAGTGAAGAAGAACATGAACCTGAACCTAAGGAAGTTTCACCACAAGAAGTGAGGAGATCTACTCAAGAGAGGCAACAACCTGATAGGTATGGTTATTCACCAGAGAGGTTTTCTTATTCTGTGTTGAATGTTAATTGTGTCTATGCTTTTCTTAGAGATGTTTATGAGCCTAGGACTATCAAAGAATCAATTATTACAATAGATTTAGATTTTTGGTTTCAGCCATGAAGGATGAAATTAAATCTTTGGAGAAGAATGAACTTGGGATCTAGTACTTTGAAATTGAGTAGATGGATGTGACAATGATGCTTCTTCATGGTGATCCTAAAGAAGAGATATACATGTCCCAACTAGAGTACTTTGTAGATAAAGGTAAATAGCATCTTGTACGTAAACTAAAAAAGTCTTTATATGGTTTGAAATAGTCACCCATAATATGATACAAAAATTATGATACATATGTTTTGTCTTTGGGTTTTACAAGATTTGAATTAGATCACTGCACATGTATTATAAAGTTGAAGGTGATCAAATACTTATTATTGCTCTATATATAGACGATATGTTGTTTATAGGCAATAGTAAGGAAATGATTCAAGAATTAAAATCTCAATTTTCCCTAAAGTTTTGAAATGAAAGATTTAGGGTCAAAAAAATTTATTTTAGGGATGGAAATCAAAAGTGACAGGGTTAGCAAAAAGATTTGGCTCAACTAGAGGAAATATATTACCAATGTTCTAGAGTGGTTTAATATGTCTAACTACAAGAAAGAGGTAGTTCCATTGTTACATGGAATAAAGCTATTGGTCAATGATAGTCCAAAATATCCTGATGAGATTGAAGAGATGAAGTGGGTACCTTATGTAAGTATTATTGGAAGCCTAATGTATGAAATGGTTAGTGTGAGACTGGATATTATGCAAGTAGTGGGAGTATTGAGTCAGTTTATGGAAAATCTAGACAAGTCACATTGGGATGTTGTGAAAAGAGTTCTATGATATTTGAAGGGTACATCATAGTACATGTTATGTTATCAATGTAACTCAGTGGGATCTAACAGATTGGTTATCATTCAAGGTTATGTTGACATGGATTGGGCTAGGGAGATTGACATGAGAAGATCTACAAGTGGATATGTATTCATGGTGAATGGTGGTGCTATCAGTCAGATGAGAAAATAACAAAGTGTAACTGCATTATCGACTATTGAGGCATAGCATATGGAATCTACTCATGCATTTTAGGAAGCAATTTGGATTAACCATTTGTGTTTTGATGCGGGCTACAATGTAGGAAGAATTGCATTTTTTTGTGACAATTAGAGTGCAATATGTTTAGCAAAGAATCCTACTTTCCATGCTAGGACAAAACACATTGATAAACAATATCATTTCTTTTGTGACATGGTTGAAGATGGAAAGGTAAATCTGGAAAAGGTTGACACTTAAGAGAATGTTGCAAATGCATTAACAAAGCTAGCAAACACAACTAAGTTCAAATGGTGTACAAGCTCTATGGGGCTTAAATCCCCTCACTCTTTTTAGCCATCTTGTGTGACTATGAACTTTTTCAAGTGGGAGATTATTGGACTGACAAAGTCCACCATATATTGGAGGTGACTACCATATAGTGGTGAAGGATTATGGGTATGGTGGTGAAGGTGTACAAGTCCACCTTATTGTATAATGGAGGTGAGCCCCTATATGGTAAAAAATGTCATTTTCATGTACGGTGAGTGTGGGCTATGGTATGTGTAGTCAAAAAGTAGTGATTCTCTCAGCTAGTAATTGAAGCATTCACATGACTGAAGCATCCAGGTGTAGTGCCTGCCCCTAAGTCGCATTTCTGTCATCCTTGCCAAACTCTTTTAGGCCAATTTATGTTTGATGATTAGTATTATTATTTTAGAGATTATCAGATGTTGTTGTACACTCAGTTTATTATATGATGAGATTACTTGGTACTCTATATTTCATGCATGTATGATGATTATTCAATATTTTCAGTTATCGATGATGATTAGTTAGATGGTTTATTATCACACGTGCTTTCTTATGGATACTTACCCCATACTGCATGTGTATGGTGTGCGTGTTTGTTTTCTTTATGTATGGTGTTTCTGATGTGGTTAAGGAAGGGAGTCGTAGTCACCTGCTAGTCGGGATCTACACGATGCACCACTTCTTGCCATTGTCTGTTTAGCTTAGAATATTATGTCTGTACATGCGTGAATTTTATGCAGGTTGCAGGTACCGGGTATCGACTTCCCTGAATTGCTAGGATGAGCGTACCCTATCGCATTATCTCAATGGTAAGAGAGGGGAGATAAACTCTTAAGTCCAAATCCTAAACCCTTTAGCCAATTGTCCTAATTGATAATTAGGACAAGTATCTGAGTTAAGTACCCTCCGAATGCATCAAATGATGTTATTTCGTGATTATAACCCTTTTTGTTTGATTTAGTATGTGTTCTTCTATAATGGGTTTTCATATGTTGCTTTATGAGTCCTTGATGTATTTTTCTATTAATTAAGTTTAATTAAAAGGATTAATTAATGATTTAATTTAATAGAAATTTATTATGATATTTTAATATTTAATTATATTTAATTAATTGAGAAATTAATTGAATAAAAAGTATTAAATTTGGAAATAAAAGTTTTAAGTATAATTTTAGAATGTGATAATATTTATTTAATTTAATAATAATATATATTTAGAGTTCATTTTTAAATAAATGCTAAATATTATTATTAATTGAATTAATAAATATTTTATCAATTAAAGTTTCTTAAATAAATTAAAAGTGGAAAAGATATTAAATTATTAAAGGTTTCTAGATCGCATGATCTAAGCATGAGTTTAAATATAAAAGAAATTAATTAAAATGATTAATTAATGATTTAATTTAATAGAAGATTATTATGACATTTTAATATTTAATTATTATTTTTATTTAAATTAGGAAATTAATTAAATGAAAGGAATTAAATTTGGAGATAAAAGCTTTAAGTCTAAATTTAGAACGTGATAATATTTAGTTAATTTAATAATAATATATTTAGAGTTCATTTTTAAATAAATGCTAAATATTATTATTATTTGAGTTAATAAATATTTTTATCAATTTAGTTTCTAAAATAATTTAAAAAGTGAAAATATAATTATTTAGTAAAAGATTCTAGTTCGCATGACTTATGCATAAGATTAAATAAAAGAAATTTATTAAAAGATAAAAAAATAAGTGAAAATAATAATGTTACTTTAATTTCATAAAGTGCGCATGAGATTAAAAGTAATAAAGATTAAAAATAGAAGTCAAGTGGAATATTAAATAAAGTTATTTAATAATTCAACTTAATATGCATGAAAGATGAATGCAAAATAAAAGAAAAGATAATAAAGGTTAATTTGGAGTTAACTGAGTTGTGCAAAGAGTCTTCTCGGGTAAACGCACAATTAGTGCCTCGATTTGAGGAGAAATTTCTTATCACAACTTTGGGGGGGTTCATTTTGGATATAGACGTATTTGGACAGGAATTTTTGGGAGACAATTTTTGGAAGCGAATTTCAGAAGGCTGATACCAAGAAAGTTTTCGAGAAGAAGGTCATTGAGAGGAGCGAATTCTCTTACAGTTCCTGGAGATTGCATAATAGCATCAGGTTCAGGTAGGGTCTTGTGTTTTGATCACTGATTGAATTATGCAAATTGATATTCCTGTCTACTCCGTGATTGTAAGAACTTGCCTTCTCGAATGTGTCATTTCTTCGTTCTGAATCTTTTGCTACTCGTTTTCATTTGTAAATCTAGATTGAAAAACTGTTTACAAACCTCAGTCAACAATTGAAATAAATAAGAATTAAATCAAGATTTGAGTTTGAATTAAATGGAATTTGAGAAATTTAATAAGGTTAGGGTTGTGAAATTGGATGAAGAAAACTCTAAGTTGGAAAATAAATATGATTGATTTATTTTATTTAAATTTTATGATTGATAAAATTTAATAAAGTAAATTTACTTGAAATCGATATATATAATACATGACTTTATTTATAGAAAACGTTTTAAAAACAAATTGCTTTTATACAAAAAAAATATATATATATAAAATTATTGTTTTAAGTGGGGGGGGAGGGGATCACCCGTACCCACCCCCCACTGCCGACGGCTGACAGCACCTACATCGCAGGTACTGCGACGGTAGGTACAACGTACCTGCCGCCGCAGGCCCTGTGACCGTAGGCTTGCGGCAAAGCCGACGGGCTTTAAACGTATGTATTAAAGTTGTATTTTTTTTTTTTTTTTTTTAATATAATTTTTATTAATTATAAAACAAATTGTATTATTATTTAAAATTTTTAATTAATAAATTTTTAATATATATATTTTTTAATTAATAAATATTTTAATTTTTATTCATATTTAATAATTAAATAATAATGCATTTAACATAGTTTGTAAATATTAATTTATTAATAATTTTGGTTTAATATTAATAAATTAACAAGTAATGAATAGATTAAGATAAGAACAAATGATTATTAAAATTAGTTTAATTAAAGTTAATTAATAATGAATATTAATTGATTAAATGGTAGATTTGGAATATTGACTTAATGGAAGTTATTATAGAATTGGGTTAATCGTAAGGGGTAGTTATGAAAACCTAGTTACTTGAATTCGACGTTAAACTGAAACATAAACCTTACCTTAACTCAATAATATACTTTCAAATCCAATCTCTGAGACTTTGATGTTGTCCTTGTGCTTTGAGTGTTTTGGGGTTGGTTTAGCGTTGACCAGTTTAGGTTGTTACCAGAGGCTCGGGGTTGTGAATGTGATGTCATGATGATTTGGTCTCGATCTTTCTTAACCCAACCATGGTAATGTGATGAAGTGCTCTATGACATGATTGTGTTTACTATTTGTTATTGCTTTCCAGTTTCCTTGTGTGAAGCTGAGGTGTATGTATTTGAGATACTTGACTTAACCATTTTTGAGTCTCGATCAGTTATACTTGGTTTGCTTTTCGGTCGCTTGAGAGGACTGAAGTGTTTGTTATGTTCTTGATGATGTCATGTTTTGACTTGACCATTTTGGAGTCTTCGATCAGTATTGTAATTTACTATTGGGTTACTTTCTGGTTGCTCATTGGAGAACCATTGGATTTTGTGATTTATCATTGATGCCTTCAGTTGCTGATAGAGAACTGTCGTGATCATATGATTATTATTGGATGCTTATCTGTTGCTCATGAAGAACTGATGTAATTTTGTGGCTCATCTTTTATGATGTTTTTCAGTTTCTTGTATAGGACTGAGGTGATTTTATTATGATTCTTGATTTGTGATTTCATGAGCCTAGGGTAGGTTATCTATGTGTAGAGTCGGGAAGTGGCTTGCAATGGGGATCGGGGCCCTAAGAGGCTGCCTGGAGTAACCCATTGTAAGTTGTTTTAATAAGTGAAAACATTTACACTAAATAAGGGAAAATGAACCTAATAAGATAATTGTATGTTCTCTCCCATGCCTTGAGTGCTAGTACAGACTAGGATGGGGTAGAGAGAATGCTTGGTTACGACCTTGCATTCCATAGTATGCCTCATCAGTACGAGAGGATACTAATGGCCGCAGGGATCAGTAGGGACCCGGGATTCCTAAGGGATTGCTCGGGTAACTTCTACGTGAATTTTGCGATGACACTTTCCCGCTTGCATATTAGGTTTCCTACGTGTCTTTGGGGTGCCTCTGGGTCTAGATGTCTATCTATGTTGGAACCCTTGAGTTAGTATACTTTTAGGATTTCCCAGACTTAGAGAGTACTTGTGTTTTGTGTTTTGATACCTTGTTTGGGACTTGAGACTATCTCCTCAGCGCGGTGGGAGTGGACCATTTAGGTTCCACGTGGTCGGGTGGTAGTGCTTTTACTCTTACCATTGAGATCCATTCCGTGGTCACCATGGCTGGAGATTTCGTGATTGGCTTTTACCTTCACTATGTTCTTGGATTATTATGACGGATGGTTAGATTTTATGATAGATGTTTTATCATTATGGATGTATGGATGTATCATGTATGGTGAATAGTTTCATATATTTTTACTGTACCTTGTATCATGGATTTGAGGATGTTGTATCTTGATCTTTACATATGTATATTCTTTTAAACCTTTCATACCCTGTGACATGTACAGTGGATGATGGAGCATTCCGAATTAATTTGCCAAGGAGCATTCGGAACAAATGTATATTATGGACATTGGAGTTTCTGATTATTCTTTATTATGTATGTATTAGTTGTTAGACTTAGAATTTAATTAAATTTAAACGTGACTCAACGTCTTGGGATCTTTAAGAAATGTAACTTGCAATGTATGGTTGTCAATGATTACATGTTATTGCTTCCGCTACTATGTGTTTGATGTGTATGTTATACATTCTTACTTTTAAAAAAAAAAAAATGTTTAGCAAACTTAGTGAAACTTTAGGTTAATTCTTTTGGATCCCTTGGCGGGGCGTTACACCAGGTGACTGAAACATTTCAGAGTGATGGAAGCATCCATGTGATTGAAATGTTCTGAACTGATTGAAGCATATGTGGATTGAAACATTCTAGAGTGACAAGCATTCGCGTGACCAAAATGTCTACAACACTAAAGGCACATTTTGTGACTGACGGATGGTAGAAAGTTTTGTAATGCAACCATTTCTTTATCGAATCCTATAACAAATTTGCATGATGTATTAATGGCAACACGATTCATAAAGAAGAGAGATTGAGAATCAGGTTGATTGTAAAGGAAATCTTATCAATGAAAATCTAGAGTTGTTGTATGTAAATTGTTTACTATAATACAATTTTTTTCTTTGGGGTTTTGAGTGGTGTGTTTTTTCTTGAAAGGGTTTCCCATGTTAAATTTGGTATTTTCTCTATGTCTCGTGCCTGATATGTCTGATATTTTATTTACATGCGCATCTCTACAATTTTTTACTTGTGTATTTCCATATTAATGTGGCATCCAAAAAGTATTTCTATACCATTGCTTTCCTAACATAACAATCCTTATATGATTATAGGTAGTAGGATGGGTAACTACTACATTGTAGCTAGTGAGAAAGCTTTCTGTGTACTTTATTAATTATCATACAATGCTCAATTTTATGTTGAGCTTTAAAATATTCATCCTCTAAAATAAAATAGAGGATTGTATAATTATCAAAGCCATAAGCTCTTGGGTAGCTTCATATGACATACAAGAAAGAGTTCCTATTTAGGGATAAAAAAATCTCCACTACTACTATCATTAAACAAGTCACCCATGCATCTAGTGTATTTTGATGACCATGCCCTGGAAATTATGAACTTGAGAATGATGACTTTTCTAAATTTGAAGCATGGAATCTTATAGCCTGCATGTTGAACTTTGAGTATGAATCTATATTTATGAATTTGAACTACATTTTTGGGCCATTATGATCTCTCACTTTTGAAACAATAAATTTGTTCCTTTGAGCTTTGGAAGTAGAAATCACCCATTTTGAACTAGACTTTGAATATGTGTCAACTCACACTTCTAGATGGTAAATGTGAAACCCAAGCTCTAAGCATTTGAGCTTATATTATTTGAACTTGTACCCTTGGATCTTCAAATTTGAGATTGAGAAATTTTTGAAAAGTAGAGCTCACACACATATTATGAGGTTGAGAAGTTTTTGAAATACCAACATTAAACCCAACTGAAGGAAAATAATTAGATAGATACCATAACACAATATGAGAATATTTGATAATCAAGGGGCACATATATATTCCATCAAAATATTAATTTTGAATCGAAGAAGACAATGAGGAACATGAACAATTAGAATGCCCTATATCAAAATAGACAAAAGGAAAGCATTATTGTATTGATTTCATTAATAAGGAAATACTGTTGAAAACATAAGAGGAGTAACTAAGAGGGGAGGGGTGAATCAGTTACCACTAAAATAGATCCAAATCCCTTAGATGTCAGGACAGAACATAAACTTCACTAAAAAATATTTTTGCAGGTACTCGGTTAATACGGATAATATGTTGTAACTTGGTAACCACTGAAATAACAATTGTAACTTAGTAAATGCTTAACATGAAAATCTTAAGATAGTTTCTATGGTTAACCTTAATTAACTTAGTTGCATACACATGAAAAGAATAGCATGAACACAAGTGACACCAAGATTTAATGTGGAAACCCAATTTGGAAAAAACCACCAACTGCAACTAGTTATTTTTTTTCACTCTTCTGAAGTGAGCCCTATTAAGAGCCAAACCTATTAAAGGTTACAAAACACACTATTAGGTGTGAGCCTGTTAGAGGATTTAATAACCCTATTAGGAGTGGCTTTGTTAAAGGTCTTTAGACACTTCAATATAGAAATGCCACCTTATTAGACGATTTACAAATAGTTGTTAAGCCAACTCTATTAAGAGATTTATTTCATTGATACAATGGTTAGAGAGTAAAAATGAGATGACTTGATTTCTTATGCAACTATATTTCTAATTACATATCTCAATTTTGGCTGGAATACTTGATCCTTCCTGATTGAAAGTATCTTTATAGCTCCTTAAGGATATTCTGCTTATCCTTCTAATTCGCTTCCTCTTAGCATCTTTTATTCTTCCATACACTTGCACATATTCAATCCTCAACTTGACCTTATACTTATATCATATCCATTGTCAAGTTGACTTGAATATAACTTAGAACAATTAATATTCATCTCCTCAGTCGACTAGAACCAACAAACAAATCCATTGAACTCAATATGCCAAAACAAGAAAATCCTTCGTTAGCTAATCTTGCTCGCTAGACACTAAATCAAAAATGATTTTCCTATGTTAACCAAGTGAAGTCAGTTAACACTAGATCTTTGCTAACTTCATTTGGTAACTAAGTGAGCTCGATTAACACTGGTTCCATCCAACTTTCCTTTGTTAACTGAGTGAGCTCAGTTAACACTCAACTTCTGCAAACTTCTCTTCGCAGCCTGAGTGAACTTGGTAGTTATTCCTTTCTAAACTTGGAAAACATTGGAATGCTCGACAGACATAGGAAACTATCTTCATTTCCTAAGTGAGCTCGACATACATTGACTGGTAAAGATATGACATTTTGTGTAACATCAATGACAATACACAATTAACCAATTGTTTTCAACAATCTCCCTCTTTGGCTTTGATGGCAACACAACATGTCGTAATATAATGAAATTTTAGAGAAAAATAATAGTAAGGATAATATCCTTTGTTTCATTCTAATTCTCATCTATGAGAACTCCCTCTATTAGTGTGAACCTCCCTTGCCTTTAGTTTCTCCATCTGTCAACAAACATTCCCTATTTGATATTAGCTTTGAATATTTTAGACCAAGTTCTTCCTTTTCGACATCTCTGATTGAACTCTCCACAAACTTTCCCTCATCACATAACTCTCCATATTTATAAAATTTTCATGAATATGACAATAAGCTCTCCCTCTTTGACATCTTATCCCAAAGAAAATATTCAATGAATATCAATGTACCTCATGTACTGATTCATATGCAATTTGTTCTATCATTACTACATCAACTGACTGTTCTTCAACATGCTCTAGTTGATGCATCACTAAAATTCATTTAGTGAGCTTCAGATAGGGAAATAACCCCTAACTTACCTTTTAGATACAAAAATGCATCCTTAGGTAATAGCTTAGTGAATATGTCTACAAATTGTTCTTTAGTATTCACATATTCCAATCTAACCTCTTTATCTTACACTAATTCTCTCAAATTTTCTTTTATTGCAATATGCTTGGTCTTGGTATGCATCACAAGATTCTTTGATATATTAATTGCACTTGTTTTATTACAGAAGATAATCATTGGATCCTTGATCTCTACCTTCATACTTGCCAATGGTTGCTTAAACCAAACAAAATTGGAACAATTAATTGTTGTTGTAACATACTTTTCCTCTATTGTAGACTGAGAAATGTAGTTATGCTTCTTACTTATCCAAGACACTACTCTTTTGCCAACAAAGAACACTCCATCACTAGTGCTCTTCCTATCATCAACACTTTCTATCCAATCAACATCAGTAAAAACTTTCAAATCTAAAGTGCCTTATTTCTTATACCATAATCCACAATCTTCAATACCCTTCAGATACCTCATGATTCATTTGATTTCCATCATATGATTTTCTTTAGGATTTTCTAAGAATCTTGCCACCATACCAACTACTCATGCAATATTAGGTCTTGTATGCACTACATATTGCATTTTTCCAATCATTACTCTATATGTGGTTTGATCTACTTCCTTGGAATCATCATTTTTGGAAATCTTATGTCCAATAGACATAGGTGTTCCAACTGGTTTTGAATATTCCATTCCAAATTTCTTTTGTATCTCCTTGATATACTTAGATTGAGTAATGTAGATGCCATCTTTCTTCTGTTGAATATGCAATCCAACAAAGAATTTTATCTCTCCAAACATGGACATCTCAAATTATTTACTCATCTCTTCTAAAAAAGCTATGCATAAATCATCATTTCCAGTAAATAATGTGTCATCCACAAATATTTCTGCCAATACAATCTTCTTGTCTGGTCCTTCTTTGATATATAGGTTGTTGTTATCATTTGTTCATTGAAAACTAATCTCTATCAAGTAGTTATGAAGTCTTTCATACCAAGCTCTAGGAGCTTGCTTGAGACCATATAATGCTTTGTGCAGTTTACAAACCATATCCTTTTTGCTAGGATCTATAAAACCTCTAGGTTGTTCTATGTAAACTTCCTCTTCAAGAATTCCATTAAAAAATGTAGATTTCACATCCATTTGATAAACTTTGAATCCTTTATATGTAGTATAAGCAAGTAAAGTCCTAACACCTTCTAATCTTGCTAGAGGAGAAAAAGTTGCACCATAATCAATACCTTCTTCTTGAGAATAGTCTTTGCATATAACCTTTCTTTGTTTCTAAAAATTTCTCCATCTTCATTCAACTTATTTCTGAAAACCCACTGTGTGACAATTCAAATTCTTATCCTTGGGTCTAGGAATAAGAGTCCAAGTCTTATTCCTTTTTATTTGATCTATCTCTTCATTTATTGCTTCAATCCAACTTTCATTATCCAAAGCATCTTTAACTAATCTAGGTTCAAATTTAGTAAGAAAACATGTACCTTTCAATTTGTTTCTTATCATTGTTCCATCTGACTTGTCTCTAATGATCTGATTAGGTGCATGGTGCCTTCTGACATATCTTTCTAACACATGTACTGTGGATTTAGGACTTCTTCCACTTGCCTCACTATGATTTTCTACATCATGCTCGAGTTCCACTATTTGTGACTCAGATTCTTTAGACTCAATTTTCTCTGGCAACAACTCAGTAGCCTCTCATTGCGACTCAGGTCCTTCAGACTATGACTTGGGTTGCATTGGATGCAACTCAGTAGCTTTTGCAGATTTTGGGGACTTGGGAGGTGAAGTCTATTGACTTCCAATTAGATTTTAAAATGTATCAGGTTCAAAGTAAACAAACTAAATGTAATCTTTAGGTTCTTTGTTGCTCTCTTCTTCACTCCTTTATGCAAACTCATTAATTCTCACATGTCCACTTTCTACAATCTTATGAGTGGATTTATTCAAACATTTATATGCTTTACTTCTGTAGGAATATCCTAGGAATATCCCTTCATCAACTTTGACATCAAATTTACCTTTCCTAGTCTCTTTCAGAATATAACCATTGCTACCAAATACTTTCAAGTAACTTACATTAGGTTCGTAGTCATACCATAGTTCATAAGGAGTTTGATTTGAGTCTTTCTTTAGCTATATTATGTTCAAGGTATGCACTATAGTACTGATTGCTTCCTTCTAGTATTTGATTGCAACATTCTTTTCTATCATTAAATTTCTTGCACAACCCATAATTGATCTGTTCCTTCTTTTAGCTATATCATTCTGCTATGGTGTACCAAGGGCTGATACTTGTCTTTCGATTCATCTTTTAGTGTATAATTCATTGAATTCATTGGAAATGAATTCACCACCTCTATCTACTCTCAAACACTTCAACTTCTTTCATGTTTCCTTCTCTACTCTTTCTAGATACCACTTAAACTTTTGAAAAGCTTTAGACTTAACTTTTAGATACATTACAGTCATCATTCTAGAATAATCATCAACAAAAAGAATAAAGTACTTATCTCTATTATAGCTTTCAATTCCAATAGGTCTGCATAAGTCACTATGAACCAGCTCCAAGAATTCTTTAGAATGATAGTTCTTGCTTTTGAAACTTGTCTTGCCCATCTTACCAATTTGAAATTTTTTTAATAGGCCCTTATCAGGTTTCCTCAACCTAGGAATATGTCTCACTCTTTTGTTCTTTCTTATCTTGATTAGGTTATCAAAGTTCACATGACATAACCTTTTATGCCATAACCAACTTTCTTCTACTTGAGCAATAAAATATAAACTTTCACTAAGATCTAGGTAGAATAAATTACCTTTTGTTTGGTTACCAAACCCAACTAGATTTCCTTTTCCATCTACCAGCTTGGCCTTTCCATTCATGAATTCTACCTTGAATCCAATGTTATTCAACTGTGCCACACTCAGTAGATTATTCTTTAGTCCTTTAACCTACTAAGCATTATCACATCTAAGTTCATTGGTTAGTGAGATACAACATTTTTCCTTTATGCAACATGGTTCATTGTTTCCAAATCTTACACTTTCACCATCATAATGTTCCAAACTTCAAACTTTTTTTAATCACCAATCATAAATGTGAGAAATCATATTCAATAATCCATGTATCATTTTTGCTAACATGAGAAACAAGTGCCATTTTATCTTCTTCATCATCAAATTCATCTTTTACAACAATATAGACCTTCTCCTCATCATCTCTACTATTTGAATCTTTAGCCATAAAACAAGACTTCTTACCTTTGTCTTTATAGTCCTTGAAGTTCTTAAAATCCTTCTTGCCTTTGAACTTGTTGTGCTTCTTTTCATCTTTTTCTTCTTTGTTTGGACACCTTGCACCAATGTGACCAACTTCTTCACAAGAAAAGCATATTAAAGGAATTTTATCTTTATACTTTCCTTTGTCTTTGGGATACCTTCTTGCAAGTGATGCTTCAATAGTTTCAAGATCACTATTAGAACTATCTTCTTCTTCACTTTCAATTTTTTTTCCTTTTGACCTTTTAGATTTATTCTTGAGTGACAATTTGTCTTCAAATGCAGACTCAAGATTGCTAGAAGTAGGAACATAATTATCATAGTTATCTAGCTCAAATGTTGTCAATCCTCCAACTACTGCATCTAATGTTATATCATTCTTTGGATTGCATCTCATTTCTTGGATTGTTGATACTCTAATTTCATATACAGGAAGAAGTGTTCTAAGAAACTTACTTACCACTATCTCATCTTCAATCTTTCCTCCTAAAGCTTTGATTGCACAAACACTGGCTTTGATTTTGTCATTGTACTTTACAATTTTCTCATCTTCCCTCATCTTTATTTGATCAAATTGTCCTCCGATACTTTCAACTTTAGCTCTTCTTACATTTTCATCTCCTCCATAGATGGCTTTCAGCTTGATCCACATCTCATAAGAAGTTCCATAGTCTTTGACTTCATCAAATTCAACATAATTGAGAGATGAAGCAATATCAATCATCATAATGTTATGATTCTTCTTCTCTACAATTTTTTCAAGAGCCATAGTTCCAACAGGTGTCATATATTTTGTGTCTAGGTACTTTAATCTACAATGGTTTCCAAATGTAGTCTCATGAGTTCCTGCCATGCCTTGAAGTTATATTTGTTTAGCTTGGGAATCTCTCTTTTGTAAGACATCCTAATCTTTAGCTTAGGTCCTTAAAACCTTTTCTACAAGCACCAAAATCTCTGATACCAATTGTTGGAATTATAAGAGGAGTAATTGAGTGGGGAGGGGTGAATTAGTTACCACTAAAATAAATCCTAGATCCCTTAGATGTCAGGACAAAACATAAACTTCATCAAAAAATATTGTTGCTCAACAAACACACAAGCACTCAATTAATACTGATAATATGTTGTAACTTGGTAACCACTAAAATAATAATTGTAACTCAGAAAATTCTTAACATGCAAATATTAAGATATTTTTTGTTATTAACCTTAATTAACTTAGTTGCATACACATGAAAGAAATAACCAGAACACTAGTGACATCAAGATTTAAAGTGGAAACCCAATTCGGGAAAAACCACCAATTGCAACTAGTTACTATTTTTCACTCTTTTGAAGGAGTCATGTTAGGAGCCAACCCTATTCAAGGTTACAAAACACACTGTTAGGTGTGACCCTGTTAGAGGATGTAATCACTCTGTTAGGAGTGACCTTGTTAGAGGTCCTTAGACACTTCAATCTGGAAATGCCACCTTGTTAGAGGATTTACAAATAATTGTTAAGGCAACTCTATTAAGAGATTTAGTTCATTGATTCAATGGTTAGAGAGTAACAATGAGATGACCTGATTTATGGTGCAATTGAATTGCTGATTACAGATCTCAATTCTAGCTCGAATACTTGATCCTTCCTGATTGAATGTATATTTGCACCTCCTTAAGGATATTTTGCTTATCCTTCTAATTTTCTTCCTTTTAGCATCTTCTATTCTTCCATACACTTGTAGACATTCAATCCTCAACTTGACCATATACTTATATCATATCCATTGTCAAGTCAGCTTGAATATAAATTAGAAGAATTAATATTCATCTCCTTAATCAGCTAGAACCAACAAACATATCCATTGAACTCAATATGCCAAAAAAGAAAAATCCTTTGTTAGCTGACCCTGCTTAGTAGACACTAACTCATAAATGACTTTCCTGTGTTAACCAAGTGAACTTAGTTAACAATGCATCTTTGCTAACTTCATTTGGTAATCGAGTGAGCTCACTTAACACTGGTTCCATCCAACTTTTCTTTTTTAATCGAATGAGCTCAGTTAACACTCAACTTCTGTAAACTTCTCTTCGATGCTCGAGTGAACTTTGTAGTTACTGCCTTCTAAACTTGGCAAACACTGGAATGCTTGGCAGACACAAGAAATTGTCTTCATCATTTGAGTGAGCTTGGCATACACTGACTAGTAAAGATATGACATTTTGTGTAACATAAAAGACAATACATAATTAACCAATTATTTTCAACAAATACAATAAAGGAGTTTAGTTGCATATACCAACAAGTAATTACATAAAATTGTCTTACTTCATAACATGTATCTTCACTATAATTTCTATATTCACTATGTTCACTTCCCTATGCAAATGGTCTTGGTATCCTTTATAAAATATAAAAGGATCCGTGCAAGCTTCATATGACAATTCCTAACTAAAACCTAAAATGGAACTAAACACAAGTATTTTACAATAGAAAATCACACATAATTAATGAATCCAAAAGCTCTTGGCCATCCTTCCAAAGAGTCACATCCTTTGACTTGAGAAAATGATCAAATCTTCAATAATCAAATGTGTTCCATTATGCATTAATATGATATCCTACACACAAACTATTTTAATTAGATAACCCTTTAATCAAAGAGAAATATAACCTTACCTCAAAATGTGTATAGCTTTGTAGAAATTTGCCAATATCCCAGCAAAAACTTAAACATTATGTATTAGGGTTTATCATAAAAGGATATTTATAAATAAAAAATAGAAATGCTGATCTTTTAGAGAAATATTTGACTCAAGAGATAATACATTTAAATTTACCCTCATAATAATCATATTGAATGAAGCTTTAATATTTATTTTGGAAATACAATATTTCTAATAAAGCATCTTCCTAAAAGTATTACAATATTATTGCACGTAAAGATAGGAAAGATCTAATCCCAATATTAAGTAAAGATCATATTTACTCTCTGAAATAAAAATCGGAATAAAACTTGGGCTTTTATGAGAAGTTTGAAATCATTTCTTCCCTTAATATTTAAAAAGAAATCAAAATTGAAAGCAATTTCCAACATTAAGGAAAATATAAATGATTCAAATTTTTTTATTAGTGGGAAACATATCTTTCCTAATAATGTTTAGGAAAATATAACATTAAATTCATTTTTCTAGTTGGAGCGATCTTTTCAACACTCAAAACCTATTCCTGGGCAAATATTATAATCAACTCTTAACTTTCTCCTATATTCTCAAATTTTTAGGAAATGATAATCACAACAACTCCCACAATCATGCCAACAATGCCTTTGGACCATCTTCATGTAGTGATTCCAACAATCCACAAGTAAATAATTTACAAAGAATATCATCCATTGTCGTGACTTTATGTTGACAAGAACATCCATGGTTAAATCTGCTAATCTATAGATTTGAATCATAATCTTTGCGAAATGGTGGAATTCTTATATATAGTGAGGATTATACACCAATATTCATGAAATCATCGAGCCACATATGCAAAATAACACACACACAAACACACACACACACACACACATCTCCATGCATGCAACAGAAAAGTCATAAATATGATGAAGCTCAACATGTGGATTCTATTTTATCATACCTAATATTGAATTTGCATTTTGTACATTTCACAAGCATGATTCCCTCTTTAAATTTTACTTAAAAGTTAGAGAGATATATTGGGAAGTGAGGAAAAAATTACTTCTGCTATTATTTTCTTTTTAATCTTACCAAAATATTTAATTCAACTTTAGAGAGGATTTGAAATATTCAATGCATCAATCTAAAATATGGATACTTTAAACTCATAAATGTATTAATAGTATTCCATATATCTTTACTAAAGCCTTTCAGTTAATATTGGGAGAAATAAAAAGGATAAGACTAATCACGAAAAATATATTAATATTAATGATCATTTAGATGACACTTTACATGAAATCAAATGATATTCTCAAATGCTACAACTATAGTGGAGAATAAAACTTTCAAACATAAAGATATTAGGGTTCCAAGTGCTTATCCAAGATGATTTTAAATTTGAAAATAGATGCATAACTAGAGCTCAACCATCCCTTGCATGCATCTGAAATGCTTAATCATGGAGAACCTTATCTTTTGGGCATAGTTTGGAACTTTGAATTTAGGAAAATTCACACTCTTTTTTAATTTTGAAGTTAGATCCTTATCTTTTCTTGTTCAACTTTCTCTATAATTGGTGAACCTAAGTTGTGCCCTTTTTGGAGTTAGATTCTTTGCATGTTCCTCTTCATATTTTTGTGCTCTTGTTTAGCTAACATCTTGCATTATGAAGATCTTTTGGTGTATATCTATTTTTTCAATATTCTCCTTCTTGCATCTCTTTACAACACATCTGACATAAATGAGAGTTTCATGTATTTTATTGTGTTCATGAATCTTAATTGTCTTCTTGGTTATACTATTATAAGGTTAATGAATACATCTTTTCCTTCTTCCAAGTTTATGGTTAAATCTTTATGTGGTTGGCTTATTTATTCTTTGCATCATGTGAGACCTTTAGTTGATGATGTTCCTAATCATAATCCTAACCCTCCTACTCATTTTCCTAAGCTTCTTAATCCTCCTTCTCCTTCTTAATCTCCTAGCACTTCTCAAATGCATGTTCAAGCTCAAACTTTAGTTCATGATAATGATGTTACCACATTCCTTGAAAAACCTTCTCCTCCTACTTGTAATAAGGGGAAACACAAAGTTTCTTTTATTTCTCCTCCTATTATCAAATTCCTTACACTACCTTTGCTCGTGATTCTAATAAAAAATATCAAGCCTATTGAAGATTTGTAGAATAATTATCTTAAAGGTTATTACAATAAGATACTCATAGGGATTTGGCTTTATAGGTGTATATTCAAGTGGTTATTGCTAGAGTAAATTTTTTTAGCATTCCTCTTGAAGATTGTCTTTTCGCATTTTCACATCCCTTTCATTATGATAATTCTCACATGATTCCTGATTATGTCAATTTTTTTCTTCTATAATGGGGAAAAATATTATTTAGGAATTTTTCCTATTACTAGTGAGGTGTCATAATTTCTTCATAATTGCACTTAGTCTGTCATCTTACCTATTGGAACAGATTCCCCATTATTTTATATAATGTGCATTTAGAATCTCCCAATAGTTCTCCTTTTTCTTGTTTCCTTTACTAATGGGAAAGAATTTCTTTTCTTTTCTTTTCTTTCCTTTCTAATGATCTATTCTTTCTTCTTTTTTATGCAATTTGGTTATCCCTAATTACATAGATGTATTATCTCTATATATTACATTACATCACTTATGTTTCTTTGGATGTTATAATGACATCCTTTCCTCTCTTATTTCTCTATGGATTTGTATATTTTATTGAACATTATTATCTATAGATATGTATTGCTTTGTTATGTGCACATCTGTGTGTTTTTATTTAACAAAGCATTTTCCATATTTTAGATCTTAATACTTCTCATATCATGATCATCTATACCTTATTTTACATGTGATATCTTTTCTATTGGTTATCCCATGTGATGTTTCTTTCTTCCCTTTTATGGTGTAGCATTATATTTTACTTGTTGGATATTAGATGTTTGCGTTTTGTGCACGATTGTCAGTTTTTGGTTATGATTCATCCTTATATTCTTCAAGATCTTTTTATATAATCCACAATAGATTTAATTTTATTGTCTCACATTTGGGGGTCAAGAAACTTTGTATATATCCTTCATCTCTTTTTCTAAGGATCTACTTTTTTAAAGTTTACATGAAACTTGTTTATTACGTGACATTGTTCTTTTCTTTATAAACAAATGTCTTGACTATGGATTCTCTCTTTTGAAAGAGGTACATATCCTAGGTTGTCACATCTTCTTTATCAAGTAAAACTCTCCATTACACTATTTTAACTTTCTTGGAGATTGTAATCCTTCATCCAAGGATCTTTATTTTACTTATTTATATAAAGGGTTGAACATGTGTATTTTTGTTCTTTTTCCACTCTTCTTTTCTTGAGATCTTATCTTTATCAAGCATTCCTCTTATATGGATGCATTATTATTAATATTTCTTCCTTTTGAGGGTCCTCTTTCCATAGGTGATACATCCTTTTCATAAATTGTCTATGTTCTTAGATTGAAAGAGTTAAGGCTCATTGCTATAAACGTAGTCCACCTTGTTGTTTTAAGGATATCTCCTTGTTGTGTAAAGTAGGTATCCTCTTTCTCTTCCTTATCATGTCTAGTATCTTGACATGATAAGAAGGGGGGAATATATAAACCTTCCTTGTACATAGTCTATTCTCTCATGGGGTAGAAAATACAAATTTTGAGCATGGCTTAGAGTACTTTAGTCTGAGATGCTAGGAACACTTTCTAAGTTATTCTCAAATATATGCATTGTTACTTTATCTCTCTCTTTTGCACACACAAACACATATGCTAAATATCTCTCTTTTGGAAATTGACATTACATGATAAGTGGGGTTGAGGTGGAATTCCTAGATGATGTGGCAACACGAGCTGGTCAAAGATGATAAAGTGCCTACATATATGACACGTGGGGCTTGGCATGCCTATTGTACCATGTAATACTATGTGTCAACTATTGTACCTAATGTCAACACTTTAAATGAAGCGCATGTACCTCCTTACATTGCACTTTGCTTTGTTTTTATAAAAAGCATGCACGATGATATTTAGAAAATAATACTTTGCTTTTTATTTTAAAAAGGCACGCACATTGATTTTTGAAAAGCATGTAATTTTAAAAACTTCAAATCATCACCATTTTTTTTTGGATGTATTTTTTTAAAGAAAATAATATTGTCGCTTCTCAAGATTCGTGCCCAAGCAAAATTATTTTGCCTCTCTAGTCAATTGCGTCCAAATTTGACATATTTTATATGGAAACAAGGGTTTTTGTTGCTACAAATCCAACAGTGAGTTCTATTTTGGCTCAAAGTGTACAAAAAAAGTGACCCCCTAGATCCAATACAAAAAACCTCTAAAAAATAATAGATCTAAAAACCAAGGTCAAACCTCTCATTAAGAGAACATGAGCATGAAATTCTGAAGCTCTGATACCATTTTGAAGTTGATGAAAGCTTAACCCAACAACTTCCAAGAATTATTGCATGCAAACACCTAACACATAAAAAGAGGAACAAAGCTATGGAGGCTCGAATTCAAAGATCCAAAGAAGACAAGACATTCTTGATGTGCGAAAAAGAATTGTGAATTGTATTAAATGAATGAATAGAATTACAATTACCATCATTATAAAAGGAGAAAGGTAAAACCTAAAAGGTTAAAATCCTAAAAGGAAATATCCTAGGTTGCACGATAATAATTAATAAAAGAATTAATTATTATATGCCTAAAATTTAGCTTAAGTAAACTAGAGATAATAAGTGACTTAATAATTAAATCAAAATGATTTAATTAATAAGACAATATCTTATTACTCTAACAACTTCAATAATTTTCCACTTGTTTCGTTTCAAAATTTATAAAATAATTTTTTACTCTTAGTAAATGTATACTAATCCTAAACTTATTAGGCAAATATTATCCACTACATGACACTTGTCTTACTATTGATAATGACTATTAATTTATAATTATATAGTGCACTAGTATAATAGTATATAATGTTTGTTTTGAACAATGATTCAAAAATGAATAATAAAAAATAAATCAAATAACTAGAAACAAGTACTTAATCACTCTGTAGCACTTATCTATTATTGATTTAGAATAAAATATTTATGTTGGGTCAAGTTCAACTTTGATAGTGGGATCCTACAATTAAATCAAAACTAAGCATATTTTATTGACTCAAGCACAACACATCAATGCTAGGGACTTATATAAAAGAAAAGAAAAAAACCAATAGTATTTTGGAGATACAAGACATGAGCCCTCTTATCTATCATTGAAAGGCATGATATCTAGAACTAACGCATGGGTCCCATGGGAGGGGCTTGGGCTCTATTTTTGTGGAGCGGGTGGCTCCATGATACTTTTTTTAGGGGGGGGCTAAAGTGTTAATTGGAATCTTTTCCTATAAAATAGGAGCCTCGAGTTCTTATCCCTCTCAATTTGAGCGGGTGAAAAAGGGGTGGGGCTGAATTATGCCATTTGTCAACAATCTACACTTTTTTTTCACCAAAATGAATTCCCACCAAACAGATTTATGAATAAATTTAATTTAATTTTTTTTAAATTCATGAGACAAAAGCTTCCTTAAATTTAGCAGCCATGTTTTTTTAAAGCAGATTCACTTATAAATTCATAAGACCGCTTCCCTTTTTAAATATCCCAAAAAAATCTCAGCAGCACTCGCTCTACTTTTAAGGAAGCGGGTGCCCATGACACCCCAGCCTAATCAACATTCGAATTCATAAGGATAGATACATCGTTATTTGCATTAAATCAAAGCCCTTCAACCTTTTTAGTTAAAAAACAAATAGATCGTAAAGAATCACAGTGAAATCAACAATAAAACCTTACAATTAAAAATGATAAATTAAGCAGCGTAGAAAGGGAGATTCTTGCATCAGTTAAAAGTATATATGCCACCGTTGGAAGAATCTGCAGATTTTGGCAGATTTAGCAGATTCGCATATTAAACAGAGTTTCCGAAGAAGGCATTTCATTTTTTTGATGGTTACTATGCAAAGGAGATACCAAATTTTAATCAGTTATATCTTGCTTTTATGAAGAATGAACGATAGTGATTTGGAACTTGGAACCCTGATTTCGATGTCAGCTTGAATAAGAATAAAGTAGAAAATTGTTTCCCTTTATGGAATATGTTCGGAAGTGTAATGGCTAAGGGGTATGAGGTCTATCAAAAAAAAGTCGTTTAGTATTTTCTTATATATTTAGGAATCTTATGGATATTTCTTGTATTGGGTTCTTAGATTATTATTTTATATGCTCTCTATTTTATAAGTATCATTATAAGTGTTGGTAGAAGGCTTAAAACTTCATTTTTTTAAATTAATACTTTTAGGTTATTAGGTTAATTTATGTATACATTGAACGTTGAAAAATTAAGAGAGAAATCTTTATAATTCTATATTTTTTTGTTCAAGTTGTTATTATAATAATTGTATTTAAAATGAGACATGAATTAACGTCATCATCATGAGATCGTTCTTGTTGATATATTTGTATTCTTGTATTTTCTATCATTTTCTATGTAGTTGGTTTTAAATTATATAGTACAACATTAAACTATATGTTTTCGTTATTTTTCATATTCTCAAGTTGACAAATCAATTTGCTAGTGTCACCTCCAAACCTATTATAGTTCATCTTTTATCTTATTGGTTTTCAAACATGCACTGTTTATTTGGTCATGAGTGTTTTCTTACACAAAGGAATAAATATTTCAAGGATGATATTGTCCCTTTCCTCACACATTAATTGCCACTTCTCATCTCACGGGCGAACCATTTCAATTGCATTACTTGGATTCGCGAATAGGTGATACTTAAGTCAAGCCCAAATAAGTCATTAAACTTTTATCCAATTTGGATATCAAGCTCAATGAGTCATGGGCATATTATACACAACCATCATTTCATTAAATTTGGGTTTAAAAGTAAAAGTCTAGTCTCCAATAATAACATTAATAGTACATTTAAAATGTTAATATTTTATTTTAATTGTACAATTTCAAGTTATTTATTATTAGTAGGAGTTGTATTATGGCTTAGACTCAGTAAGGTTATAGATGAGCATTATGGAGTAATAAGGGCATTGTATAGTGATGAGCATATTCAACATTTGGATCAATAAATTGTCACAGTATGAAAATTCAAGGTCAAGATTTATCAGTATCTTGACTAAGGTCCAACTAGCTTTCAATTGATTTATGTTTTGTTCTTAAGGAGGTTCCTTGTCTTAGTACACTCGCAAGCATCCATATTGCAAACCTTGGGATTTGAGATATTATCAATATGTGTGACTATAATCACTTAAAATTGGTCTTCTAAACTAGGTGCCCTAATCCTAAATATCAAACAAATATCATCAAATTCATGGTATGTTTCGAAGAATAAAACCTATTAATATCATGACTACTTTGATGATGATATTTTACAAAATGACTTAGGATCAAAGGATCAATGAAGAGGTTTGGAAGGGTCAATTGGTTTGATAGGAGGGAGTTTAATCATATTTTCATTCATTAACTTCAACATCACATTATATAAAGATTTAAAAAGTGGAGTAAAATTATGAGAAGGTTGATAAAAAAAGGAAAAAGGAGCCATACCTTTATGTACCACTGCCACTTGTTCATCTACTATTTTGGATGATTTGTTTATCTTAATGTAGTTGTTAAGCTTATGATATTTTCTAAAATTAGATGGTGTTCCACTATTATCAATAAGAACATGAGCCATTGAAGTGACACTCACAAATTGACTGACTTGAGGTTGATAATGATGAAACACTACACACAATTGTGAGAATGAAGAAAAAATAGTAGGGAGAATACTATCTCTAATACATTTTGTGAATTAGAAACAAGAACATGTTGTATATCAACATCAAGCATATGATAAGAATATGAGCATGCAAATTCTTAAATCTACCTATAAAGTCACTAACTTTTCCTTTAATACTTTATTTATAATACATCAAGTTAGTCAAAGAGATTCGATGACCAATGTCATTTCAAAATTGTTGAATGAAAGCATTAGCAAGATTTTTAAGGGAATAAATAGAATAAGTAGGCAAAGAACAATACCAATGTTCAAAATGTTCTAATGAACATCTTAGCCATAAACCTAAAGTCATAAGAAAAATCACTACACAATGTTCGAAAAGTTCTAACATGAGTCACAAAACCACCCTTACCATTATAAGTCTCCAGATGTTGAATCTCCATAGCTAGTGGGATAATGGCATAGACAATATCACCTAAAAAATGACTAGAAATATCATAAGTAGGGATATTGAACTTGGATTGAGTCAAAGAAGAAAGTTGATACAAAGAAGAGAGTTTGAGATAAACAATTAATTTGGTAATATCAATAGAAGAACTAATGGGAGAGGTACATTAGAAATATTAGGAAGGTTGTTGTATGAAGCAGAAGGAATGGTGAAAGAATCACAAAGAATTTTAGGAGAATTAGATGAAGGAATATTGAAATATGAAAAAGGAATAATCTTGTACAAAGGCATAGGTAAAGGTATTGGCACACATGAACCAATTTGTAATGTCCCCACTAATTAGTTCATTAATACCTACAAAATCAAAGTTAGAATTTATACAAATATGTATATATAAATATATTTTACTATTCTAACCATTTGTCATCTAGCCATTCGTATAGGATTACTCATCTCTCGCACTAGCACTAAAGCCATTCATACGAGGAACGTAACTCCTATACCGACAGTATGAGATTCAAGTCTATATGAATGGCACTGGCTAGTATATACTGACAGTATGAGATTCATATAGATTCCTATACTTGAATCTTTGGCACTGGCACAATAGCCATTCATACGAGGATCTCATCTTCTATACTGGCACTATGAGATTCCATTTTCTTATTTAGCCATTCATATAGAAATTCTCACAATCTCTACACTGGCATGTAGCCATTCATATAGAGATGAGCATAGTTCCTACACTAGCACTATGGAGTTTTAATTAACCAATTAGATCTATTGGAAACACGTGACTATCTTGCAATACCTTGATTAATCCTTCACAAATAATAATGTTGATTCATCAAGTCTCATTATTGAAGATCACCCTTGAATGTTATGACTAAACATTATCCTTTGTATATATTCCCATATTTAGTTAATACTTCCAATTTATCCCTTTAATAGATAACTAAAAGAAAATATTACAAATATAAAGGGATGCTTCAACTATCGATTTACCTCAAAATGGATTTCCCTTATGAACTACCATGTATGTATCTATATCTATTTAAGAAGCTATCATAACCACAACTATTATATTTAAAGGGAAATATTAAATAATTTACCACTTATTTATGTGATCGGTATCCAGGACCTCTCCCAATCCTTGTAATATATACTTTGATACTTCAAATATTGGAATCCTCGTGTATGCAGAAGGATTAACTTGAATACGTTGCTTCCTTAACTTTCTCGTGTACCAATCCTCGTCAGCAAGACATCCAAAGTTTGGATTGCGTAGTATGTATGCTGTAGTGCTTCCATGGAATTCGGGTACCCACGTCTTCCCTTCATGGGATAAGAAAAGGCCCACTTTATTATTATTTTATTTATTTGTTTCACTCTCTTAAAAAGTCTTATTCGATATATATATTAGTTGGATAATTTGTTGATTTAATAACTTTGATGTTTGATAAGATATAATATGTAATTATTATTCACTCATTTTTATTCATTATGGATAATCATTAATAACATTAATATTATGATTATTTTATTGATTAATTATTATATTATGTTTAGAGATTCAAGTCTAAAGAATAATGTACATACATATGCATTTGAAGTATTATTCAACTGTTAATTTAGGCTCATGACACAATTGTAGGAAGAGATGGAACAATAGGATTAGGGAAACTCACATGTGTAGGGTGGAAAGGTTGAAGTGAAGTCGTGATGCGAGGTCAAGTATAAGTGGAGATTATAAGGGTAGAAGTGGAAAATGGTAAGGAAATTCTAACACTCATAGGAGGAACATAACCTATCTCTTGAGAAAATTCCTTTATAGGCTTAACATTACAATCAATAAGACAACAAATGCTATGCAAGATATTAGTATCCATTCATCATTTTGGATTAATTTCCTTAATCCTTCAATAGTGGAAAGAGTGTAAGTATTGTGATGTTCTTGAGCTAACTAAGTTTCAAACTTTTCAAATACATGAGTAAGATTTTGGACATGATTAACATTTCAAATTTATGGGTAAGATTTTGGACATGCACTACAACATTTGGGGTCAAATTGCAATGGCAATTTGTGATGGCTGTCTAATTTGTGGTAATTTTCATTTTATTTTTCAATTGTCCTTGACGTCGTCACAATATTGACGTAAGCATCATAATTTCAATGCTGGTGTAATTATTTTAAATTTTTTTTTTTTTTTAAAATGACATAAATCATTCCCCATTTGTTTTTATTGTGGAGAGATGTGCGCTAAAGAAGGTGGAGGTCTCCAAACGAGGGCAAAGAGCTCTAAACATCGTCATGCCCTTGTGCGTGGTGCATTTTGTTCATGTGATATATATATATATATATATATATATATATATATATATATATATATATATATATATATATATATATATATATATATATATATATATATATATATATATATATATATATATATATATATATATATATATATATATATATATATGCATTCCTTTGACATGCCCTTTCTCTGCAATTTTGTTGTGATCTCTGCATTTAGTTGCCATGCATTTGCTCTATAATTTGGTTGTCATGCCCTTGTGATCTCTACATTTTTTTTATCATGTCCTTGCTCTGTGATTTTTCTCTATGAATTGGTTGCTGTGTCCTTGTCATCTCTATCTTTTGTTGTCATGCCATTGCTTTGCAATTTTGGTGTCATGCCCTTGCTCTACGATTTTGTTTTCATGCCGTGCCCTTACTCTATGATTTCATTATCATGTTGTGCCCTTTCTTTGTGATTTCATTGCCATGCCCTAGCTCTATGATTTTCTTCAAGGGTATGTAAATGTTGGTTTCTTTTCCTTCTAAACTGGTATCTCTTTATATCACCTTCTGAACATGTATGTTTAGAGATCTTTTTTAAGGTGCTTATTACATCTTAGCACAACAGAAAAATTGATTTGGCTGCATACATATTCCAAAATCCAAATAATAATATAAAAAAAAATCACTCAACCCATGCAAAGTGACTTACCTCAAGATCCTCCACAAAAATAATGCAGACCAAGAAAAATGGGCAAAGTTCGCAAGAAATTTTACAAAAACATATCATAGCAGATATTTTTAGAAAGAAACTAGCCATAGCTAGTTAAATGGATCTAGTTGCTAATTAGTTGGTTTGACTAAAATTCCTGTATAATTGTCATCATATTAGGTACAATAAAATGAACAATTAGTTGTTCCCAGCTAACAGGATCAAATGCAGTTTTCCAAGGTGATAAAATTGCATATGCAAGGAATTGAAGAATAACTTTAGTGAAGAGTTGAGTCTAATGAGTTGAAGAAGCAAGTTTTGCTTCTATATAAATTCCATAATCACGAGGCTCATTCCCTTGTAGAAGCCTCTGCCAAAATGAGATTACCTCTAAACCATGCAAAGGATGTTGAAGTGGTTCCCAACCTTGAAACACTCTTATAAGCATTTGATACTTGGGATCATCGCAAGAAGACTGTGCCAATACTTGAAACACTCTTTTAAGAATTTAATATCTGGATGGTAAATTCTCAAAGACACATGCAAGTGATTCCAATGTCATAGTAACTATTGCAACACTTTCTTGGATTATATCCAGTGGCTCCCATAATATCCTCAATGTTGTCTAGTTGTTGTTTCTGTCGTGCAGTCTCTTTCTAAAGCTGCTCCTTCTCCTTCTCTTTCTAAAGCCACTCCTTCTCCTTTTCTCTCATGCCTTAAATTTTGATTATCAAACTTCTAAATATCCACCTTTACCTTATCTAAAATTAGCTTCACTTTGTGTTGTAACTTTGGTATAGGTGTGTGATCATCGATAGCTTTCATTTAAGCATTCAAGTTTTGAAGATTGGTCAATACCCTCACTTGCAGACCTCTCATGTCAAGAACTTTATGTATTGTTTCAACACCATGTTCTTGCTTCTAAGCTAACAGTTCTCTAGGTGCATTTTCTTGTAAAACATTAATTTTGTTGAACAATTGTAAACTCTTAGAAAGTGCATTGTTGTTTTCATGTATGTATGTATATATAATAATGAATAATAATAATGTTTTCATGTATGTCAAAATAATAACTAACATTACCATTGGATCATATAATAATGAAGTAATCAACCTAGTTAATCAACAACTACGCCAATTTAACTGTTATTTCTAATGTCATAGTACCTTCAAATGCATTTTCTTGTAAAACATTGATTTTGTTGAACAATTGTAAACTCTTAGAAAGTGCATTATTGTTTTCATGTATGTATGTGTATATGTATGTATGTATGTACATGTATGTATGTATGTATGTATGTATGTATGTATGGTATATATACAAAGAGATCTTGTGGATTGTGGATTATGGATTATAAATGAAAAAGAAAATAAAACATGACATTAATCATTTTCCATTTGTTTTGATTGATTGTGGAGAGCTGCATGCGAAAGAGGGTGAAAAGTTCTGAACAAGGGTGGAGAGCTCTAAACGTTGGTGGACATAACTGGAGATCTAGGATTTTGTTTTTGTTTCCTTGTGATCTCCATGCCCTTGCTTTGCAATTTTCTTCAAGGGGAGAAGAGGTATCTATGTAAATTTTCTTTTCTTTTCCTTCTAAACATGTATCTCTTGTTCATATATAATAGCTTTAGTCGGATTCAAGTATAACAGATTATGATGATTGTATGCATATGTGCATGTATGTATGTAAATCAATTCACTATGTGAACTACTTTACATGCATACATACACACTTGCATAGTACTTGTGCTAAATTTAATTAATCATTCATGTCTTGAATTCACAAGCAATCATCCTTGCATTTAATCAAATTTATTCATACCAACATAAGTATGCAGAACTCTGTACTTATAGGTTATATTATCTCTTGGTGATTGAGTAAAGATCTCATGCATAATATCGTCTAGGTAATGATCCGATGCATTCACATTAAGTCATAATAGGATTGAGAAGATGATCTATTTATGTTACTTCATACTTGTTTTATTGAACATTTTATTTAACATAATTCATAATACTAGAATTATACAACTACAACTAGTACTCTTTTTTATTTTATTTAATCACATACATTTAATACTATTATTTTTCTTTAAATTGGACTATATATTTGTTATCACTAAAAAACCAATATAGATCTCTGATAGTTATCTTTTTTAATTTCATAATCTTCATATTTAATGTGAAGAGTTTCCACTACTGGAAAATGGAATAGCCACAATGTGGAGCTACATAGCTCATGGCTTTTTCCACAAAATTACATTTTAATTTTAATTTTTCCTTCAAAAATATTATAGGTGAATGTTCTTCTAATTTTCCATATATTTAATAATTTTTTTCTTGTCATTTGAGGTAATTTTCTATTATGAGATAGAGACATCTATCATAAGGATGGACATGCCAATTTTGATCATCCCACTTTCAAAGTCGATTCCCTTATCAAATTAACAAATCTACTTGAAATTGACATCCTAATTTTCTACAACTTGCCCGATCATCCATTGACACAACCATCTTCCTCCTATCCCACCATAGCATGCAACCCTTGTTTGAGGTTTATATCTTAGTCCCACTATTTCAAAAGAACAAGTCTAGTGATTTGTATCTAGAAAATTGATGATATAAAAATTCAATATGGAGGAGGATATGTTGGCATCACAAATGAATCATCCCATATCCATAAACAACATCTAATCTTCTGTATGTCTCTCTTCTCTAAAGACCCAATACATGGAACCATTATCATCATGAGTAGACTCACTCTCCTTAGATGAATTTAATCAAAACTATTCATACCAAACTAAGTATGTAGAAATCTGTACTTACAAATTATATTATCTCTTGGTGATTGAGTAAATATCTTATAACTCCCCCTGAGTTGATCATGCCTTGTCATGTCATGAATTATGATGTCTTGTGCCATTATGCCTAATGTTCTCTTTAATATATCTTCACAATATTCACAATATTATCTCCCCCTTTGGATATTATCTCCCCCTTTTTGATACTGATGTCAAAGGGTCCTAAATAGTAATGCCATGCTTGACCAAACAACTCTACAAGCGCAATTGTGTACGAGTCCTATATTGGTCAGTGTGGATAATCTCCAAAAGTCAGTAGACAAACTCAAAGAAGCCAAGGTGTCACCACAAGAACCACCTCAAATCATTCAAACTACTAGGCTTACATTTCTACCACCTCCATCACCACCAAGAATAGCCATTCAAGCTCATCAGGAGCCAAGTGTAACAACAGAGGTAGTCACAGGGATAACAGTTCAGACAACGAGTATACCTCCAACAGCAGTGACATAAGAAGAAGCCAAGCAAGAAGAAGAGGACAAAGAAGAAACACAAGATAAAGAGGAGTCTGCAATACAAACTTTGGTTGAATTACCAAAAATAGGAACTCCCACCAAACCCAGTCATAAGCTGAGTACTAAAACGATGACCTTACATGTCAATACACCAAGCTCAAGCTCTGCTAGGTTAGCCAGGACCATTCATTGTGGTATTCCTGAGCTTGATGAATAAATTAAAATACCCTATTATGATTCAAGCACTTTAAATGAGGAAAAGATGAATGAAATACAAAGTGCATTGGATAAGAGAAGGAGGCAAGAGGCAATGAGGAAAGACTACAAATACAAGTAGACAATGAATGAGATAAAAGATATATTCATGGATGCTTTCAGGCTTCAACCTCCAGATGCAAACAAGCCAGTACTTGAGCAACTATCTGATATAGTTGATCAAGTGAATAATGAAGACCATGATACTAATGTTAAACTAATGGAATGGTTAGAAAAGAAGTTTGTAGGAAAAGTCAACTAGAAAATAGCTAATAACATAATTTTGGGACATGTTGACCTAGCTAAGAAATTGGAAAATGTAAAGAGTGTATTAGGGAACATATTTTCCCTTTACAGCAAATTGTGTGATTTTTCCAGGTTCACACAAGAAATAAATCCAAAAATTTTGAACCTTGAGAGTAAATTAAAGCTCTCCAGCATGCAACTACCCTCAGATCCTACACAAAGTGAAAAGCAATTTTCTCAAACACTTCACACTCAGAGGGAATTAGCTGCATTATCAGCAGAAGAGGCCACTATCAAAGAAAAGTTGATGCAAATCCAAGCCTCCATCACTCCTCACTTGGAAGTATTACACAAGGAGCAAATGTATGTAGAAACAGTTCTGAAGAAGGATCCAAATATTTCTACACATGAAGGACTTGTTGATCTAGTAGCAGAGCTTGCAATCCAACAAAAGTCATTGGCTATTGCCTTAAATAACTGGGATGTAGCTCTCCAAATACTCCTTCAGGTAAATAAGACATTTTTGGCCAAGCATGGCATTACTATTTAGGACCCTTTGACATCAGTATCAAAAAGGGGGAGATAATATTCTAAGGGGGAGATAATATTGTGAAGATATAATAAAGAGAACATTAGGCATAATGGCACAAGACATCAGAATTCATGACATGACAAGGCATGATCAACTCAGGGGGAGTTATAATAATTTTGAGATTAGTGAACGTGCTCATAAGATCAGATAAATAATGCTTAGTCAAGTGTTTTTGACACTCATGTCAAAGGGGGAGATTGTTAGTCTAAGAATGGTTTTGACACTTGAGTGCCAACACACTTAACCACTTTCTACATTAAAGTCGAGTACACTATGTATGTCGAGCCACAGCTTGTGCTGAGTCAGGAAAGCCATCAGGTGCCGAGTGATCTTCAGGTGCTGAGCAGCCTTTAGGTGCCAAGTGATCTTCAGGTGCCGAGCAGCCTTTAGGTGCCGAGTGAAGATCAAATGCTGAGTGACTATAGGTGCCGAGCATGATCCAAGTGCTGAGAAATATTCAGGTGCTGAGTCATAAACAATGCCGAGCAAGATAGGAACAATATAGGAGCCGAGTTACAGAAGGTGCCGAGCATCAGGAATCTATAAGTGCCGAGTAACTCAAAATCAACATATGAGTTTGTAACTTCACAAACTCAGATGTAAACAATTTTCATGGCCAACATATGATGAATCTTGAAGGATTTAAGTGATAAGATCAAATCATTTATATTTCCTATGCAATCTACTTGCAGCCAATAAGAAAAATGGAGACGGTTGTAATATCTTATTGGAAAGAATGCTTCTGAGAAGGGGGGGGGGGTGAATCGTGCCCTTGTGATCTCTATATATGTATGTTTGTATGTATGTATATACATATGTATATGTATATATATAGATATACATATATACATACACACACACACACACACACAAATATGTGTCTATATATGTATGTATGTATATAAACAGAGAGATCTATGTATATATAAATAAATACATATATACATAGACACACATATGTGTGTGTGTATGTATTTATATACATACATATACATAAAGAGAATCTTCTCTATATTTACATAGGTACCTCCTCTCCCCTTGAAGAAAATCATAGAGCAAGCACTACTACATTTGGGCCCAAACACCACAAATTACATCGTCATCAAAAATTGTCGTTGCAATTTGACCCCAAATGTTGTATTGTTGCAAAGGGCATAAAGATCATAGTGGCACGAAATGACAATGAAATCTTAGAGCAAGGGCATGATAAAAAATGCAAACATCACAAGGGCATGGCAAAAAAATCCTAGATCTCCACTGATCTCCACCAAGGGCACGACAAAAAAATGCAGAGATCACAAGGGCATGACAATGAAATCTCCACCAACATTCAAAGTTCTTGACCCTTGTTCAGAGCTCTCCACCCTCTTTCACACACACCTCTCAATAATCAAAACAAATCGGGAATAATTTATGTTGTGTTATTTATTATTGTTTATATCTAAAATCAACTTCACATTGTGTTGTAACTCTACCATAGGTGTTTGATCCTCGATAGCTTTCATTTCAATTTTCAACATTCAAGTTTTCAAGTTTCATGTTCATTATATAGTCCTTTCTGGGGCCCTAAAAACCACTTTGTTATTTCATTAAAATTAGGACTTGAACAAAGCCAATGATAAAACAAAGCCCAATGTAATTATGCCAAAAGAGCTAAAAAAACATGATTGACGCACAATAATAATCTTTGTATGCTATTTCTGGCACATTTGTTCTTACATTTTATGATTTTTGGTGAGAAAAAAATTCCAAACTAATCAGGTAGGTGATCCAAAATTAAATCATAATTGGTTGAGGCATGTTTAAATACCTTATTTCACATGTTATTGAATGTTATGTGTTAATGTGATATTGTTAATGAATTTTAAAGGATGAATTAATTTAGATGTTAGCTTTGGACATTATGAGATTATTTTATGGATGCTCATAATTATTTTTTACTTCATGTGATAATGAATGAATGCTATATTTTATTAATGAATGAATATGAGATCCATCTCTTATTATGCACTCTTTCTAGGTTGTTGTACTAGTTCTTAAGCCCAAAATAGATAAATCATGATTTGAAATGAAAACTTGGGTGCTTAATGAATGAGCACACCAAGCAAAAGACCTTGTGTGATGAAGGATTATATGATTTTCTACATATTGCACCACATAGCAGTGTATTGTAGTTTCACATACATTCTTAAGTAGACATTTGTGAGCACTAGGTGTGTGAAGGCTCCATGCAAAACATGTAAAAGAAAAAAAGTTCATGATGAACATTTTTGATGACATCTTTGCCAAGAGCACACACAAGTTCCTCAAGGTGATTTCACATTATTAAATTTTCATGTTTGCCAATACCACTACTCTTCCTCCATATCCTATGTAAGGGTTTCATAATAGATGAAGATAATCACACCATTGTCTTTCTCAAGGATACTATATCTATTTTGAAGACTACCTATTCCATCATAAAATACACTTTAATTGTCAACCCAAGGATGTAGGACTTGAAATGGGTCAACACAGTATGTGCATTAAGTTCCTTTAAGAGTCTTAACACCTATGATGTAGGAAAGTAAAACACATGAAAGAAATCTCTACTACTATGACAAAAAAGTAAACACACTTGAACTAACAACAGATAACTGTATAAAGCTTTGGAAAATGAATCTAAACTAGTTAACAACTCAAAACATCCACCATGATCATTTTCCACAAATGCTACAGGAACTTTCATAGTAACAATGTTGTAGGACAAATACAGTAAATCTATCTTGAAAATAGGAAATTGTAAGGAATGAATCTATTCTACCTAAATTTATTTTGCCTCCCAAGTGGGCCCCCTTGGTTGGCTTCAACTAACTAAGAACACAACAAGTATTCCAAAATCACTCTTTCATTAAAATCCTTCTTTGATTACACTGATTGAATAATTCATGAAGAACTGAAAAAGAATAATTTCTAAATCTTAAACCAGCATTATCTATTTTCTCATTACTTCCTTACTAAGACAATCCAAATCCATTATATAGAGGATTGGATACTTATTAAAAAAATGTCATAAAAGTCTTGAACAAACATCACTAGAAAAGAAGGCAGAAGATCAACCATGACATAGTACATTTATTGCTAAGCAACAAAATAACAACTTGCAAGAAATATAGCAAGTCAGGTATTCCTAGATTTTTTGGAACAATAACTCCTCTATAGGCATGACTAATCTATAGGAATTGAACTACACTTTCCTTGCCATGATTGATCTCCATCATTCCTCTTCCTTTAATGCAGTAATCACCACCCTTTGTGTCACTCTTCATTTCCTGAAGTTTAGAAATATTTGAAACATATATGCAAGATAACATTCCTACTCTTAAATTCACATATTAGAACATAGCTTAAAATATATTTATATGAAATACAACATTCTATGTATAATATTAAACAAAGTATGTCATATACACTACCCATAGGTTTAGTAAGTTCTATCTATCTCTGGCATAAGTTCACAAGAGTTTTCACAAATATTTTGGAAATGTTTTTGACAAAGAAGAAAGAGTAAGTCCAAACTATAAAAACTATATCAAAATTAAGACATTTATATGCCTCATCATCTGCCCCCCACTATTCAAATGCTTGTCATTGAGCATTATACTTCTTTGCCATAGCTATGAAATCTCGCACTATAATTTTCCCTTGCTTCCCACTTTTGGAAGTGTAGAAGAATCGTTTGGTGTGCTTCCAATGTTCACCCAGGTGTTCCTCAACCAATGAATCCAGTCTGGTAGCATTATTATCATAAAGAGACCAAAGAAGGGTAGGATGCTAAAAAGTTAATGGCATCCATAGTTCCTTTCTGATTTGTCTTCCCAATTGTATATACTTAGCTACCCTATTAACAACTACCTCATAATTGACAAGGCTATGCGGCTCTACCTTTTTGAAAGCTTCTGGTAATTGATTCCATCGATTCCTAAGCCCTGTAATAGCTCTTTGCTATGTAAAGTTTGGAAGTGCATGGTACTCTCGACAAACCTTTTCTCTTTTTGCAAACACCTTCTCCCTAATCTCTAGTTTCGTTCTTCCATAGGTTAATCTGAACCAGTCCCTTAGAAGGTCATCAGGTTTACGTGATTCAGCCCATAGTGGTAATGGTTTAGATTTCTCAATATCTCTTTAGGTATCTAATTGCCTATCATAATTTTTCTCATTATGCATCTAGGAAATTAAAGCTTTGAGGTGAACATCTCCTATGTAAAGCAGAGGATTCCACTCTATCTTGTGTGGAATTATGAAATTTTGTACATAAAGTTCACACAATAAATTCTTTTGCCATGAAGGAAAAGTCTGATACACATTGTAAAAATCTTTAGCATTTTTAAATTCACAATCAATATCCCTTATTGTCATCATTAGTTCAAATAGCAAAAACTGCTCCTTCAGACAAAGGGAATACACCCTGGGTGGTGGCTTGCAGGCCATCACCTGGTCAGCTAACTTTAAAGCTTTATTCATTTGTTGTTTAGATTTTTTCTCAAGTTACTCTTTCAGTGACTCAATTTCCTCATCTTTGTCAAATATCACTTTATGCATTTGATCTCTTTCTTGCCTCCATAAGGCCTTTTGAAAAATGAAATGATTGTATAGACCAAATAATATAGATTGAATTGTTGATGAAGAGAATTCTTGAGTCATAGATTTCTTCTTTTGCTCCTTAGCAACTTGTTGGAAGTAATAGGTATACTAGGAGGATCTATAAGGCATGATAGAAACATTATAATATACAGGGACTGATGGCGTGGTAGGTTGATCATTTTCAAGGGCTTCTTTCCAAGACAACAGTGGGGTTCGACTCACTCATTTCCTAATTTCCCTGTGGCATTTCATTAACAAGCTCATTTTCATTTGTTTCCATATTTTGGGGTTCCAACTGTACAGGAGAGTCATTTGGAATATTCTCAACTATTGATTTTGTATGAGATTTTGAACCTGAAGCTTTTAGGTTTTCAGTGGAAACTGGGGATACTCGACCTCGCATGTGAGGGCTTCTATGCATAGGAACCTCTTTAGCTTCTACCATTTTGTGGGTCTACTTTGGTTTGGTACGACTGGGGTAGACATTGTCAGAGTGGTTGCTATAGGAACATACTTTTTCTCTTTGCTACTTTAACAGAAGGGTTTTGGGCTTCCTTTTCAAGATTAGGGCTCTCTTTACCAACCTTATGCTTGCTTTTGTCTCTAGAAGAGCTAGGTATATCACCCTCTAAAATAGGCTCAACAAGTTTATCAGGAGAGGGTAATGCTGGTTCTTTTTCTATTTCAGCCAAATTTTGACTAGGCTCTGCAATTTCTTCCTTGTTCCCTAAATTTTGCGAAATAGGGTTGGCTTGAGGCTGCAATGTTTTAAATTCAACAAAGTTTGCCCATGATACATGGGAGGAATCCCTAAGAGACCTTTCAACTAAAAGTTTGATGAGGGCATCATGAGAAATAGAATTTGCATTTCCTTGATGAGTTTCTTTAGTGCTAATACACAACATATTATAAAAGAAATTGGGGACATTAACTTGAATGTTATGTCTTATACAACTCAGTAGCTTCAAATGGTGAGCATGCATGTTTGAAAACCTACCCTCATAGGTCAAATACCGGATGATATGGGTTGCCAATTCTAGATATGGAGCCAAAAGAGAGATTATTTTACACCCTTACTTTGAAATGTCCAGTTGAGAGTCACCAGACTGAGAGAACTACACCCATGACGACCTGGCATCATGTTCATTCAGATAATGCTCCCCATTACCTGGTAGTCCTATGACTTCACCTATTTGGTCCTTAGTAGAAATTACTTTTAATGCCCATACTATGGCTTCCCCTTCATCAAATATTCTCATAAACTCCATTGCTACTTCTTCATTAAGCTTAGTTAACTATAGGAAGTAGCCAAGCCATCCACACGCATGAAATCGACAAACTGCTTCTATGTCCGCAAGTAAAATACTATGAACAACCAGCTCATGTCTCCACAACTGTCCTCCCATCTTAAAAATTCTTAGCCTTAAATTTCTCTATTCTCACCACCCTGATAATTTTTACCCCTTTAACACTTCTACAAATACCCTCTTCTCAAAATTTCAAATTGATCTTTTTGAGAAATGTTGATACCACATTCTCTTAAGAAGACTTTGTTATGTTTGGCATGTAAAATAATGATGTAATTAATTATGAAGGACATCAAGGTTTAATTGGAAGTGTTCTTGTAATAAATCATAGTCCTTTATTCAATCATGTCAATCAGTGGAGATCTTTCCCAAAATAGCGATGAAAAGGTATGACAGATACAAAAAGATTTTAAACAATTAAAATTAGACCACTGCCAAAGTACAACCTATAATGTGGACATGATTAAGGTGATGTGGAGATGACATTTGGAAATTAATACACTTTCTCGGCCCCCCACTAAATTTTGACAAGTGTCCACACTTAAAAAATTTGGCACAGGAATGAGAAATTGGCTTAAGGCTTATATGATACATTTAATGTAGTATTATATATAAATATTGAAACCTATGCACTAAAAATGAATAAAGAGTAAAAATATTGTACCTAAAAATTTTAGAGCATACTTTTTCATGCAAATTGATGAGGTGGCAAAGTTTGATGACCACAGAAAAGGTGCCGACAATATGGTTTATTGAAAGTAGTAAAAATAAAATTTGTGGGTGACGTGGAGTGTGAGTGGATGATAGATAAAGAAATGAGATGAGTTGATATGAAGAAAAGGAAAAATGAATGAAAGAATGGACCTTAGATTAGATTAGGTTTTATAATGAGTGCTCGTTGAGGGTTTGTCATGGTATGGCTACAGGAAGAAGTTTTCAACCTTCTATTGTAGGAACTATGTCGGTAAACCATTTAGTTGGAACTACTACAGGAACTCATCTTTGGTCTATTGTTTATGATGGAGGTGCAACCATGGCCATTTACAAGCAATTTGAACTGGATAGGATCAATGGTTGTCAGCTAGATTGCTCCATTGTCAAATACATATTGAATTTCATAAGGCCCTAGCCACCAAGTCTGCAACTTCCCTAGATTCTCTTTGAAATGAGAATCGTATAGGAGAGCCCAATCTCCTACTTGGAATTGTTTATTACTAATCTGTGTGTCATGCCACTTTTTTCGCTGCTACTGAATGATCTCTATTCTTTCCAAAGTTGTCTTTCTCATTTCATCTAGTGAGTTCAATTGGAGAAATCTCTCTTGTTGTGCTATAGGAAGACTAATGTTCAATTCCAAGGTAATGCATAGTGTTTTATGTTCAGATTCAATAGGAAACATTGATGATTTTCCATACACAAGTTCAAATGGAGTGAATCCAATTGTTGCCTTCCACGTAGGGCGATATGCCCAAACAGCTTTAGTTAACCTAATACTCCAATCTTTCTTGTGTATTTGCACTGTCTTGGTCAGAATTGACTCAATTTCTCAGTTGGTGACCTCTGCTTGCCCATTTTCCTGAGGGTGATAAGGATTGGATTTCTGGTGTCTTATGTTGTATTCTTACATAACTTCAGTGATCAAGTTTTATGTGAACTGGGTGCCTTGATCTGTGACAAGTTCTCTACGAACTCCATAGCATGTGAATATTTCCTCGTATAAAAATTTAGCTACTTTCTCATCTCTTGCATTTTTCATTACCTTGACTTCCACCCATTTAGTTAAATAATTTGTGCATACTAAGATGTAGGATTTTCCATTTGATGTGGGTCAATTGGACTTATAAAGTCCATACCCCACTTGTCAAAGGGTGTTACAATAATCTGTGGATTGAGTGGCATCTCATTTGACTTGGTTGGTTGACCCATCCTCTAGCATTTGTCACACTTGATGGTATAATTTGTGGCATCCTTATGTAACATTGGCCAATAACATCTAGTTGTAAGTACCTTCAGTGTTGTTCTCTTTCCTACAATATGGCCTCCACATGTTTCATTGTGACAGGCATGCAATATGCCATATATCTCATCCTCTCTGACACATCTCCTCATGACCTGATCTAGTCCAGTATAGAAGAGATTGTTACCTATCTATGAATAATGAAAACCTTTGTATGCTAGCTTCCTCCTATCTTTGTGAGAGAAGTGCGGGGGCATTTGATTTGCAACAAGATAGTTTGTTATGTTTGCATACCATGGTGTATGAGTTTCTATGTGGAACAATTGCTCATCTGGAAAGGTATTTTCAATTGGAGTCAGATCTTCATCAACAATGTGCAGTCTGAACAAATAATCAACAACTATGTTGGACTTTCTTGGCTTATCAACAATGGTAATATCAAACTCCTACAACAACAAGAGCCATCTTGCCAATCTACCAGTTGCAGTAGGTTTGTTCATTAAGTACCTTATAGCTGAGTGGTTTGTATAAACAAAAATAGGATATCTAGTTATATAATGTCTAAATTGTTCAATGCATAAACTACAACTAAAAGTTCTTTCTCAGTTATTATGTAATTTAGTTTAGGACCATGGAGGCTTTTACTAATATAGTAGATTCCATTTTCAAGATTAGCAAGCTTTTGTCATGGTGAGGAGTTTCTTACACTACAGGAAGGCTTCATTACATGCGGGCGTCCAATTGAATTCAACTTCTTTAGTCAACAATATATACAAAGGACTAGCTATTTTACTAAAATCTTTGATGAAATACCTATAGTAGCCAACATGACCTAAAATAGATCTTACATCCTTTGGTTTTTAAGGTATGAGAAATGTTAGAATTACCTCTATTTTAGCTGGGTCCACTTGTATCCTTGTAGTTGATATAAAGCGACCAAGCACCACCCCTTCCTGCATCAACATGAAATATTTCTCACTATTGAGTGATAGATTATGTTCTTTGCACCAGACAAGAACCTTTTCAAGATTCATTAAGGCTTTCTCAAAGGTGACTCCAAACACTGTGAAATCATCCATGTATATTTCCATGTAGTCATGTGATATATCAATAAAAATGTTGATTATAACTCTTTGAAATGTTGTGGGAGCATTACATAGGCCAAATGGAAAGATAGACTATGCAAAAGTACCCCATGGACATGTAAATGTCGTTTTACCTTGACCTTCGGGAGCTATACTTATCTGATTATAACCATTGTGCCTATCAAGAAAAGAAAAATATTTCTTACTAGCCAGAGTGTCAAAAACTTGATCAATGAAGGGTAAAGGAAAGTGATCTTTCTTGGTTTCCTTATTCAATTCTCTATAATCTACACAAATCCACCATTTCCCTCCCTTTTTAGGTACTATAACCAGAGGTGAGACCCATCTACTATTAGATATAGGGTATATAAAACCAACATCAAACAAATTTTGCAGTTTAGTTTTAACTATTTCTCTGAGTGCTAGATTAATCCTCCTCTAGGGTTGATGGAGTGGCAAGCACCCTTCATTGATATATATTCTATGAGTGCATAATGTAGTACTTAACCCTTTCATATCCCCATAGTTCCATACAAAAGTCTTTTCATGTTTTTGAAGAAGCTTTGTTAACTGTTTCATCTGTTTGGGAGGCAGTTTGTGATTGACATGGAGATTATGACCTTTGGACAACTCAATAGTAGTTGTGAGATCAACTATAGTAGCTTTAGACATTGGAATTGTATCTAGTTCACATGGTAAAAGCTGATGGATAATGTCTGGCTCCTTGGGCAAAAAATAATTCTCATTAAATTCCTCATATGTAGTTAGCTCCAACACAAAATTGTCAAATACATCCTTTTCTACCACACAAGTATTATTAAGAATACTATGAATTACTAAATCCTCCTCCTACAGCTTTAGAAAAGACTATCTATGTAACCTCATAAGTGGTGCTATAGAGTTTAACTCTTCCTCTCCATCCCCTAAATCTGGCCATACAGATGTGCTTAAATCTGGTTGAGGTTGTGCTAGACAATATAGCTCAAATTTATTTGTTTCCTATCCTTTTGATATGGTCATACTCCCTAACCAACAACTTATATTTGCATCAGCTATAGCTAACCATGGTCATCCTAAAATGATAGGGTAACTAGATAAGTTGACTTTTGGGGATAGAATCATGAAATTTGTAGGGTACTCTAGAGAGTCTAGGGTCACTACTATGTCTTCTATCATCCCATTAGGAGTGACAGTAGAACTATTCGCAAGTTGCAGAATTGTTGGGGTAGCCCTTAATCCTTCTATATTCAACTTTTTCATAGTATCCTTAGTCATAATATTTATAGCAACACCAAGATCAATCAAAGCATTTTTAACAAACTGACCATTTATAGTCACATTCACAACTAGACTTCGTGGATTAGAATATTTAGGAATAACCAATTTTCCTAACATAATATCAGCCAATTGTCCTATAACATGGACTGTGGTTGGGTCCTTTTTCTTTCTTCCAAGTTTTTTCACACAGTCTTCTCTGATGGCTTTGCCATAAATAGGAACATCTTTAATGGCGTGGAATAAAGGAATTTGGACATGCATGTTTTTTAGCTGATCAATGATGTCAAAGGATTGTTCCTCTGTTTGTGCAAGTTTACTTTGTATGAGCTTTTGTGGAAAAGGAGGTTCAACTACTATTTGAGTTTGAGCCGAGCTAGTTACATTGGTTGGGTCAACTGTTTGTGGCAGAAAAGTTTTTGGTTCTAATGTTGCAGGATTATCAAGTATTTTAGTTATGAGAGGTGGTTTATGTGTTGGTAGGGTTGTACTAGATCTCAAATGTATATCTACAATATTTAGAGCATAAGTAGGGTATTGTTGAGCATCAACAAAATACATGGGTTGTTGTGGCTATTGGTTATTTGGATTTGGCTAAAGTTGTGTAGGCAACTAAGTTTTCTTTTAAGGACCAGAACTTATAGGTGGTGGCATGAGTGTAAGTTGTTGGAATGGAGGTGGTAATTGTGGATTACTAGGATTTTGGTTAGGCCATTGCTGAGGTCCTCTCTATTGGTTTGTAGATTTCCAATTCCCTTGGGGTGGTTGCCACTGGTTCTACTGATTCTACCATTGATTGTTTTGTTGGTTAGACCATTAGTTGTTTTGTTAATTTGGCTAGGAAGGTTGGGAGGTTTGAGGCTATTGAAGCTATTGTGGATTATTTTGCCAAGCATTATTCCAATTAGGTTGACTATATTGTGGAGGACCTTGGATACTATGGTTTTGACATCAATTACCATATAGATTTGAATTTTGTAAAGGGTCTTGAGGCATGCCTTGATGTGAGGCCCATGGCCAATGTTGAGCAACAAAGAATACTTTCTCATCCTCTCCTTCTATCTTGATGTACTCAATTGGAAGATGCTAGTTCTCCACACTAGTGACCAATTTGCATTGACAATCTTTCTTCTACTTTTGGTAGTGTGGATAGTACTCAGCTAACTATACCTCAGCCTTTGCATGCTTCTTCTTTGCAATCATTATGTCGAGATGTGTAGCAACATCATTTATGATGTCCTGCTTGACATCTAAGAGTAGATTGGATATCTTGAGCTTTGAAATACCCTAACTAATCCCTTTAGCAGCTGTGGATAGGTGTCCTCTACCTTTCTTCATTATTAACCTTGAGTAGTTAAGACAGATTTTCTTGAGGTCATCCCAAGAAGATTGATATACATCACCACCAACCATAAGGTCTAGTGCTTCCAGACAATTATCGTTCACCCCTCTCAAGAAGACTAGTTTCTGTGAATCCTCTGCTAGTACATGTTGGGGGTTCTTCTATAGTGTATACAAAAAATGTGAAATATAGTCTTCCAATATTTCATCCTCCTTTTGTGATATTCTAAAGATATCATCTCCTCTTGGATCATTCCCCTTGCAATACTCTTTGTATTTCTCAAGAAATAGAGTTTGCATGTCATCCCAAGTACTTGTTGCACTAGCTCCTAAGCACATGGACCATCATAAGGTTGATTCTTTCAATGTTGGTGGAAACAACTTAAGCTTATGGAATCATTGTTATAGTCAAAGCTACTATAGAGTATGTCAAACTCAAAGAAGAAAGTGTCAAGATCTTCAGTTGCAAGGCCATAGAACTTTAGAAGAGTAGTTGCGTGTATATTTTTGAGATTAGCATTGGTTATGAGACTTGGGAGAGGAAATGGAAAAACAAGTTGTGCCATTACTAGAGGTATTTGATTATGGGGTTGTTGCTGGAAAGGAACGTTGGCTATGGGATTCTTAACAATGGGTGGATTTGGACCAAAACTATCAAGAAAATTGGCCAAAATTTCAGCAAAATGCTGAAGACCACTTGTATCTAAGGGTTCTTCTCTAGAGGAAGATCTTGTTGGAAAATCAGGGCTTGTGTCCTCAAAAGGCAACTCAACTTCTTCTTCAATTTCTTCGTTCAAATTAACAAACTCTCATGGAAGAAAGCTCCCATATTCATCTCATTATCTTCCTCTTTGATGCATGCAATTGAATTGTTGACTTGTTAATCAAGCCCACAACTTTGCGATATCTAGCTAACAAACTAATCTAAAAATAAAGGACTGATGAAGGTTCCTGGTTTGACACCATCCCTGACAACGGTGCCAAAAATGTAAGGGTTTCATAATAGATGAAGATAATCACACCATTGTCTTTCTCAAGGATACTATATCTTTTCTAAAGACTACCTATTCCATTATGAAATACACTTGAATTGTCAAGCCAAGGACATAGAACTTGAAATGGGTTAGCACAGTATGTGCACCACGTTCCTTTAAGAGTCTTAACACCTATGCTATAGGAAAGTAAAATGCATGAAAGGAATCTCTACTACTATGAAAAAATAATAAACACACTTGAACTAACAATAGACAACTGTAGAAAGCTTTGGAAAATGAATCTAAACTAGTTAACAACTCAAAACATCCACCATGATCATTTTCCACAAGTGCTACAGGAACTTTCACAGTACCAATGCTGCAGGACAAATACAGTAAATCTATCTTGAAAATAGGAAATTGTAAGGAATGAATATATTCTACCTAAATCTATTCCACCTCCCAAGTGGGCCCCCTTGGTTGGCTTCAACTAACTAAGAACACAACAAGTATTCCAAAATCACTCTTTCATTAAAATCCTTCTTGGATTACATCAACTGAATAATTCATGAACAACAGAAAGAGTAATTTCTGAATCTTAAACCAACATTATCTATTTTCTCATTACTTCCTTACTAAGATGATCCAAATCCATTATATAGAGGATTAGATACTTATTAAAAAAATGAAATAAAATTATTGAACAAACATCAACAGAAAAGAAGGTGGAAGATCAACCATGACATACTACATTTATTACCAAGCAACAGAATAACAACTTGCAAGAAATATAGCAAGTCAAGTCTTCTTGGATTTTTTGGAATAGTAACTCCTCTATAGGCATGACTTATCCATAGGAACTAAACCACCTTTCCTTGCCATGATTGGTCTCCATCATTCCTCTTCCTTTAATGTAGCAATCACCACCCTTTGCGTCACTCTTCATTTCCTGAAGGTTAGAAACACTCGTAACACATATGCAAGATAACATTCCTACTCTTATTTGCATATTAGAACATAGCTTAAAATATATTTATATGAAATATTGCATTCTACATATAATATTAAACAAAGTATGTCATACACACTACCCATAGGTTTAGTAAGTTCTAGTTGTCTTTGGCATAAGTTCACAAGAGTTTTCATAAATGTTTTGGAATTTTTTTTGACAAAGCACAAAGAGTAAGTCCAAACTATAAAACTATATCAAAATTAAGACATTAATATGTCTCATCATCCTACACAAATAAAAAATGTTGCGTCCAACATTGCAACCATATGATAAATGTGAATAGCACATGCCCAAGCCATAACCTAGTTAAATTGGTCTAGTTGCTGATTAGGTGGGTTGATTACAAATTCTTGTAGAACTGTCATCAGATTAGGTACAATAAAATGAATAATCAGTTGTTCCCAGCTAGCAGGATCAAATACAATTTTCCAAGGTGATAAAATTTCATATGCATATGCATAACTTGAATGCTAGGCATGAAACACATTCCCAAATTTATAACGAATGGTTGGATATAAAGGCTCCATATGCTGGCCCAAAAATGGAAGCCAAGGATGTAACCATGCATGTATTGGCAGAGTTAATGCCATTGCCATTTTTAATGGGCATTATATTTCCCACACACACACACACACACACACACACATATTTTCCATTAACTCTGCATTATTTTTTGTAGGATCTTGAGCTAAGTCACCTAGCATGGGTTGAGTGAGTTTTATTATTTAATTATTTGGATTCTAGAATATGTATGTTGTTGGACCAATTTTTTTTGTTGTGCTAATATATAATAAGCACCTTAAAAATGATCTCTCTGTATACATGTATGTGTGTATGTATGTATATATCATGTGGAGATCTAGGATTTTGTTGATATGTCCTTGTAATCACTACATTTCATCGCTGTGCCCTTGTGATCTCTGCATCTTGTTGTCATGCCCTTCTGATCTTTGCATCTTGTTCATTTTATTGTACCTTCTGTTAATTTGGGCATCACTATATGATATAGAATGTTATGAAGTACTGAAGTTAGTAGTAACTTCTCCCACGTCTCCAGAAAACATAGCATAGGTTTAGGGTCCCTTGGCTCCCAGGAATTTGTAGTAGCTATTCTCATTACTGGAAGAATAACTTCAATGAAGAGGTGAGTGTAAGGAGTTGAAGAAGCAAGTTATGCTTCTATGTAAATGCCATAATCACGAGGCTCATTCCCTTATAGAAGCCATAACCTAGTTGAATATAAGTATATATCAACCCAACTAATCAATGACTAGACCCATTTAACTAGGTTGTGGGTTGTTTCTTTCTAAAAATATTTGCTATGATATGTTTTGTAAAATATCTTGCAAACTCTGCCCATTTTTCCTAGTCTGCATTATTTTTGTGGAGGATCTTGATGTAAGTCACTTTACACCTTAAAAACATCTCTTTGTATATATATACATACATATGTACATACATACATACATGTATGTATATATGTATGTATGTATGTATATATGTATGTATGCATATATATATATGTATGTATATATGTATGTATGTATGTTGTATGTATGCATGTATGCATGTGCCCTTGTGATCGTTGCATTTCATTGTCATGCCCTTGTGATCTCTACATCTCATTGTCGTGCCCTTGCGATCTCTGTATATATGTATGTATGTATGTACATATATATACATATGTATATGTATATATATGCATATATATACATATGTACATGTATATATATGCATATATATACATATGTACATGTATATGTATGTATGTATGTATATAAACAGAGAGATCTTGACACAACAGAAAAATAATAAAACTCACTTAACAAGTAGCATGACCACAGATGCAATGGCAATGCCTATTGGTAAGTAGATTCCTCTTTTTCTCTCACATTTTTCATGTGTTTATTTCACTTGAACTATTATTTATTAGGGGGCATTTTCTAATATTTGATTCATTTTATGCAGGAGGCGACGAGGACATTCCTAGATGTACCTATGTGATGAATTGTTCATGAGCAATGAAGATGGACTTCCCCTGAGAGTAGAAGGAGGTGATGAGGACATTCCAGGTACTTTAAAGATTGATCATTTCTTAAAGATTTAAGATCTTAATGGGGAACTTAGATGTTAGGGTGAGTGGGGGGGCAAATGAGCTTCCACCTTCACATGGTTGGCCCTGATTAGTAGAGAATATTAAACTATTCTTGAAACCAAGTGAAGCTCAACATTAACCTATGATTGTATGACAACTAATTGTGTGAATCTCTTGGTTTCAAGAAATGCAAAAGGACACCATAGTTCAATATGCAATGTCAATTCATATGCATATGACATTAGATGGAGTTGAAAAATAAAACATGAGGTTTGCATTTTTGTTAGAGGTCTTTAATTAGGTATTTTAAGTTATAGACCATCGCAAACATTGTTCATGATGGTCTACAATTTTAAAATCTTAATAGACCTATTAAATAAATGTAATCATGTTGTGTTTTATCAACTCTGCCTGTTGTCCATGCATTTGAATGCAATTGCATGTGCATTCTCAATTCAGAGTGATAGAATTCTATTTTGGATGCGACAAAAAAATGACATCCACCAGAAGATGGGAAAATGATGTCACTTTTGCAGGCTTGGAATCTTTTTTTGTACTTTAAGCATTGATCCTTTCTTAAAGATTTAGATGTTAATGGGGAATTTAGATGTTAGGGACCTTCACATGGTTGGCCTTGGTTAGTAAAGTATATTAAACTATTCTCAAAACCAATTGAAGCTCAATATTAACCTATGATTGCATGAGAACTAATTGTGTGAATCTACTATGAGCTATGAGAGCATCATAGTTATTCAACATTTTCTGCCAAACTTTTTTTATTAGTACAGTATGTCATCACAATTGTGATGACCACTTTCAATGGCTCGCCGTTGGTCCCCCAACATTCCTACCACATGACCATCTCTATTGTGACGACCATTTTCGAAAGCTTGCCATGGGACCCATATCATTTCTTTCACAAACATGTTGCGATTGCAATGACATCTTCAACAACTTTTCGTCACAATTGGGACGGTGAAAATGAACTCTTTGCTAGTGACTTAGCTCAACTTACGATAGTTGTGTCCATTCCAATTGTGGCGGCCACCCCTGCCATCACAAACTATGATGGTAAATGTTTGACGCCCATCTGATGGGAGCCAATTCCTCATGATGTCGATTAGGTGATGATTGTCCATTGCAATTGTGATGGCATGCCATCACAATTTGGGCCCAAATGTAGTAGTGACAATAAGGAAGAAATATTAATGCTTCATATTCATCATGGGGATAATGAGAATATTTATTCTCCATTGTATTATTGAGATCATGAGGAAGGATGTTAGGTTTGTCAAGATTCCTATGAAAGAAGTGTTTAGGATTTAAAAAGACCCCACAAGTCTATGACTTCTTCTAACATGATGACTTATATAAGTTGGACTTAAAACTTCTTAAATATCATACACAAGGAAGGGAAGAGATATAAGATTCAATATGCTGGGTGAAGTGGAGGTATCTAAATGTAATAATATAACCAAAACAAGGTGGTTGAAGGTAAATGTGGCAGAATGATCTAACTATCAAATCAAGAAGCATATGAAAGAAAAATCATGAATATCTAACTAACTACATACAATGTAACAAAGATGCATGCAAATAAGATCTAACTATCTAATCAAAAGGTAAAAATCATGATTCTATTGCATTCACGAAAAGTGTATACTGTGAACAGAAAAGAAAATCTAACACCAAAATTAAAATGAAAGTGTAAGACATTGGGTTCACCAAAAATGTATAGGTGAAAATGGTAATCAATGGTAGATCACCACATTCACATTATGCAATTGGAAAAGAGGACAAAGAAATCCCAAAATATAGACTCCTTTTAGATGAAACTAGATCAACACTATCCAAATAGATGTAGGGGTGCTAGTACGAGACTCATAGCTAAGAGGAAGTGTTGATTCCAAGATCTTTTTTTTTTCCCCCCCTCTTTACTATAAAGATATGTGATATGAATGCAAGGAAAGTACAATAAACACTTATGTAATGATAAATAATAAGATATCTTATGTAGTGTATCAAATAAGTGCTATGGAGGAGAGAGAAAGTATGAGAACTCACCTTGAGGGCTAGTAGAAGTTGTACTTGTTGGTCTGAATAACTCTATTAGAACTAGCAAAAGATTGATATATGGAATCCAAAGACATATAGCTCTCGATTGCAAAAATCTCGGAGAACCAAGAATATGTCACTTTTGGGCGACATATACATGAGAGGGTTGAGAACAAAGATCTCAGAACTATGATGAAAAATGCACCTTCCAATCTACTTTTTTTGATCTCTAGCTTTGCAAACCTACACTTGCACAAAAGAAAAGAGGAAGATAATTTGGAGAAAGGGGATTTCCTTGGTCAAGCCCCCATTTATGAATTAACATCGAAATGAATAAAGTAAAGAATGCAGAACAAGATAAATGTTAGTATTCACCTTGCTTGTCACACCTTCATAAGTTCAAATATTCTACCCACAAAGATGTCCACTTGCTTCTATGTAAGTTGAAATGTAGAAGTAGAATGTAGGATGTCTTCACTTATGCAATATATCAACTCTTGTCATGAATCATGGATCATAGAAGAAGGAAGAAGAAATGAATGATGTAGATCTCCTCCCTTGATGACTCACTCCTTTGCTTCATATAGTAAAAGGAAATAGATCTACAGAAGGAAATGCTTCAATTCTTACAGATGAAAAAACTTTCTTGCTTGAAATCTTTTAATGGACAATTTCTTGCTTTTTTGAGAGCTTGTAGATGAAAAACATGGAGATGTCAAAATAAAATGAGATGACTCCCTTTTGTAGTCATTTCGGGTTTGAATATCAGGGAGTTGATCGCACAAAGACAGAAATGGTAAAGAAATGTTGCATCAGGTCCACAATCCCCAAAAGGGGTATCTCGGAGCATAGGTCAGCCCAAGGTGACCTATGCTAGATGAGCATCATTTTCAAGGTACCCATGCAAGGAGAAATAAAGTCTAAAATGTTTTATGGTGAATCAAAAGATGGATATGAAATCAATTAAAAAGGCATCTGAATCTTGAATTAACTAAGATAGGGCATAGGGAAGAGTAAATTTTGTGATTGGAGGGAAAAAATAAAGGAGGTTGTGCAAGATTAGATTCTACCTCAATTTTTGCACAAGTTGGAGAGAGAAAAATAAAGGATGATGTATTACTTCAAATCCTACCTCAACTTTTGCAACAATGAGAGAGAGAGAAATTATATTAGGTAAATGGATAAATAAATGGGAAATTGTGCATAGGTATTAGAGCCAGCATAGAGTTTTGAACAAGATTAAAGAAAAAGAAAGGATATTGATCCAAATGATATATGCGATTAAATACAATGCAAGATCTCAATGAGAGGGACCACATTAAGGACTGAAATGGTAAAAAAAGAAGCTAAAGTAAGTGCTTACTTTTTAAGACAATACACTTAGATAATTTAATTTTACCAAAAAATAATATACATTATAACATTCAAATTAATTGAATATTATTCTTATTTAAGAATAAAATAAAATAAATTGAATTCTTCAAAATCATATTTATAATTTATTATTATTCTTCCTTATATTTAAAAATTCAAATTTAGTAAAAAGTCATCATTCATTATATATTATTTGATGGGTAATAAAAGACTCATAATTTACCATTATACTATAAGCTCTTGTCTATTCATTTCATTTAATATTAATATTAAGTTTTTTAATTGATAAATTGATAGTTTTTTAAATTTTTAATTCTATTAAATAAATGATAAAAATAAGATAAAATTATAATATATTTAAAACATTATATATATATATTTCTTTCCATAACAATTTTTAATATTTGAAAAGTAATATCAAGTTGAAAAATTTGTATTAATAAAAAGGCACAATCCTTAAAAAAGTTGTTTCCATACCACAACATGTCAACCAAGTGATGCAAGGAAACAAACACGGGAGTGAGGAATACACTTTGTGTAGTCGCATCAATTCCCTTTATTTAAGGTGCACTATAATTATACATGGTCATATCAAGTGCTCTTTACATGGTCATATCAAGTCCCTGAGCACAAATAAAAGCAAATGTGCAAAGGTGGTCCATTGCCCGTTGCACCGAAACATTCACTCAAAAGAACAATCAAAGGTACATGAACGTGCATTCCATCCTTTTTAAAACTTTTTCCAAGTCTATGTGACAAGACAATGGTTTAATGTATTGATTGAATATTGTCACTACCACATTTAATTATTTTGAATTAGACACTTTAAAAAATATTATTTTTAATTTATAATAACTAATATTAATTATTTTAGAGTATTTTAATTTAAAGTGCAGGTGAATTTCAATTGATAATTTTTATCATATTTTATGATCTATTTTAAAATAAATATGCTTAAAAAAACATAAATCTTGATAAAAACAAATCTTCATATTCAAATCTTAAAATTCTTTAACTATCTAATTGGCTGTTATTCATTCTCCCGCTTTAATTGAATTAAAACATAAACAAAAAAACCTTTAAACTTCAAACTAATGTGATCAAATCCTATAACTCCAAGTTAGCATAGTTAAATCTTGAAGCTTCAAACCCCTAACCCAATATCCTAAGCCTTAACACTCCAAGCTAATACAATCAAATTTTGAAACTTCCAACTAACTCAATCAAATCCTAAAATTCTAAGGGCCATTTAGCCATTGCATTAGCAAGTGCTCCATTTGTCTTCTATTGAAATTTGTTAGATTTGGTGATTTTGAATTGGATTTTGCTGAATGAGAAAAATAAAAATGAAATTTGATTTAATTCCAATTCTAATTGGCAATCATCAACTGTCAATTGTCAATTTAACACATCCAAACGAAAGACTAATTCAGATTCAATTCCAATTGACACAACCAAACAAATGAACCCTAAGCCCTAAGCTAACATGATCAAATCCTAAAAGTTCAAACCCTAAACCCTAAAATTTTCAAATAACACTTCAAATCTTGAAAACATTGACTAACATGATCAAATCCTAAAACTCCAAACCAACATGACCAACATCCAAACTCCGAACCCTAAACCCTAAACCTAAGACTCCATCCTAACACTATCTAATACAATCAAATCATGAAACTCCAATCTACTATTATCAATTCTTAAAATAACAAATTAATTCCCTCAAACTCCAATCTAATATAATCAATTCTTAAAATTCCAAATTAACTCCCTCCAAATTAAGAAACTCTTTAAAGTTCATAGACTCCAAACCTACACAACCAAATCTTAAATACTTTAGAAACTCTGCATCTCCCAACAGTATTAGTTGATGATGTCTTGCAAAAGAGATTCACATGAACTTATGTTAGATTAACAAGGATTATATTTGCTACCGATTGCCCCCCTCCCTGCAATTAACTCAAATGTCTAACTGTGTAAAAACATGCTTCCTTCTGCGCAACAAACAAACAATGAAAGTTAATAACTCCACACAAACGTCTCTTCAAGAGGGAGTACAGTGCACGCTGCACAATCAGAGACCCAATCACAGCAATGGAAGTGGAAAAAGCACGAACAAAAGTAGCCTCCCCACACGTCGGATTTCTCAAATCTGAACTGAGATTTGCCTGGTACCCCATTACTATGGTGGAATATGCGCATGACCTTATTTTATACACACAAATTGGGCCCAGCGCCCAAATCTTCTGAATCGAATATATAGGTATTTTGCACCTGTAGAAAAACAAGAATTTATACCCGTCGAGATGTACCTCCACGTATACCTACACATTAAATACATACAATACTCCATTCCATGGGAGATTGACCGCCAGGTGCCACGTCTTCAAACTTATCCCCTTAATGTATATCCCCCAATTCAGACTGGGTCCGTCTGTAATTGTATACGTATCCTTTTTCAATGTACGTCTTACATGTATATCCCACTTCCAATGTGTGAATATATTCCATTTCATTAGGTACCCACCTTTCTCCCGTAATTTTTTTCAGTTGGGTTCGTGCCTAGCCAACTTGGTCGCATTGCCACCCCGATATTCGTGACCGCCTATAAAATGAGACGCATTTATTGTATACAAACAGCTGTGAGAGGGGCGGGATTCGAGCTTGGAACCTCCAAATTCTATTGTGTTCTTTGGCTTAAGTAAAGTGGGTGGGGATTTTAAGTCTGCTAAGATGAATGCTCTTGTTGCAACCAGTCGCAACTTCAAGCAAGCGGCTAGGCTTCTAGGGCTCGACTCCAAGCTTGAACGGAGTCTGCTGATTCCTTTTCGGGAGATTAAGGTAGAATTTGATAGATTTTCCGCTATTGTGTGTGTTTTCATGAATTTTGCATTTGATATGAATGTCCATTAGTTTTTGATTTTATATTCGAGGTCATGTTGATCTCACGTGGGTACTTGGGATTTTTCCTATAGAATGCAATTAGGCCCCTGTTATGTATAGTTCATTTAATTGTTACAATATTGTGGTTTGCAGCTTAGAGTCAATGGCGCTGTAATTAGTTAACCTAGCAGGCATGGCCTGAGTGGATTCATTGTTTATCGTTAATATGTGCAAAAATGCTTTCACTGTTTGTGGTTCCATTAGCAGGTTGTTTTAATTTTCTCCAAATAATCTTATGTATCTCCGACTGCTGATAGTTCTGAGAAAACAGTTTTAAATTTCTTTATTAGGGCTGGTACATTCATATTTGTAGGAGAGTAATCTCCGGAGGAGGCGAGAAATCCATCTAATCCATTAATCCCTACACCAAGTCAGCTATATTATACCCAAGAGATATCCAGATTCTAATTGCATTGTTGGTTAAATTTAAAATGTCCTCCCTGGAAGTAGCCTCGTGCTTTCTATGGTAATGGATTTCTGGCGGTATACCGCTTCTGTATTTCATTTCTTAAGAAGTGATAGATAGAAGTTGAAATGAACTGTAATTGTTAAGCTGCATCATTTCTGAGATCTATCTCCGAGTCCTTTCCCAAGGCTTATTGACATATTATCTTCTCCCTTAGAAAAAATGTTTTTAAGGAGATGGTAGCCGACTAAGCTGAAAAATCTTATCAGATCTAGAAGAATATATTGGCATTTGTCCAAAGAGACCTATGATTTTTACACATACCCCATGTACAATTAAATTTCCTTCTCGTTGAATTTCTTTTTTCACTAATTTTTTTAGGGAAAACAATTAACTCTTTTACCCAAAATAGTTCTTTACTAGTTCTTGACTAGGGTTAAATAATGTTCTGTCCCGGTGGGCCTTTCTTGGGAGGGTAGTGCGCTTTTCTTAACCGACTTGACTTGACTAAGTAACTAAGCGGTTTGTTAATCAAAGCAAACTCCTATTATCAGTGCGGAGCAAATTGGCATGGGCGGTCCGGTAAACATGTGCGTGTTGAGGTGCCACCCATCAACTATCTTGGTGATTGGAGGCCAGATAGGGAGCCAATTAAACTTGCGAGCCAACAAAGATCTTGAAGCTAGGCGCTCCACCTTCGCAGCCCCGTAATTTCCCTGGGGCCGGACATACCCTAGACTTCGGGACTTGGAGGGATTGTCTTCCTTAAGGCTGGACTGTGCACTATTTGGTGCATAAACACATGAAGGGTGACACTTTAAGAAAAGAATGCCACAAAAACCTAAAAGGCTAAAAGGGGGAAAATATGACCTTACAAATTCAGCTCATTATAGTTATGTTAAAAAATCTTACCATAGATTAAATTGTTTAGTAACTGTTCTCAAAAGTTTGGAAAATTCTCCCACCTCTGAAACAACATGCCCTTGGCTCTGCATCCTTCCATCTGTGAAGCTTAGAGAAACACTAATAAAAACATACAAGAAGCAGCCTTCTTTTATTTATATCTAAGCTTAACAATGATACTGCTTGAGTGACACTAGAAACAGTCTCTGGTGCTGTACTAAACGTTTATTTTCTTTACTGGACAAAATTTGTGTTATTGGAACAGAGATCTTGATTTCTATCTGCATACATTTGTATGTTACATCTCTGGATCTCTGCCTTCTACAATTCTTTTGTTGCTTAATTGTGTTCTACAGGGATGTGAAAACCGGGATCCCTGCCCCACTTCACATTTCCAATTTTTTCAGAAAGGTGGCAGATCCCTAAAACATTCATGATGTTTTAACATTAACATCCCAGGGGTGGCTGGTGACATTGAGATGTCTCTCAACTGTCCCATGGCGTCCAGGCGTTCCTGATGGTAAAGAGTTTGTTTGCATGTTTGAAAATAAGACTTTGATTTATGAAAATAATTACTTTGATTTAGCCGCAGACGCCCATTTAACTCTGATTCCATATCACTATAAAGTAGCTGTCATTCCACATGGATGGATGAGATTTATTTACTGTATATCTTTTGATACATCTCACCACTGTAGTCCTTTGTTGTGTTAATATTGAAGTTCGGTTCTCAGGGATTCTAGATACTCATTGATTCTGTTTCACTTTAATATTGACTTTGTGCACTTCATTTGTTGATATTTTGTTGAATGTATCAATGATATTATTTTACCGTAATGAGTTAGGGACTTTGAGTGAAGCTGTTCCTAAGGGAGTTATAGTGCTGTCTTAATTTTTGATTGCTGCTATAATAATACTGTTACTGTTAGTGATCTAAACTTACTCTGAAGTCTATGAATCTGAATCCTGATATCTTTATTGATACTGCTTTTGTCACTTCTGTCAGTCTTAATTTTTCCAATATTTATAATTTATTTATTTTCACTATGTCAATTCTATATACTGCTGTCACTATCTTGATTCTGATGTCATGTATAGGTAAATTTGTGAAATATGGGTATTCCCTATACATATATTATATAATCCATAGTTATCCTACTGTCTGCCCCACCTCCTCTTCCATAAAAATGACTCTCAATGCCATATCTGGAATATGTCCCCTGTTGTCCTGCTGTCCTATCCTCTGTTTCATTACTTATTACCTGATTTGGACACTCTTCATATATGTATTGTTTTTTGTTACTCATTTTTCTGCGGTAACATGGAACTCAGGTTGAATGTACCATTCCTAGAGATGATGGATCATTAGCATCATATGTTGGCTTTAGGGTACAGCATGATAATGCTCGAGGACCGATGAAGGGAGGGATTCGCTACCATCCTGAGGTGAGTTGCGAATTATTAGCATTCAGGTATGCTTTGTTAATATGTGTTACTTTTATTGAGCATCATGTTGAAGCTACTATATGTTTTATCCAGTTTGCAATGCTTCACATAAATCTAGCTATGATTTTTGGTGTAGGAATTTTATTTTTTCATTGTTCTTTTACACTTCAATTAATATATTATATACTTCATCTGGAAGAAGTGTTTAAAGGTTCAATGGTAGCTCTGTCAGAGGTGTTTTTTATGATATATCTATGATATTTGGTATACTAATATGTTTTTTTCACCGTTCTTTCATACATCTACAATAAGTGCCTATGGAGTCAATTTATTTAGGAAGTGTTGAATTTATTTTTGAACAAGATTCCCTTAGTCATTACTTTTTGTGGTTATTAACAGAGCTCTTGGCAATTAATATAAATGTGTACGTAATGAAATTAAAAAATAATGGTGCATAATTTGGGGTCTGGGGTGTATAATGTAGGTCCAGACTCTGCAGCTGTTTAATTGGTTCATTCCGAAGCTAGATATGCCAATATACTCTCCATGGATAGAAACTAATGGTAGATTATTTGAGGGTTTTAATATAGGTCTTTCTCCAATTAAGAACATTTATTTTTGTAATTCCTTGATTCAAAGTTAGATATGTCAACAAATATGCCTATCAGAGATTGTTGTATGTAGCTTATCGACTTGCAATTAAAATTAGCACAACAATTTTTTTGTTACCTGCGGATTTGATTCTTGTGGCATGCAGGTTGACCCAGACGAGGTAAATGCCTTGGCACAACTAATGACATGGAAGACTGCAGTTGTAAACATACCATATGGTGGGGCTAAGGGTGGCATTGGTTGTTCCCCAGGGAATTTAAGCCTTAGTGAATTAGAGCGACTTACCCGTGTCTTCACTCAGAAGATACATGACTTGATTGGTGTCATGACAGATGTTCCAGCGCCTGATATGGGTACCAATCCACAGGTATTTTCCATGGTTCTATGCTCTCATCTTATGAAATATAAGCTAACTAGTAATCTATCCTATCTGATCATTCTACTGTGACTGAATGAGATGATATTAATTGTTTGTAATATCAATAGTCTCATAATGATAAAGTTCATGTGAAACAGACAATGGCTTGGATATTAGATGAGTACTCGAAATTCCATGGCTACTCACCTGCAATTGTAACAGGAAAACCTGTTGTGAGTATAATTAACTCAGGTTGATAGGCATCAACAATCTCTAAGTATATCGATTAGGATTCATATAATTTCTTGACTTTTACAAGACTTATATTTTTGGATAGGATTTGGGCGGATCCCTTGGCAGAGATGCTGCAACTGGTAGAGGTGTTATGTTTGCGACAGAGGCTCTGTTGGCAGAGCATGGGATGAGCATATCAAATCAGCGCTTTGTTGTCCAGGTAAGCCATTCAATCTTGTTGATTTTCTCCTCTTACTGGGACTACTCCTATAAACTCTGATGTATTCAAGAGAGAATCTGTTTCTTATATTCCAATTTTTATTTTTATTATACTGTTGAGCTAACAAAAACAGTGTGCCTTGTCTGCAACGGTTTATCTTAACTCACACCTAGATGTACTGAATAATGAAACCCAGTTTAATTTCTGTTGATTGCATTTGTGGAAAGGAGGGTTTAAAAGTTAAAAATCATGCACTCTTTACAAACTTTTTCATTTTTTTCAGGGTTTTGGGAATGTTGGTTCTTGGGCAGCTGAAATTATCCATGAAAAGGGAGGAAAAGTGGTAGCGGTAAGTGATATTACAGGAGCTATTAAGAACACAAATGGCCTTGACATTCCAGCTTTAATTAAACATGTGAAGCAAAATGGTGGTGTCAAAGACTTTGAAGGAGCACATTCAATTGATCCACAAACTCTGTTGCTTGAAGACTGTGATGTGCTCATCCCTGCTGCCCTAGGGGGCGTTCTTAATAGGTTAGATGGGATCCAACATATTTATTACAATTCTTTAATTGCACTTAGAAGTTGGCAGGGATTTTTGTTACACTTTCCTTTCAATTCAGGGTGCACAACATTCCCTAGGATATTGCTATGAGGTTAGGGTATTAAGTATCTGAAAATAGAGAATAATGGATGAGTTGATTCATTGCAATGATATTATCAACATAGGGAGAATGCTGGAGATGTGAAAGCCAAATTCATAATAGAGGCGGCAAATCATCCCACAGACCCAGAAGCTGATGAGGTGAGTTGGAGCATTAACAAGGCTGCGAAATATGTTCAATGTTACTTCTGCCCTCTGATCTTATATTATTTGATAATGGGTTATCTACTCAAGGCATCTCATTGCTATTAGATATTATCCAAGAAAGGTGTTATAATACTACCAGACATATATGCTAATGCTGGTGGTGTGACTGTCAGCTATTTCGAGTGGGTTCAGGTACAATTGCTTAAAGCAACTTTCTTTTTTGACTTGTTATGAAGATTGGAATGGGCATCTGAGATTGCTTTCCTTATTTTTCACATATGTAGTATTAATTTTGTTTTAATTGAGGGTTACTAAGTTTTTTTTTTGGATCGGTAAGAGGCCGAAGCTAAGATTCATTATTATTATTATTTATTAAGTTTGTATAGAGTCAAACCCAAGACCTCTCTGATAAGAGGCTCACAATTTACCGTTGTGTTGTAGGCTCTTGCCTAATTGAGGGTTACTAAGTTGATGAAACAACTAAAAATGAATTCTTTTTTACAAACTTTTCAAAAAATTCTTAGATTTAATGGATTTCAAAAAGTGACAATGACTCCTTTTTGCTGCAAGCTGCAAGTAAAAAATAAATCAGCTCTTTGAAATGCTTTTACAAATTTTGAGATATTGAATTTGCTGATAATTCTAACAATTTTTGTGAAAAAAACGTCTGTTTCCACTTTCAGAACATCCAAGGTTTTATGTGGGAGGAGGAAAAGGTCAACGCTGAGCTGAAAAAGTATATGACAAAGGCTTTTCAAAATCTCAAAGAAATGTGTGGTACTCATAATTGTAATCTTCGAATGGGAGCTTTTACTCTAGGAGTGAATAGGGTGGCTCGTGCCACTGTCTTAAGAGGCTGGGAAGCTTAAATGGTTGCTTTGTGTATGAAATGTTTTCTCTACGGCAAGCCAAGCAAGCTGTAACTACCATTTTCTTTTTTGCTAACGTTAATGAAGTAGTCCCTGAAACGCCCTTGTGCAGAAGCTAGGGCTTATTTTGTTGAGCTTATTCTGTTGATCCTAATATTCATTGCTTACCAGTAAGCTATGCCATTGAATGCTAGTGATTTATGGCATAGTTGAAAGATTCTTGAATCCCATATTGCAGTTCAATATTATGTGATTTATCTGTGGGACATCATGAAAATAAGGTTTGTTGAATTAAAAGGTGAAATTCTTTTCAACGGTTATGAATTTTTTTAAGGAAAATTTATTTTTACAAACAATATAATTGAAAATTCATATGAATAATTTTGAGGAATGTTTTATGTACATATTACAAATTTAAATATTGTAATGAACCATTAGTTTTCGAGGGGAATAGTGTGGAAACCTTTGTTTTAATAGTATATTTTGTTTTGATATTCTTTATAGTTGCAAAGGCTATTTCAATCTATTTTTAGTATGAATAGAATTTGTTTAGGTTCAGATTTAAGTTATGCCTGTGATCAAAAGCTTATGAAAGATTTGGGAAGTCATTAAGCTACAATTAAGAGAAAGATTATTGCACTAGATTTTCTATCAGTCAACATTTATTTGGGGTCACCTACTATTTGTCAATATGACTTTTTACTAAGGTCCTTTGGGTTTGCAACCTAACATTTTATTTTTAGGGGCATTCAGACTCCCATTTCTTTTTCTCAAAACAATTAGGAACTGGTGTCTTATAGTGTAAGGTTTAAATTGCAGTTTAAATTCTTCAATTCAAGGTTATAACTCTTCTACATGATTGATGATTCTATTTTTGTAGAAATGCTTTGCAAAAGGGTTGAAACTGCATTAAGGAACATTAACAAAATGATTGGAAATTGTCTCGATTACCTTTCTTGTAACTACAAACCTTGCTAAGTTTCAAGATAAAGAAAAATAAATTAGGGCTTTGCTACAGTTGTATATGTCAAAAACAAATTAATGATAAATAGGCTGATTCCTTGATTAGCTCATGCCAATGTATATTTATAACTATCAAGCCATTATTTTTCAATCAAAGTTTGCTCACTTCCCATTGAGTTACATCTAGATAATCCATTTACCAAAGCCCATGTTCAAACATTAGGATCTCTGAGTATATGTTGCCCTCATAGTAGATGTTGTGATTGTATGAGTGTGTGTTTGGTTTCATGAGCTTGTGACATCTTGTTATTTGGGTACCTACGTGTGATAAACTGGCTTAACCAATAGAAGTGAACCAAGTAATGTGAGGAGAAGGAAGTGAATTTTATAGTTTTCTGCACCTTTCAGGGATGGTTGAAACCCCTTGTTGAGAACCTCTTCAGAGAACCTTAGATCATGTGGTATGTGTGATGTTCTTGGGCTTTGAGTATTTACTGACCCTTGTGTGGTCCATATGCCTGGATGCCTTGACAACAATTGTTGTCTTTTGATATGGAATGATATTTGATGAACCCTTGAAGTGTAGTTGGAATCGATGTGCCTTAGAGTGACTTGTTTGCATGTGTTACCCTTAGTTAGAGTCTTTAATTAGTGTTCATGGTCAGTCTTGAGTGCTTATGGTGTTGCTCCTTGTGGAGTGTGGTGCACTGCATTCTTATGTCTTCTCCCGATTGAAAGTAAAATAAGTGGGTCATGTTTAGCATTCTGTCTTAGTATGAAAATGTTTCATTTTGTAGAGGGATGACTATGTATTATAGAAATTGTTGAAAGGAAATAGTAAATTTGGCAATGAACAATGGAATTAATTGTTGCAAAAAATGTCCCCATATTGTTATTTTCGTTAATCTTTCTGGGAAAGCTATGTGATTGTGAGATATTAGTTAGAACTATTTGTTTAATACCATCATGACAACTTGGAATCTTGTACCTTGTGACCTTGCATGCTATATTATTACACAACATGGAAAGGGATAAAGAAAATTATAATTAAGAAATAATACGTTTGCATTCACAAATACAATATAATTATGCATATGTATGAGGTCATAGATGGTACACTACTTGATGTGCATAAGCGTGCTCTTTAAACACTGTTAGGATGATGTATTCCTCAACACTACATGGTGATTAGTCTCTTCTGTGACTATTCTCAGTTACCATGTGAAAATGTACTTTGGATTCATACTTTATTTTATTATCTAGGTGGATCTTTCCATGTGTTGTTTGGGCTAGCATTGTTTTATGATTGGTCTAGCCACCAAGATTTCCTTATGTTTCTCTCTATGAAAGTTGTCACCTTATTTTATTGTTGAGATCTGCAAATTTTTTTGATTTACTATTGAAATTAACAATTCTCCCATATGGGCTTTTTCTTTTGTTTCATGGTGGTTATTTTGAATGTTTTCCATTGCTGCCTAGTTTTGTATTGTCTCTATCACTATCAATTTGGACCCTTGATATGATGTACAAGGGGGAACATTGGTGAGAACATAATAGTGAATGTGTGTTAGTAGATGTAAATGTGTTAATAGGAGTGTGGCAAGGGAACACTCACCATGGATGGATTGGAGCATGATCAACATGCCTTGAGTCATGATTAGTAGTAAATAAATAGTCTTGATCCATTAGATTACTTTTTGTAATAAGTTGACCCCATTTGTAAGGTTATTTGTCACAAGGGTACACTTATAAACCTTATCGTCAAACTTGGTCAAAGGGGTGTAGAATTGATAAACTTGATGTTTTAAGGTGTCATTAAGTGTTTTTAGGTTCAAATGATCTAGTTTGAGGTCATAAAGAAGTTAGATGAATAAAGGTTGTAAAAATGTTGAAATTTTGTTGAAGTTGTAAAAGTTGCTTTGACAACTTTGAGAACTTTTAAGTTCAATTTTATGCAAATTTGTAAAACTATTAGTTAATAGTTTTTCTTTTGATAGAGGTGAGAACAATTACGAATTTTAGCTCTAATATGGATGGTTATTCTGGAAGTAGGGGTGTCTCAGTGGTAAAGAATGAGGGGGAAAGTAGCAAGGAAAGGAACGTGGAGTAAAAAATGATTTCTGAACCCTCGGGGTAGAATGATGAGAACCAAAGTGAAAAGCCTACAACCACTAAAATGGATATTAGTGATGTTAAGAGTCTAATGGATTTTGAAACAAAGAAGAATGATGAAGGAAAAGCCCTAGTCATCAAAGATCAATGCCTGAATAAGGAGAATCATAAGGAGATGATGGAACAAAAGAGTTTAAATACTAAAAATTAGTTCCATCTCAAGGAAACCCAGGAAATCACTCACGAGTCAGGGAAAAAGTCTGATGAAGAGATTAGAGATGATAATAACTTGGTGAAGGTGTCTTTCCTTCACAAATCTAAGCTAACAGCAGATGCTTCTCTCCAAGTTGACTCTTGGCTCTACAATGAAATAATTGTTCTAAATTTTTTTGGGAGAAATCTAGAGAGAAATAGATCATGAAAAAATGAAGAGAACCCAATTGGAAAAATAAGTTGCGAACATCCTTGAGAAATTAAAAGAATATGAAATGGAACTTAGGCAACTAGTTAAAGATAGTTGTCAAAAAAATGAAGATGGTGACTTCCAGTTTATGTGTCGTGGTTGTCAGTATAGGGAAAAAGAGCAATGAGGGGATTGTGTCACCTGATGCTATTGTTGCCAAGATACTAGGTGGTCTGAGCAAATGAACGAGACAGAGTATGAAGAAAGTTGTTGTTGAGGCTCCTAGTTCTGCTGTTGAAGACATCATGCAAAGTACTATGGAGGCTGGCAAGGAATTAGCTAAGGTTATTAAAGATCTAATTTAGTTGCTGGTCTGGTGTGCTAGTTTTTGGTCCCTGTTTGGGTTACTAGTTCTGGTTTTCTATTTTTGTGTTGTTTCTAGCTTTTCTCTATTTTTAACTCTAGGTTCTAGGTCCTCATAAAACCTGGGTTTGATCTATTTTAGTACTTTCTTTGTTTTAGGTCCATATAAAACCTTGATTTTTTTTATGTTAGATTGTGAACTTTAGGTTTTAGGTCCTTGCAAATCCTGGTGATCCTTAAAGGTTAACTTATGTTAAAATGTAAGGGGTTTCGAGTCCCCTCAAAACCTATTTTTGCATTAATATAAAATCTTGACTCTTCTCTCCTTGGACCTTTGTAGGCATTTTCCCTCTCTTGATGAAAATTAAAAAAATGAACTAGTCTTGATCCTCTACCTAGTGGTCTTCAACTAAAATTTTGCCTCCTTCCTCTAAAGTTGTCTTTGTTACTATCATTCTTGATTGGCTCGTGACTTGTTTCATTGTTTAACCTAAAGCTTGGTCCTCTACCTCTTGACCATCTCCTTCCTCTAAAGGGTTGTCTACCTCTGCCCCTATTGTTCCACTCTTTCCTCCTCTTCATCCTCTCTTCCACTTTAAGAGATAGCTTATAACACTTTCTCACTATATTGGGACATAACATATTAATTTCTTCTTGTATGCCCATTCTCAATCCATTTAAGTACCTTTCCACTTCAACACTTTTACTCTCCATTGCCTTGGACCTAAGACATAATTTTTGGAACTCTTCAATGTAAATATTGAGATCCATCTTTTTTTGTTTCAAGTTCTTCCTTCTCCTATGCAACTTTATTTCATATTCATCAGGGAAGTATGTTTCCTTCACTACTTGCATCATTCTCTTCCACATGGTTCCCTTCTTTCACTCTTTCATCTTTGATAAAGTTTTACCATGTCAGAGTTGCTCCCCTTATTTTAGACTTTGCTATCCTAAACTTCTAGACCTTGGTAGTGTCCTCACATTCAAAATAGTTCTCCAAAGCTATGAAATCCACTCCATGACTATATTTGCATCCATCTCAACACTAAAAACAAATAATTCTACATGTCCTATTTCTCTCCCACCTATGGACTTTAAAGAATTTGACATAGGCTCCTGACTTGCACATATATTCAATTCTTCATTTTGTTCAAGGATGTATTCTTCTTCCCTATATTCTCTCTTTTCCTCTTTAGGTCTCTCATGGAGTGCATATGCCCTTTTCAAATTCTCTTTTGTCTCTACTAACTGATCCTTCAACCATTTGTTCTCATTCTTTTGTTCTTCCACCTTAGCCAATTCAACATTAGTCACAATCATGGGGTTGCAACTTGCTAACCCTACTTTTGACATACACCTCCATTACTCATTTCAAGGAATGTTACCTTTCTCTAATATCATAAATGATGTAGAGCTCTCCTTTGGAACACTTCTTAAGGGATAACTCAACTCAAGAAGCCTCAACAATGGGCTCAATAAAATTAATAAAGGAAAATTTGAAAAAATTCACTTCCTCACCTACTTTATTGTTTGCTCCAATAGACCATGACACAAGGCCAAATGACATCAAATCATCAATAACCCTATTTCTCTTTAGGTGACCCTTGCTAGCTAAATGGCTCTATACCACAAAATCACAGTAAAAAACACATGAAACCTTAAAAGATCAGAGTTAGTGTTAGTACCTTCATTATAACCTACCCCAACAATTAAAAGTGATCTCCCAATCCTACAAGTCACACTTTCTTCTCTAGGTGTCCAATTTCCTAATGGTCGTGTCCAACCATTTTTTCCTATACAACTCCCAACTTCTCTAAAGACCATTCCAAACAAATGGGCATTCCAAATACCCTTAATGGATTTCATCTAACCCCAAAGTACCAACTCTTAAATTTCAATGCAAATGTCCCAATACTAACAAATTAAAGAGACCTAGTAAGGCCTTGGTTTATGAAACAAATCCTAGGTGTAATAAATATTTTCCAAAACTAACACTTGGAAAACTTAGATGATCCCAAAAAATAGTATTTTTAAGAGTTGTTAAACTATACATGAGAAGGTTACAATCTAGAAATGATTGCATGGAGTTGTTCCCATAGAACACACCCTAATTAACTTGTATTATAAAACCAAGGAATTTGACACTGGGCATGGATGTACACCAGAGCATAATTGAAATAGAGTTTCCATTATATGTTGTTGTCGAAGGAAAAAAAGAATATGTCAGAGCATAAAAGGAAACTTACAACACTTTTAAATAATGTAATGCGAAACCATCAATGTAAGTCTAGTATTGCTTCTTCCATTTGAAAGGATTGGAAGAAAACTAACATCAATAGTAGTCGTGTTTATTCATCAGATAAATTGTCAAAGAATGAAATAGTTAATAAAATTACTTCTTTATTTACTTTGAGAGATTTGAGAAAACCTCCCTTATTCATTGGACTTAAAATTTTTAGAAATCTGACACTAGTAGCCCTTGTAGTGAAAAAATGTTTGGAATGTATTATTAACTATAATTTATATATTGAACATACATAAATACATACCATTTTTTACATAATCAGTAGTTTAAAATATTTAACAAATTCAAAAATGTATTCAATAATTGTTAAATTAAGCATCACTCACAAAACACTTTCTACATATCTTTATTAATTTTTTTCAACAAAATAATATTAATAATAATAACAGTTGATCTCAATGTCACTAAAATTGAAACTAATCCTCCACAACCAAGCCCCCTAATATTCACCTTTATTTGACACAACCAAGTCATTACCATATAGTGGAATGATTAGTTTTACAAATATTATAAAAATAGAGTATTACATTCTGTCAACATGTCTTAAGACATAGTCAAATCCTTCTTACTATGAAATGTTTCTATCTATCCTAATGTGACATTGAGAAGCTGAAATACTAAATCCTCTCCACTAGGAAAAGTTATGTTTAATTTATAAATATTTTATCATAGATTAAATATAACAATCTTCAACATGTCCAAAGTGGCAATGAGCGTTCTTGTGCCATCACAAATATCTTACTAGAAATACTCAAATCCTCTTTATTCTCATATGTTTAAATTGGAATGATATACTAAGGAAAAAAAAAGCTATTTTCTTGCAGACCTGTACAATTATTTCTTACCACAGGAGAACCTATGTAATCGCCTGGGATGCATTGTAAGACAAGGCTGGTTTTTCATATAGAAAGAGAGACTATTGTTTATGTGCATATGGATTTTCAATTTACAATATTTTCCAAAATGAATTGTAGGGTTTAATATCTGAAATAATTTGCATCAATTAATGGCGTAAGTTAATATAAACTTTTCTGCATTATGCATAGGCTATCATTGGCTTGATTGAATGAGTCTCTAAATAGAACACATACAAACATATTTTATACATGCCTATGTTGAGAGTGTTGGATTTGGTGATCAACATATCTTTAAGATTTTTGTTCGTGGATTCAGGTAAATTTGGATATTTGTATTAGGCACTAACAACTTGAACTTTTGGTACAACCAAAAATGCTACTAATAGTCTACATTATAAGATCTATGAACTAATATGAAAAGTGAGATAATCAAATGTGTGATAAATGCAAATTTCAAAAGATGAAACCCTAGTTGACTATTCAACCATTTAAGTAATTAAGTTCCCTAATTAGGATTAAAAAGTAGCTATCTATGTCATTAACCAAAATCAAAATAAATATTATTACTTATTAATTAAGAAATTAGAATGTCAATTCAGCCACGTTGACCTACAAGTCATACATCTATGACATAACAATAAAATCCACATGTTTGATTGTTCAATTTAAAAATGGATACATCAGTTAATAATTAAATCAATAACATCATATAAGATGATTTTATCCATTACATCACATGAAGAGTTTAAAGAAAGTTGCCTCAAATATGTGTCCATCTACAAGTCCTAGTCTTCACATCCATCAAACATTGTCAATCTACTATTTGAGATAGGAGTATGGATTAGGTGCTTTTACCACACCAACCATGGAGTCTTTAGCTCCCTCAAAGTTCTTCTTGACATAAAACACCCTGACTCTGGCACAAGAAGCCTAGCAACTCAGAACAAGAGGATCAAATGGATTTAGTGTAGCCATGAAACATACTACTTTCCACATATGTCTAAGTAGCCTAATCACAAAATGTGGCAGAGAAAATACAATAATAACATATCTACACATATTCCATAAAATATATGACTTTGGCCGAATTACTTTAATCCATATTTGGCTGATTGAAAGAAACAAAGTATATTATATCAATTTCTAATCACAACTAGTAGATAGAAAGAAACAAAACATATTGTATCCATTTATATTCCTCCCAACCTTCCACATTAAACCCATCCCATAAGAAAATCTAACTACACTCAGTCAAAAAGAGAAAATCAAGGAATATATAAAGTTCATAATTAAAAACTAATCCAAATGCACTATCAACACATAGGCATGGATTTAGGCAAACAAACATAAAAATTTATGAAATAGTCGTAGCGCATGCATTTCATATTACAAAGAACAATGGATTCCAATACACATTGTAATAATAATAATTCCATATTTGATCATGGTACCCTATGCCCTATCTATGTATATGTGTACAATTGGAAAACTTGTCGATTCAAGAAATTGTTGGTGTGAAACACACATTCAACATGTAATTTTTCTATCTTCTTTTGGCATAAGATTCTAAACATAATAAAAATTGTTACTGGATCATTCCTACTATGATCTCTCATTTTCATTGGAAATAAAGGGCTTACGACTCACATCATGGAATTATGAATCTCAGCTTGATGTCAAATTTTTGCACATAAGTCATGGATTTTTGTGTAAGAGATCAATTACAGGGTAAGAAAAGAGTAACCAATTTTCCTTATATTCTCTAGTTTAGAAATAGAATTATAAGCATTCTAACTTCATAAAAGTTGATTTCAATATTCTCATTTTCATGTGAGCACTATGATTGTTGATAGGGTTGTGTATTGGTCTAGTAATTATCATAATCGATAGATTAAACTATTAATAACATTTTCTATTTAATGCATTACAAAACCAATTTCTAGGCCTTCTCAAGATAAGTCTTCAAATGATGTGAAGATATTTCACATTTGGGTATGCATGGAAGCATTTACAAGAAAACTTGAAGCAAACACCCCAGATTGTTGATAAAATGATGTCTAGATCCATGTAATTTACATGCTGAAATATGGGTCAAAAAATAACTATATGTTAGCTTTATGATTTAGTGATGCAGGAGCATCCAGAGGTATAAGGGCAATCTTGTGTCACCCAAAAAATGTACTTAGACTTAGTTTCTATTTCATGTCTTTTCATTTTTGGATACCCATTTGGGTCAAATAAAGGTTCCAACTCTCACGGTTCAACTATCAGTGTGCTCGAAAATCCTGAAAAAATAGGAGCATGCAATTTGGCCATCATTTTGGTGACCTAGAAGGTGTGAATTGGCTAGATGAATGTAATTGTGATTTAGAGCATTCTAGAAAAAGAATTAGGTCAAAAGGCCCCACGGTTTGAAAGTTATTGCAATTTTTTGGGTTTTGGAGACCTCCTAAGAATGCTTCAAAGTCAGGTTAGGGGCATTAAATGACCTCAAAAAGGGCTGAAAAATGGGGGACAAGAAAAGCTTTTCCATAGGGCTACAGAGCGCTTTGAGAGCTTTCCGAAAATGTAAATGGTTCATCAATCAGAGCTACGGTTCAAAAGTTATGCCTCTCGAAAGTTCGATTACCGTTTCTGGATTCTTCTAGATTTGCACCAACTTCTAACGCAGCTTCTGGAACCTTCTATTTGGTCGGTGGATGCCTACTAGCACTTTCTAGAATGTACTCCTAGTCCTTAACCCTCCGGGGTCTATTTAAGAGGATTTTTGGCATTGTAAAAGGCAGTTCGGAGTGGAGTTTGAGAGGAGGTACTGAAAGGAGAAATTATCTCCAGATTTATGCTATTGTAAGCCCTTAGGGTATGTCCTGAAGTTTATTTTCTCTGTACTATTTCTACTAGCTTATTTTCTCAGTTAATACAATTTTCCTTTTTTGTTGTGTCCATTCTGTTCTTGGGTTGTGTCCCCATCAAGTGGTATCAGAGCGAGTTTTCCTGAGTGTGTAAACAGAACGCCGACTGTGAGGCAGTTTGCACCAAGACTGTGTGGTTGTGGGTTCGAGTTAGAAGATGCCTCCATGAAGAGAGCGTGGTGGAAGGGCTAGAGCTATTAATCATGAGGAGGTTAGAGCCCTCCAAAGGCAGGTGCAGGCATTGCAAGATGAGCTTCATAGAGGACCAAATGTTGCCGTAGGTGACAACAGTGAGGATGACAATGAAGAAGAAGTAATGGGACCAGAAGAGGAATTTGACGGGGAAGTTCTGAATCATGCAGAGGAAAGGCTTTTTAGGGCCATTACTAAGTTTGGGAAAATACCTACAATTGAAGTGGGTGTATTTTCAGGAAATCTGAAACCAGATGAGTTGATCGATTGGATCAATGAATTGGAAGAATACTTTGAGTATGAGGATATCAGGGACCCAGATAGGGTTAAGTTTGCAAAGGCCAAACTGAAAGGCCATGCCAAAATCTAGTGGCAAGAGGTTCAATTGGAAAGAAATAGAAGAGGAAAGGAGAAGATCACAAGATGGGATCACATAGTGGACAAATTGAAGAAGCAGTTCATTCTTGTGGACTACGAGCTTGATTTGTTTAAGAAGATGCATGGGTTAAAGCAAGCAGGAAGATTAGTCCAAGAATATATAGAGGAATTTTACCGACTCTTGATTAGAGCAGGGCATGCAGAAGCAAATAAGGAGAAGGTTTCTCGTTATATCAATGGGTTGCGACCTAGCATCCAGGAGGAATTAAGTCTGGTAAGAATGACCAGCGTTGAAGAGGCATACCAGTTTACCCTACGAGTTGAAGAGAAGCTGAATAAAAGGTTTGAAGGAAGACAAAGAGGGCGTGGTCAAGGAGGAAGGGAAGTGGTAGATCATTTGGAGGCCGTAATGAAACCCAAAAGAAAAATGAAGATGAGGGTACTAGCAGGAACCAAAGGAATGAGGGTTTCAACCGCTCTCGTGACCAAGAATTTGGAAATCAGAGAGGAAGAGGTAGAGGACGTGGACAAGGAAGAGGAGGCTTCCGTGGTACCTATTTCCATTGCAATGAAGAAGGCCATCGTGCCTTTGAATGCCCTCAACGACAAGGAAGGATAGATAGGAGAGCTGAGGGCCAAGCTAGGGTTGCTCATGTGGATGAGGGTGCACAATCATCACATTCAGAGGACACAGAATGAGGAGAGACCTTGGTAAATGAAAGAGTCCTACTAAGTGGTGAGATTGAACTAGGACAACAGAGGAGTTTGTTCCGTACCAGATGCAAGTGTGAGGATAAATGTTGTGACGTGATCATTGATGGTGGTAGCACTGATAACTTGGTATCAGAAGAGATGGTCTCTAAGCTGAAGCTCAAGAGGGAGAAACATCCCCAGCCTTATCGGATTGCTTGGGTAAAAGATGATCATAAGGTCCTGGTAAGTGAACAATGTTTAGTGAAATTTAAAATTGGGAGTTACCATGATGAAGTTCTCTGTGATGTTATTTCGATGGATGTTTGCCATCTATTGTTGGGTAGACCATGGCAGTTTGATAGACATGCAGTGCATGATGGACATGCAAACACATAATCTCTGACAAAGGATGGAGTTCACCACAAATTGAAGCCCATGAAAAAGGAAGGTGAAAAGGTATGTAGCAGTGCTAGGATTTGTCTTGTTGATGGAAGAAAGTTTTTAGATGGCATGAAACATCAGCATATGTGCTATGCTTTGATTCCTAGGAAAGATAAAGAAGGTAATAGTGAAATACCACTTGAAGTTTCAGATTTACTAGGGGAGTTTGGAGATATTATCTCTGATAATGTTCCAGATGGATTGCCACCAATAAGGCAAATCAGTCAATAGATAGATCTAATTCCAGGAGCTAGTTTTCCTAACAAGGCTGCTCACAAGATGACTCCTACTGAAACAGAGGAGCTAAATAGACAGGTTTAGGAGCTGTTGAGGAAGGGCTTGATTCGAGAGAGCTTGAGTCCATGTGCAGTACCTACAGTACTCGCACCAAAGAAGGATGGAGAGTGGAAGATGTGTATAGATTCTCGAGCTATAAATAGGATAACCATCAAGTACCGATTTCCTTTGCCAAGGATGGATGATCTTATGGACTATTTGAGTGGAGCTCAGTACTTCACAAAGATAGATCTCAAGAGTGGCTATCATCAGATACGGATTCGAGAAGGAGATGAGTGGAAAACAACCTTCAAGACCAAGGAGGGTCTTTATGAGTGGTTAGTCATGCCCTTTGGATTGACGAACGCCCCAAGCACCTTCATGCAACTCATGAATGAGGTACTTAAGAAGTTCTTGGGAAAATTTGTTATTGTCTATTTGGATGATATTTTAATTTTCAGCAAGATTTTGGAAGAACATTTACTGCATATTCGTAGTGTCCTTGAAAGGCTAAGGGAAGAGAAACTGTTAATTAATCTGAAGAAGTGTATCTTTGCAAAAAAGGAGTTAGTCTATTTGGGGTTTGTTATATCACCTGAAGGTCTCAAAATGGATCTAGAGAAGGTAAAAGCCATCTTGAAATGGCCTACTCCAAGGTCTGCTACTGAGGTAAGATCATTTCATGGTCTGGTTAGTTTTTACAGGAAGTTTATTAAGAATTTCAGTGGCATATGTGCACCCCTAACTGATACAATAAGAGGGGATAGAAAAGAGTTCAAATGGATTGTAGTAGCTGCGAGAAGTTTTGAATTGCTGAAGAAGAAGGTAACAGAACAACCTGTGTTGGCACTTCCAGATTTTAGAAAGGTTTTCCAGGTAGATTGTGATGCCAGTGACAACGCTATTGGGGCTGTATTAAGCCAAGAAGGTAAGCCTATTGCATATTTTAGTGAAAAATTGAATGATGCAAAGAAGAAGTATTCTATTTATGATCAAGAATTCTATGCAATAGTTCAGGCCTTAAAGAAATGAAGGCATTATTTATTGCCAAAGGAATTTTTTTTGTATACTGATCATCAAGCATTACAGTACCTAAATAGCCAAGGTAAATTGAATCAGAGGCATATGAAGTGGGTAGAATTCTTGCAGAGTTATACATTTGTGTTGAAGCATAGAAGTGGAAAATCTAACAGGGTTACAGATGCACTAAGTAGGAGATAGTCATTGCTTACAGTAATGCAAGTTGAAGTAGTTGGGTTTGATGAACTCAAGAATTTGTACCCCAAGGATCCTGATTTCGTTGAAGCATGGAAAGCTTGTAAAGAGCCTGTTGCTGTAGATAGAACCGAGTGGTTAGACTATTTGATTTAGGATGGCATGTTGTTCAAGGGTAGTCAATTGTGCATTCCAAGGAGTTCCATGAGGGAAAATCTGAGTAAGGAGAAACACAGTGGAGGGATGGCAGGACATTTTGGTCGAGATAAGACCATTGCCATTCTTAGAGAACATTATTTTTGGCCTCAAATTTCACAAGATGTGAAGAAGTTTGTACAAAGTTGCCAGGTTTGTCAAGTTGCCAAGGGTTTTAGTCAAAATACTGGCCTATATCATCCATTGCCTGTTCCATCAAGGCCATGGGAGGACATAAGTATGGATTTTGTTCTTGGATTGCCAAGGACACAAAGGGGTAATGACTCAGTATTCGTGGTGGTTGATAGGTTCTCCAAAATGGCACATTTCATTCCATGCCACAAAACTCATGATGCTGTCCATATTGCAAACTTTTTTTTCAAAGAGGTGGTAAGACTACATTGTCTTCCAAGGAGTATAGTTTCTGACAGAGATACTAAATTTGTGGGGTATTTCTGGAGGACATTGTGGAAAAAGTTGAGAACAGACTTGAAATTCAGTTCCACGCATCACCCACAGACTGATGGCCAAACAGAAGTGGTAAACAGAAGTCTGGGCAATTTGCTGAGATGTTTAGTTGGGGATAAGCCCAAGGGATGGGATTTGATTCTACCACAAGCGGAGTTTTCTTACAATAACTCTATAAATAGGAGTACTGGAAAATCACCATTCCAAATTGTATATGGGAATAGCCCAAGGACTGCACCAGAATTGAGGAAGATAGAACAAGGGGAGAGGATAAGTGCTAAAGCTGAGGAATTTGCTGAACATATCAAGCATCTACATGAGGAGGTTCAAGCACACATTACCAAGATGAATCAAGAGTATAAAGCTAGGGCTGATCAAAGGAGAAGACATAAGGAATTCCAAGTAGGAGATTTAGTCATGGTGCACTTACGAAAAAGAAAGATTTCCAGCCGGTACTTACAACAAGCTGAAAATGAAGAAATTTGGCCCCTGCAAAGTTTTGAAGAAACATGACTCAGGAAATGCGTATGAGGTGGAGCTGCCAGATGGTATTCACATTTCTCCCATTTTCAACATTGCAGATTTAACAGAGTATCATGATGATGGTGCAGATGAGGTGTTAGAGCCGTGTCCAATTCCTGCTTCTAAGAAGGAGGAGATAGAAGACATTCAAGATCATCGTGTGGGTAGGAGTACTAGAAATAGACAGTATGAAGAGTATTTGGTCAAATGGAAAGGACGACCAATCAAGGACTCAACTTGGATTTCAGCAGCTGAGGTTTCCCATTTGGGATTTCCTCTACCATTCATAAAGTGACAGGGTCACTTTTCAATCTACCCTAGGTGTTTGATGCAGGAGCATCTAGAGGTATAAGGGCAATCCTGTGTCACCCAAAAAATGTACTTAGACTTAGTTTCTGTTTCATGTCTTTTCATTTTTGGATACCCATTTGGGTCAAATAAAGGTTCCAACTCTCACGGTTCAACTATCAGTGTGCTAGAAAATCTTGAAAAAATAGGAGCATGCAATTTGGCCATCATTTTGGTGACCTAGAAGGTGTGAATTGGCCAGATGAATGTAATTGTGATTTAGAGCATTCCAAAAAAAGAATTAGGTCAAAAGGCCCCACGGTTTGAAATTTATTGCAGTTTTTCGAGTTTTGGAGACCTCCTAAGAATGCTTCAAAGTCAGGTTAGGGGCATTAAATGACCTTGAAAAGGGCTAAAAAATGGGGGATGAGCAAAGCTTGTCCATAGTGCTATAGAGAGCTTCAAGAGCTTTTAAAAAATGTAAATGGTTTGTCAATCAGAGCTACGGTTCAAAAGTTATGCCTCTCGAAAGTTCGGTTACCATTTCTGGATTCTTCTAGATTTGCACCAACTTCTAACACAGCTTCTGGAACCTTCTATTTGGTCGGTGGATGCCTACTAGCACTTTCTAGAATGTATTCCTAGTCCTTAACCCTCCGAGGTCTATTTAAGGAGATTTATGGCATTGTAAAAGGCAGTTCAGAGTGGAGTTTGAGAGGAGGTACTGAAAGGAGAAATTATCTCCAAATTTATGCTATTGTAAGCCCTTAGGGCATGTCTTGAAGTTTATTTTCTCTGTACTGTTTGTACTAGCTTATTTTCTCAGTTAATACAATTTCCCTTTTCTGTTGTGTCCATTCTGTTCTTGGGTTGTGTCCCCATCATTTAGAAATGTATCAATTACCTTATAGGAGTTTTTCCTTTGCCAGTTGATAATTCACTAAGAGAAGCTTACGCTTTTGGGCAGGATGAGGCCAAATTTGATAGGTTGAGGAATGAATAGACTAAGTTCATGTCATAGTGTCATGGGAGGCTCAAAAATGGGAATTAGGGGCTAGATCCCCATCTCTCTTACAAAAGGATAAAAAATAATCCAATTCTTATACATACATATATATAGATAGGGCATAGGTATTAGAAACAATTCTTCAATTGTATATTGTCATTGATGTTAACACAAATGCCAATATTAACCAAGAAATGTAGAGTTTATAGTATTAACTTTGTATATCTTAGTGTTAACTAAGCAGTTAGGTAAATAAGACTTTCTAGTATTAACTGAGTAGTTGGTAAATATATATAGGCATTCCTGTTATAGTATTTGACCGAGTGGTTGAGCATCAAAGGAGTCATAGTGTCAATTGAGTGTTCAATCCTAGTATTAACTGAGTGATAGTAGAATGCATTTGTCAAATATTTAATTGATTGAGGCCGACTATTCGGATGCTTATTGATGTTTTGAAAGGGTATTCAAGTTGACTTATCCTATCTTATGATATATAAGAAACTTGGTCAAGTTGTGAGGATAATATAGAAGACGTGGAATATGAAATAAGATGGATATGTGAGTGAAGGAAAAAATAAGAGAAGGAAATTGTGGAAGATAAGGTGCAGAGAAAATCTAATTAGAAAGGATCCAAAGGTCAAGCCAGAACAAAGATCTAAATCTGCAGAGAGAGTTACTTCATAAATCAAGTCAAAATTGTTGCTGCTTTCTAACCATTGTAGTAGTAAAGAAATCTCTTAACAGAGTTGACTTAATAGTCATTTTGTAAATCCTCTAACAAGGTTATATTTCAAGATTGAAGTTTTTGAAGAACTCTAACTAGGCCACTCCTAACAAGGGGATCTAAATCCTCTAATAGGGTCATACTTAACAATATGTTTTGTAACCTTTAATAGGGTTCACTTCTCATAGGGCTCACTTTAGAAGAGTGAAATTATTGTGACTAGTACAAGGTGGTTTTTCCCAAATTGGGTTTCTACATTAAATCTTGGTGTCATCTGTGTTCATATTATTTTCTTATGCATTATGTTTCTGCAACTAAGTTTCTAAAGGATAAAATAATTTAATAAATCTTAAGATTGTTTTGTTACTCAAGTGACATTAAAATTCTAATGTTAATAGAGCTAGTCATTATTGCATGATCAGTGGAAATTTGTATTGAAACCTAAGAGAAAATTATTTATTTTTGTAGTGACGACTTCACCCCTCCCCTCTTAGTTACTCACTTACATTTTCAACAATTGGTATTAGAGCAATTGGTTCTTGTAGGAAAAAGTTTTAAGGACCTAAGCTAAAGATCAAGATTTATTATAGAAGGGAGATCCCTAAGCTTAGTAGAGAACTTTTCAGCATCGCAGGAGTTGATGAAGCTACATCTATCAAGCATTAGTGATGTTGGTGTGTTGTACTTAGAGAATAAATATGTGCCACCACCCAAAATTATGACCATGGAGAAAATAAAAGAGGCAAAGGAGCACAATATAATGATGATTAATATAGATTCCTCTTTGAACTATTTTGAACTTGATGAGGTCAAATATTATCCTACTACATTTGACACATGGGCAAATCTGTAGAAAGTCTATGGAGGTGACAAAAATGTGCAAAGAGCCAAGGTAGAATGTTTAAGAGGTAAGTTTAATCGATTGAAAATGAAAGAAGGTGAGCAAATTTCCCAATATAGTGAAAGGATCAAAGAAAGTGTAAGTGCAATCAGATCCCCAGGAGGTAAAATTGATAATGAAACAATAATCAGCAAGGTACTAAGAACTCTTCTTCCTATTTATGCAATTAGAGTTTCATATATTCAAGAGATGAGATGCAATCTCTCAAATGATTTAACCTTAGATGCTCTTGTGGGAAGATTAACTACTTTTGAGTTGGGTAACTTTGGTAACTATGCTCCTCCTTCTAGCAAGCTTGAATATGTATTCAAATCCAAGCTAGCTCTTGGAAGAAAATAAGGGAACTCAAAAAGTAAACAAGTTGACAGTGAAGAAGAAAAAGAATCAGATGAATATCTTGAAGTCATTGAAGCTCTTCTAACAAAAAGAGTAGCAAAAGGGAAAGGAAAAATTAGAGATAAAATTCCATTGATTTATTTCTCATGTGAAGAAGTTGGTCATATTGCTCCAATATGTTGAAACAAGGAAGATAAATATGAGAAATGGTTCAACAAGTTCAAATGCGAGAAATGCTTCAAAAGCTACAAGGACTACAAAGATAAAAGTAATAAATCATGTTACATTGTAAATGATTCTGATAGTGATAATGATGAAGATGAAATAGTTTATATTGCTAATGATTTGATAATGAGGAAAATGAAAAGATGAAACTTATCTCTCATGTTAGCAAATATGATGCATGGATCATAAATAGTAGTTGTTCTCATCACATGACTGGTGATAAAACTAAAATTGAACATTTGGAACACTATGATTTGGAAATAATGAACCATGTTATGTAAAAGGAAAATAAATCATAAAATTAACTCATGGAATCAAATGTGAGAATGCCTATTGGGTTGAAGGATTAAGACACAATCTACTCAATGTAGCACAGTTAAACAATATAGTCCGTACAAAGTTGAATTCATGAATGGCAAACCTAAATTATTGGATAGAAAAGGAAACTTAGTTGGAAATGACAATTAGACAAAAGGTAATTTGTTTTACCTAGATATCACCAAAAATACATGTTTTCTAGCTCAGATAGAAGAAAGTTGGCTATGGCATAAAAGTATGTGTCATGTTAAATTCGATAATATAATCACCATAAGAAAGAACAAAAGAGTAAGAGGCATACCTTATATGAAGAAATCTAAGATTGGAATGTTCAAACAATGTCAAATTAAAAAAATGAGTAATATAAGTTTCAAAAGTAAGTCCTACAATTCTGAAGAAGTTTTGGAACTAGTTCACACAGACCTTTGTAGGCCAAAAGGTGTGGAAAGCTACCGTAAATACATATATTTCATTCTATTTATTGATGATTATTCTAGGATGGTGATTGTAATGTTTTTGAAAGATAATTCTACTGCTTTTCAAAAGTTCAAATGGTATTTGGTTAGAGTTGAGAAAGAAATATGGAAGAAATTGAAATACCTAAGATTAGATAGAGGAGGAGAATTCATCTCAAATAAATTCAATGAGTGCTGCAATGAAAGAGGAATCAAAAGATATGTATCAACAACTATAAATCTAGAGAAAAATGAAATAGAAAAGAGAAGAAATAGGTCCATCATGGAATATGAAAGAACACTAATGACAGAGAAGAATGTTGCACCAAAATATTGGAGAGAAGGAATAAACATAGCAATTCATACACTAAACCAAGTTTAAGTGAAGAAAGGTATAGAAAAAATACCTTGTGAATTATGGTATGGTTACAGACCCAATGTTTGTTATCTCAAAGTATTTGGAAGAAAATGTTATATCTTAAAACATGAAAGGAAAGAAAATATTGATGCAAAAAGTGATGAAGGGATATTCCTAGGGTAATCAAATAGAAGCAAGGCATACAAATATTTGAATCTTACTACTCAAAAAGTCATAGAATGTTCCCATGTAAAGATTGATGTGTTTGTAGATAGAAGTGAAGAATAGGTTAGCAAAGAGTGTGAAGATTACATAATTTTTTTATCTATTAGGAAGAGGAGCCTAAGACTTTGCCTCAAAAATTTGAAGCCAATCAAAAATCAATTGCACCTAAAAATTCAATGGTAGTTTAGCCCGAGTCACAGATAGTTCAACCTAAGTTACAATTAGATTAGCTAGAGGAGCCCGAGTAAAAGGATGAAAATCTTGGAGAACCAAGTGAGCCAAGTTCAAAGTCAAGAAACAAAGATCCAAGACTTGCTAAATATGTCAGAAGACATCATGCACCTGATCAAATAATTGGAGGAGAGGCAAAGGCATACTAACAAGGAACAAATTAAAGGTACATGTTTCCTTAGTGAATTTGAGCCTAGATCTATAAAAGATGCTTTAGAAAATGAAAGTTGTATAGAAGCGATGAATGAAGAGATTGAGAAAATATAAAAGAATAAAACTTGGTCTCTTGTTCCTAGACCCAAGGATAAAAAGGTGATTGGTACAAAATGTATATTAAAAAATAAGTTGAATTAGAAAGGAGCAGTGACAAGAAACAAGGAAAAACTTGTATGAAAAGGTTATGCTCAAAAAGAAGGTATTGATTATGAGGAAACATTTTCCCCTATTGCAAGACTTAAAGGAGTTAGAATACTTCTAGCATATGTAGCACAAAAAGGATTCAAACTATATTATATGGATGTTAAATCAACTTTCTTCAATGGAGTCTTAGAAGAAGAAGTATTCATTGAACAACCTAGAGGTTTCATTTGATCCAAACTAAAGAAACATGCTATGTAAAGTTTATTAAGCTTTATATGGATTAAAGAAAGCTCCTAGAGCATGGTATGAATGACTACATGGATATCTAATAAAATTTGGTTTGGAAAAGACAAATGATGATAGCAATTTGTATATTAAGGAAGGTGTTGGAAATATATATCATAGGCTAAGTTATTGAGAGGGGAGGGGTGAGTCAGTAACTAAGAAAATTTTACTCTTTAATTACCAATTAATCCTTCATATGTAATTTGATCTAATTGCATACATAAGAAACTAAAAATATTATGTATTCAAAACACTTTGACAAACAATTTTGGTGAACGAGAAACCTTCCAAATAGAAAATAAAATTGAAGTGGGGATGATACCCACAAGCTTTAGTACTATAGTATAAAGTTGGCCTGTTAAGGCTTACAATGATCACTTCTGATGATCTAGCCTATTAGGAGCTATAACGATTGCTAGATCCACCTTGCAAAAGGATTTACAAATATACAATAAAGTATGCACTCAGTAAAGAGATTTACAAAAGTCTATTAAGTATACCTTGTAAAAGGATTTAACTGATCCATCTGTTAGGATGAAATAGTGGATGATCTGTGATCTACAACTTGGTTTGCTAAATGAGATACCTTTCAATGTAATGATCACCTTGTAGTGATAGATAAATATTTTCTACTCCTTATACTGCTTGTGGCCTTGTACTTTTCTCTTCTTCTCTTCTTTGTTTGTTACATTACTTGCATATATATATATATATATATATATATATATATATATATATATATATATATATATATATATATATATATATTGGATGTGATACAATACATTACATATATACCAATCTAGTTTACAAATCAACAAAGTCGGCTATAATACAAGTTTACACAAAATACATAAAGTTAACCCAAATTGCAAGAACTCAAGTTCTAAAGACTAGCTTGGTGAGGTTCTAATACTCAACATCCATAGTCAATGCTTGACATCATCATGCATTTGGTAGGCATAGAATATCATTCCATACTAATCACTTTCCAAGTAGTCTAAAATTAGTCTACACTAGTGACTCAATGAATAATGTGAAACTTGACATATAAATTGAATCACTTGATTCATATTGCATGGCTCGGTAAATGCTATCACTATGAGCTTAGTATAAATTGAATCACTTGGTTTACATTGAGTAGCTTGGTTAACATTGGATTCACATTACTATTACTATGAACTCGGTAAGCACTGCATAACTTGGTTTGCATCGAGGAACTTGGTAAACCTTATGAAGCTTGGTTCACACTATTGATCACCATTATGGTAGAAATTGCTTAGTGCAAACTAAATACTGTCCTTTGGATTTGATAACAACAATAGAACTTGGTAGAGACTGAAATGCTTGGATAACTCTGTTAACTGTATGATATGCTCGGTAGATTCTTATAATCTAAATTAGAGTGTGTTACTAATAAAAAACATGAATATAATGTCAGGAATCTCCCCCATTAGCATTAGTGATAAAAATACTTATTAGCCAAAATTAAATTTCAAGAACACCATTTATTCATCACCTTGTGTCTCCAACTCGATAGAGTACTCTATTTTTGAGATTTTTCAAAATTGTTTTTGTAGAAGATGTATTTCTGAGTATCTATACATATAATGCTCCCCCATACATATATATAATATACTTTAGATCTTTTCACATTTGATATATACATTTTCTCCATTTTATGTATATTCCCTTTATATTATACATCTTCTATACAATATACATCTTCTCCCCCTTTTTGACATTAATGCCAAAGATGTATGCTATATAATATATGGTAATGCCAAAGTGTGATGAGAAATTTGAATGTACCTTTAAAATAGCACCATTTTCTTGTCCCAATTTTCTTACAACACCTTGCATGTGTGCAATTCAACCTGAACTTCTATTGAAAGTTCTATCATATGATTAGCAATTGAAAAATTGTTATCATGGATGAGTATTTTGGCATGTGCAATATGTTTCTGCAATACATCCATGTTCAGAAGAATCATGCCTCGAATGTCTACTAATGTAGCTCTTATTCTGGCTTCTTCTCTTAGCAATTCTACCTGCATATCAGTTAGGAATTTGATCTTTAAATAGTGGGCAGAGCTGTAACTCGGGTCAAGTTGGAGTTGATGTGCACTTGAAAATATTCATCAATCTTTGACAAATTGTCTCTTATTTCCTTGGTGAAACTTGATGTATCACATAGTTTATCAAATAACATAGATAGATCTACTTGATGAATAACAATATTTTGAGAAATAAGTTTCAAAACTTTATTCTCAAACTTCTTCTTAGCTCTCTGCAACAATTTTTCCTGTCCATTCAAATCTTCATTGAATCTATGGACTACTTCTGCTAACTGAATCAAAATTGGTTGAGAAGTGTCAACCTCTATATTCAGTGCCTTAGTTAAAATATTCTTAGCACCTTCAATTATTTGAAATCCCTTATTTTTTTCTTCTCTAAGCCTCTACTACTTAGCTTTCTTCTGAAGAAGTTCTCCAAATGTTTGCATTTGATTAGGGTTAGGATTTGAGATGTCCCAATTAGGAATAACAATCTCCTCATCAAGATCAATTTCTTCTTCCTTCTCTTTTCCTTTACCCAAAAAATTTGTGCTCGGTTGAGGTTTGTTCTCAACCATCTTTGCACTTATTATTTGCATGCTAGGAATGGAAACAATTTTAGAAATGGTAGGACTTCCTGAAAAAGTGGATACTGCACTTATTATTGAAATACTTGATGTAACCAAAAATGATGTAGATGGAAGTACTGTCTACTAGGTAGATGAAGTGCTTGTCACTTCTGTCAATGAAGTACTAAGTTGGAAAGGTGCAAAAATTGATTGAGTTCTTGTTCTTACAGTGTTTGACACAATCAATCCTATAGTAGCTTTCTCTAGGCTTGCTATTTTCAATGTTTGGCTCGAAGAATGAGGAAGTGAGGCTATGACCGCTGTAACAATTTTCTCTAGGTCAGTCTCCTTAGTATTCTAAATTTTTGGTAAGTCTTCTTCAATAGCTTCCTGTCCCTATTCATCTTCCTCATCATCTATATTGTCATAATGAGTAACTTCCTCATTATCAAGTTCCTTATCTTTTTCTTGCTCATTATCATCCTTGTCACTGACATGAACCAAAAAATCACTCGGCTTGTGAAGAAGATACATGTTCTTCCATGTGTTTGTAGCATTCTTCACTACATGTTCAATGTCATTCATCAGTATAAGAAAAGTATTGAATCTCAAGGTAAAGTTTTCTTCATTCTTCTTTAGAGATTCTTTCACTTCCTTATCACTTAAGCTTGGCATAAGTTGTCCTAGGGTCTACTCATATATATCTCTTATAGTTTTCATGGCATTCTCCCATCTTGGCTTGACCTTGTCCATTAATTCATTCAGAATCTATTAAGTAATCTGGTCTGGGGAATACTTCCACTTTCCCATTTTAGACATTATCACATCTTTTATTTACTTCTGCTCCTGTGCAGTCCTAGTCTCATACGTTAGTGCTTTGAAATTCATTATGCTAGCTCCTAACTCTATATCTTTTAGCCTTTCCTAGAAGGTGGGTGGAGGTCTTCTAAATATCACATCTCATCCTTCTTTGTCAAGTTTCTTTCTTGATTCTCTCGTTGTGAACATAATAGTAGACGGTTTGGCAGGCTTGGTAATAATTACCTTACATTTCTTCTTTAATGTCTCTTCTTCCTCTGATTTTTCTTCATCTTATACTTCTTAATCCTCAATATCATCTCCTTTTCCTTTAGTCAATAGTAGAGTGCAACTCATTTTCAGTTTGGCAATTCTCTTCTTCCCTTTGTTGATTGCCTAAGGGAGTTTCATTTCCAATTCAATTCTAGCCTTTGCTTCATCATAAGTGCCAATGTAAGTACCTTTAGGGTCAATAGGCTCATTAATCAGTGCCTCAATAATGTCCTTGGTTTCATCTATGTTTACCTCATAACCTAGAGGTTTGACCCATATAGTCCTTGGTCTAACTACTTGAACATATACTTTGTCACTATTAACCATGAAACAAACATCATCTTTGTAATCATCAACAAGTTTCTTGGGTATCCTGAATCTGTTATTCATCTTATCTTTGAATGCATCAAAGCAATTATCCATAATACACACATAGTTTTTTCCCATTTCAGCTATATATTTATTAATTTGATAAAGCACAGGTACATCCTTCCTCCATATGACTATACCTGTAGATGGGAAGAAATTTTACACAGAAAAATAAAAAAGTCAAGAGTGAAATGAACTTACAAGGATTATTCTTTGAAGCTCCTATAATCTCCATGTTCTTGTTGAACTAGTTCAACATAAACTTGGCAAGGTCAAGTGACAGGATATTCTTGACCACTTTGTGTGCTAAATCTAGTGCTTTTTATGACACACTATTGAGACTACTTGAACTGTAAATCTTGTGAGTGATGACATGTATCCTAAACTTCAATTCCATGTCTATAGCATAGCTGATCTTCATTCCCCTTCCATCCCACTCAACAAGGGTTATCTTCTCAAGCTTGACTCGACTTAGGGTTTTGGTTGTTTTAGCTTTTATCAACATAGGAAGACTAGTGATTCTGTGGATCATCTTCTTGGTTATCAAAATAGGTTGTTCCAACCATAATTGACCATTGTGCACATGAATAAGAATGAATCTTATCCATTTAAGCTAGAAATCTTGTGGCATATGCAGAATGTGAGTCAAACCTTTTGCTTCAAGGTGTTGATGCTCAGGCTTTAACACATTATTCACACAGAGCTTTTCCAGAGTTTCATCCACTTCCAATGTTCCAATATCTTGAATAACATACTTAAAATGTGAATGAATGTCATTGATTAATAGTACCTTTGATAGAATTTGTGATTGAGTTCCACTTGGATCTAGGGTTTTAGCAACAACATGACTCAACTTAAAATCTCGTGCCTTCCATTCCACACCTCAAACTAACATATCAAATCCTTTCTTCAATTTGCTGCTGGTGGATGTCATTTTGATTGGTAGGGTTTTGTGAAAACATAAAAATCTCCAATAGTGATTCACTTAGATTGCTCAGATGCACAGAAGTCGCTTTGCACAAGTACCTCTGTAAAATTTGCAGTGACAAATGACATCAATTTCATCCTTTTATCAAATTTTGCCTTCCAATCACCATAAAATCCTAGTCTAATTATTCACTCAAATGATAAATTGTCATCCACTTCACTTGCATTTAAATCTTGGCAGAGTCATTCATGACTCGATAACAACACAAAACTTAGTTACTCTTGACCTTGCTCGGCAAGGTCTTGCAACTCGACCTCACTCAGTAATGATTGGCATCTTTTGCTTGGTGATCCCTTTGCATCTTGAATGCTGATTTGGATATTTAGTTCTACTAACTGAAACTGGTGTGACATTTATTCTTTAGAATCCTAGTTCCAATTCTCCTTGAGAGATCAAGTGGAAATACTTGAGTCACCCAATTCTTGAGTGACATGATCATCACTACTTAGACTTACATTTTTAGAAGATTTTGGAATCCATTATTGTCTCATCTACTTTCTGATGTTATCAGATTTTGCCTTCTTTTCATCTTTAATTCTTCTAGTATTCACACAATTCTTAGCAAGATGACCAAGTTCTATATAGATAAAACATCTTTTGGTGGTGTCTCTTGTCCTCATGTGATGTTTTACACAATTCATTCTAGTGTGTCCAAATTCTCCATAGTAATGACATCTGCACCAGGTGTTATAGTCTTAACCAAATATAGCTTTTACAATGTATTCTATTAGGTTCAGCATCTTAGTTTTGCATTCTGAGGATTTGTGCCCATGTTTCTTGCATTTGTGACATTTGCCTTCAAATTTAGGTTTTTCTTTGCATTTATTAGCTTTATGACCATGCTGATTGCAGTTTTAGCATTTTCCATTGAATTTAGCTTTCCCATGGCTCCAACATTTGTTTGATGTATGTCCAATCTTACCACAATGGCTGCAAGTAGGTTTTTGATTCTTTTGAGCTCCTTGCTTGGATGATTCACCTTCTTCTGTATATCCAATTCTTGCTTTACAATTTTTTATGAAGTGACTTTTCTCATTCAATTGATTCATGTCTGCTTGAGATTTCATCATCCTCTCATTGGTTTTCTTTTTAGTGTTTAAATCATTCAACAACCTTTCATTTTATGATCTTAGATTCATGATTTCTTCATTTGCATTAGTGAGCTGATTAATAAAGTCTTCTTGCTGAAGGGATAAATATTGAATCTCATTATTCTTTCCTTCTATTTCTTCTTTTATCTTGTTTTTCTCTTCCATAACTTCACACAATCTTACTGACTGAATTTCTTGCTCTCTTCTTAGTTTTCTTACTTCCTCTTGAAGTGAACCATTCTTTTCTAATAGTTCTTTGATTGCTTCATTGGCTTCATCTAGATTGCTTGCTGAATGGATGTCTTCAATTCTTTCTTCAATGTAGATATGGTCATTCATATGGATTGCAAGATCTTTTCTTCTTTTCAGAGATTGAGAGATTTGTTCTTGTATTTTCTTGAGGTGTGCAATAGCCATTTCTAAATTTATCTTTTCATTTTCAATAGCCTTGGCAAGTCTAAATACCTCTATAGCCTTTGATCTTTGCTCAAGCTATTAAACTTTTCTCTGAGAACCAAAAAAGCTCTAATACCAATTGTTGGAAATATATATGACAGGCTAAGTTATTGAGAGGGGAGGGGTAAATCAGTAACTAAGAAATATTTACTCTTTAATTACCAATTAATCCTTCATATGTAATCTGATCTAATTGCATGCATGAGAAATTGAAAATATTAAGTATCCAAAACACTTTGACACACAATTTTATTGACCCAGAAACCTTTCAAGTAAAAAGTAAAACTAGGGTGGGGATGATACGCATAATCTTTAGTACTGTAGTATAAAGTTGGCCTATTAAGGATTAAAATGATCACTTCTAATGATCTTTCCTATTAGGAGCTATAAGGAATACTAGGTCCACCTTGCAAAAGGATTTACAAACATACAATAAAGTATGAACTCAGTAAAGAGATTTACAAAAAGCTATTAAGTATAGCTTGTAAAAGGATTTAATTGATCCACCTGTTAGGATGAAATAGTGGTTGATCTCTAATCTCCAACTTGGTTTTTTAAATGAGATATTTTTGAGTGTAATGATCACCTTGTAGTGATAGATAAATCTTTGCTATTCCTTATACTGCTTGTAGCCTTGTACTTCACTCTTATGCTCTTCTCTACTTGTTATATTGCTTTCATATAAATATATTTTGAATGTGATACAATACATTACATATATAACAATCCAATTTACAAATCAACAAAGTCGGCTACAATACAATTTTACACAAAATACACAAAGTTGACCCAAACTGTAGGAACTCAGGTTCTGAAGACTAGCTCAATGAGGTTTTGATACTCCACATCTACAATCAATGCTTGACATCATCATGCATTTAGTAGACGTAGAAACTTAGTCCTTACTAATCACTTTTCAAGTAGTCCGAACTCAGTCTGCACTAGTGACTAGTTGAATACTATGAAACTTGGCATATAAACTGAATCACTTGATTCATACTGCATGGCTCGGTAAATGCTATCAATATGAGCTTGGTATAGACTGAATCACTTAGTTAAAATTGAGTGGCTTAGTTAACATTAGATTCACATTACTTTTACTGCAAACTTAGTAAGCACTGCATAACTCGATTTGCATCGAGGAACTTGGTAAACTTTATGAAGCTTGGTTTACACTACTGATCATCATTATGGTAGAAACTACACGGTGCAAACTGAATACTATCCTTTGAATTTGGTAGCAACTATAGAACTTGATAGAGATTGAAATTCTTGGATACCTTTGTTAACTATACAATATACTTAGTAGATAGTTACAATCTAAATAAGTGTATGTCACTAATAACAAACATGACTTTAATGTCAACAAAAGGACTACAGGACAAGATATTGCTTGTAGAAATAACTGTGAATGATATCATATTTGGTGGACATGAGATGTTATGCAAGACATTTTTTGAAGAAATTAGGAGAGAATTTGAAATGTTTATGTTTGGAGAGATTAAATTCTTTGTGGGTCTACAAGTTCATCAGATGAAGGATGTCATATGCATCACTCAATCAAAATACATTAGGGAAACATTGAAAGTATTTAGAATGGAAGATTCCAAACTAGTTGGAACACCTATGTCTACTAGACATAACCTCTCATGGATGATGATTCAAAGTAGGTAAATCAAACTACTTATAGATCAATGATAAAAAAACTTCAGTATGTGGTTCACACAGGACCTGATATTGCATTGATAGTTGGCATAGTTGCAATATTTTCTGCTAATCCTAAATAAAATCACATGATAGCAATCAAAATAATTTTGAGATATCTAAAAGGAACTAAAGAATATGGGTTATGGTATAAGAAAGGAGGAAATATTGAGTTGAGAGCCTTTATTGATACATATTGGGCATGAAGCATTGATGATAGAAAGAGTACTAGTGGAGGAGCATTCTGTAGTGCCTGCCCCTGGTTCATATTTTGTTATCATTGCTGAACTCTTTTAGAGCTAGTTTCATGTTGATGGTTAGTAACATTATTATGAGATTATCAAATATTGTGCTATGGATTCAGTTGATATGTGATGAGATTACTTAGACTTTACATTTCATGTATGTATGATGATTATTTTTAGTGTTTGCAGTTATTAATGATGATTAGTAAGATGATTTATTATCATATGTGTTTTCTTATGGATACTTACCCCATATTTGCATGTGTATGGTGTGCGTGTTTGCTTTATGTGTTTGCTTTTGTATAGTGTGTCTGATGTGGTTAAGGAAGGGATTCGTAGTCACCTGCTAGTCGAGATCTACACGATGCACCACTTCTTGCCATTGCCTGTTTAGTTTAGTATATATTGTGCTTGTACATGCATAGTTTTTATGCAGGTTGCAAGTACCGGGTATCGACTTCCCTGAATTGCCAGGATGGGCGTACCCTATCACATTATCTCAATGATAAGAGAGGAGAGATAAATTCTCAAGTTCAAATCTCAACCCTTTAAGCCATTTGTTCTAATTGAAAAATTAGGACAAGTATCTAAGTTGAGTACCCTCCGAATGCGTCAAATGATGTAATTTGTGATATAAACCCCTTGGTTTGATTTGTATGTATTTTAGTTATGATGAGTTTTTCGTATTTTTACCTTTGTGAGTCTTTGGAGTATTTTCTATTAATTACGCCTAATTAAAAGATTTAATTAAATAAAAAATTAATATGATATTTTAATATTTATTTTATATAATTAATTGGAAAATTAATTAAATAGAATAATTAAATTTGAAAATAAAATAATTAAATTGGAAGATAAAAGCTATAATATTAAATTTGGAATGTGAAAATATTTATTTTAATAATAATATATTTGGAGTTCATTTTTAAATAAATGACTAAATAATAATATTATTAAAGCTAATAAATATTTTAGCAATAAAGTTTTGAAAAATGAAATTTAAAAGTGAAAAATATATTTTAAATTATTAAAAGATTCTAAATCTCATATGATTAAAATATAAATATATTAAGATTGAAAAGTGGAGATATTAAAGTTAGTGCATGAGACTTAATAAATAAATAAATTAAATTGGAAAGAGTAAAGTAAATTGGAGTTATAAGCTTGCATGGGTATTAACATGTGTCAACAACATGGAGGTTAGTGCATCAATTAAGCATAAGGTGTCTACAACTCTATGACTCATCAAAAAGGTTGGAAAAGACCCATGCTTAGTTGGTGACACCGTCCAACTGTTTCAAGAAGCATTCCAAAGGTTTCTTGAGAGCTCTTTATATTTAGGCATTCATAGAAAGTTAGATATAGCATGGAGAGAAATTAGAGCATGAGAGGACTCAAGAACTCTGAAGAAGGGAGCTTTCTCTGTGGGTTTTCTAAGGAAGAGCGAATTAACATCAGAATTCGGGTAGATTCTTGTGATTTTACTTATGCTATTTTTGCATCATACATTCCTGTCTTCATCGTGTCTATTATATGTGTTTGAATCTTCTCTATGATTGAATCTATGATATGAATTGGAATCTAGATATTTTATTTGGTTGAGAAGAAAACAATAGAAATTTTTTAGATCCAATTAAGGAGAAATAATTAGATCTTAATCAGGTTTGGGTTCAAATTTATATTGTGAAATTAGATAGACAAGATTTGAAATTAAAATAGAAATTTTAAGTTGAAAATTCGAATGATTAGATGTAATCTTTCTATCAAATTATATTTTCAGATGCGTATGGACAAACCTATTAGATGGATGAATGGGTAAATTTAGAAAACAATTATTTTAAGAGAAAATTCTTAATTCATCACAAATTGTCCTGTCACTGCCCCTTGGATAGACCCAAATTCAGTCATTCATAACTTTTTATCGTGATCAAATTTATTCAATCGCTCCGGTCAGAATTGGCGCAACTTGGCCCTCTCCAACATATTTTAATTTCAGCCTGATCCAACTGTTCATTAGGGAGATATGGTCGTCGTACTGGGACTGTTTTATTCAAAGACAGATATTTCTCCATTTTTCCATAACTAAGAGTTCTTTATGCTTAAACTTCACAAAAATAATATATCAAAGCATAGAATGAATTAAAGATATTATTGCAATCTTCCCTTATTAGAATCTTATTAATATGCATTAGTTTTATATGATTTATTATCTAATCTAATTAAATCAAATTTAATTAAGATTAGTTAATAGTCGAAGAAGTGTAATTAATTATTAGTCAATCTAAGTAAATGGATTTTTTTAAATGAGAGAAAATTAAAAGAAAAGAGATTTTAATATAGTTTATATAGTGGACTTTTTATAATGTATATTGAATGCTATTTAATATATATTAAACAATTTTAGAGTTGTTTAATGAAGATGATAATGCTAAGAATTTGGAGATTATTCATGTTAAAATCTACAATGAGTCCTATTGGTTTGTGATAGGGATCTTTATATAGACAAAATATTATTAGAACAATTAAAAAATGGAGTCCAATGGTTGATTTTAATATTGGTTAAATAATTGTAAGATAATAATTTATATCATGTTTTAGAAACTCTAAATGATATTAGATTAAGATTGAATTGTTATGTTAATACATTTGAATACCTTATGTTGTTAAGAGTTAGTCAAATATTAACTAATGAGATTTATGAAAATAATAGTTTGATGAGTTTATTATTTATTAATGTTTGTTGGGTCTAACAAACTATTAATAAGTAATGGTTTAAATAATTATCAACAAATTTGATTAGAGATAATCTAGTGGAGATTATTTAATGATTAAAGTTTTGTAAAAAGATATTAGTTTTAGATTTGAAGTATGAATGATTTTTAATCAATTCACATTCATTGAGTTGTCAATATAATTATATTATGCGATTGAGATTTATCTTGAAATGACTATTATTAATACAAATTAATTAAGGAAACATTAGTATTCATAAAGAATGATGAATGTAATCTATTAATAAGATTTTCAATATAGCTTGTCATTAAATATTAGCAAGTTGTTATTATTAAACTATGAACATGAACATTTGTGTATGACTGACTTTTAGTTATTAGTCAACTAATAATCATTGGGTTGATGGTTTGGTTGTGAAATTATTAATTAAATCAATTAACTAGAGTTAATTGGATTTAATTAATAATTAAGTTATGTAATATAGATTTAATTGATATAATTTTTTTAACAAGATTGTAAAAAAAAAATATTGATATCAAAGTTGATAAGTCTTATTCTAATAACTTGAATAATGATTTAGATATTTTAACGGTTATAAGTGACAATTTAATAATGATTATAATTAAGAGGCTTAAGTGTTAGAGATACTTAATTGAGTTTTAATCATTAAAATGTTAATGGATCATGGAATTGTGCACCTTAATTAATTAATGGATTAGATTGATTATTTTAATTAAGTTATAATCTTCTTATTCGAAGATTGATAATTGGTTCTTTTATGAACGAATAATGATCTTTGATTATCTCGAAAAGTTGAAGTAACCTTAAAGAAGAGTTAATCAATTAGAATATAGATCATAGTTAAATCAAGAGAACAATTAAAGGTCAATGATAATCAATTTAGTGAATACTTATCTTTAAGTTATTCTTAGAATGTATTTCTTAATAATGGAAGGATAATGCTATCGGGGAACAAATGGGTTGACTTGTAAGTCAAATGATGAAACTTAAGACACTTGAAAATAAACTTACAAACAGAAAACTAAAAATCCCTACACATTATTCAACTATGTAAATTTAGTAAACCAAAACATGTGTTTGCATTGTGTATTCTCTATGCTTCTTATTTGGTTTTGGGTTGACTAGTGTTGACCAGTCCTAGGTTGTTACCAGAGGCTCGGGGGTTATGAGATATGATGGCATGTTGATCTTATTTGATCTCAATTTTTTTATAAGCCCAACCATGGTAATGTGATCATATGCTCTATGAAATGTTTGTATTTACTGATTGTTGTTGTTCATCAGTCTTCATGTGTGAAGCTGAGATGTATGTGTATGAGACACTTGAGCTAATCATTTTTGAGTCATCAATTAGTTATCCTTGGATTATTTTCTAGTTGCCATGATGGGACTGAAATGTGGATTTATTTTTTGATGATGTCATGTTGTGACATGTTTGACTCAACCATTTTGGAGTCTTCGATCAGTATGATTTTGAGATATTCTTGGTTGCTTGTTGAGAACCAATGGATACTTATGATTATCAGTGATGCCTTCAGTTGCCAATAGAGAACTGTTGTGGTCATGATTTTTTATGGATGCTTTTCGGATGCTCATGGAGATTTGATGATTCTTATCTTAGAGGTTTGATGATTTTTATTATGGATATTTGATGCTTTTATCCATATTTGATGATTTTATTATGGATTATCTTTTGTGATTTTGAAATTTATGATTCCATGAGCTTAGGGTTGGTAATCTACTTGTAGTGTCGAGAAGTGGCTTGCAATGGAGGCCGGGGCCCTAAGTGGCTGCCAGGGTAACTCATTGTAAGTTTGGTTAACAAGTGATAACATTTACACACTAAATGGGGATTAAATGAACCTAAAAAGATAATTGTTTTGATGTTCTCGCCCATGCCTTGAGCGCTTGTATAGGCTAGGATGGAAGTAGTGAGAATGCATGGTTGCGACCATGCATTCCGTAGTATGCCTCGTCAGTATGAGAGGATACTAGTGGCCGCATGAGATCAGTATGGACCCATGGAGTTTAGCTAACTGCCAGGGTAACTTGTACGTGATAAATGTGATGACACTTTTTCGCTTGCAGAGTAGGTTTCCTACATGTCTTTGTGTGCCTCTGAGAATTAGATGTCGATTTTGTGTGTGATTGGAACCTTTGAGTTAGTATACTTCTAGGATTCCTGGACTATAGAGATTTGTGCTATGTGTTATGGATAGCCTATTTGAGACTTGAGATTATCTCCTCACCACGGTGGGAGTGGACCACTTAGGTACCACGTGGTCGGGTGGTAGTGTATTTTCCACTCTTATCATTTGAGATTCATTGAGACATCGTGACTGATGCATCCTTCGTGATGGTGGATATGTATCCTTTCATTGATGATTAGCATATGTTAGATGATGTTATCTTATGCTTTACTTTGCATGTTAGATTACTTTTTTATGTTAGTAGGATGTTTTAGAAGTGACATTCCTACTATGTTAACACCGATGATCTCTTCGGTGATTTGGGATGTTACGTACGGAGGGATGGCTAGGGCCCACGATGGTCTAATGATGCTATTAACGATTGGGAGGAACCGTGCAATTAGTTTATTTTGTTTGATCTTTATGATGGATGTATATGTCTTCTATGATGATGTATCATGTGATTATCTCTACTTTGATGTATCATGGATTGGAACAGGATGATGTACCTTATTTCACATATGTATATTCTTTTAAGCCTTCATACCCTGTGACATGTACAGTGGATGATTGAGCATTTGGAAATGTAATGTATGAACATTGGACTTATCATTATTATTCATGTGGATGTTGTACTAGATGAATTCATGTATGTTAGGTTAGATGTAACTCAATGTTAAGAGATTCTTAAAGAATGAAATCGATTATGTATGTTATGTTTACTTTTAGATGGACATTGCTAGTGCTTCTGTTATTATGTACAAGTTATATGTGGTATTTACTTTCATGTTATAAAAAAAAAAAAATGTTACCAAACTTAGTGAAATTCTAAGTTAATTCTTTGGATCCCTTTGTGGGGCATTACACATTCTTTCTTGGAAAGAGGTTAGCGTCTTGGACAAGAAAGAAGTAGAATTATATTTCCCAATCCACAATAGAGACATAGTATGTTTCTGTAGCAGTTAATTGTTCTAACATATTGTGGATCAAGAAATTGATGCCATGAATGAAGGAAGAAATCAAGGAACCATTGGTTATCTAATGTGATAACACAGGTGCAATCAATATATCCAAAAATCTAGTGATGCACACAAAGGCAAAAAATATTGCAATCAAATATCATTTCCTAAGGGAATTGGTTTAAGTCAAAGAGGTGAGACTGGAATATGTGAAGACCAAGGAGCAAATAGTAGATATATTTATTAAGGCTTTACCTAAGGATGCATTTATGTATTTGAGAGGTCAACTAGGGGTTATTCCCCTATCTGATTCCCACTAAAGAAAAAGATAGTGAGGCATCAACTAAGCTCCATTGAAGATCAAACAAGTTGATGCACATTGTCACACTTCAAGTGTAAAATGCCGAGAATATTGCATATGAATCAGTACAAAGGTACATAGTAACTTCAAATTTTGTATCCTTTTGCATTTAATTTCAAAGAGGGAGAGATTTAGTGTCAACATGGAAGATTGAGGGAAGTTCAGTATCAATGAGAAAGAGGGAGAGTCTTGATATTCAGATGATGGAATGTACAACAAAGAGGGAAAAAATGACAAAAGTTCACAAAAGAGTATTAATAGGAAAGTGATAGAGACAAATCTAAGTAGAATCTCAAAGGGAGTTAGTATGGATGATAATTTGAATGAAACTAAGGATATTTGCTAATTGATCATACTTCTATTAGTTCATGTTGACATGTTATGTTGCCATCAATGCCAAAGAGGGAGTTTGTTGGAAATAATTCTTCAATTATATAGTATTGATTTATACTTTTTTATATTTACAAATCATATTTGCATGAGGTGCACATAAATACAAAATTCATTTACTCTCTTTTATTTTCCATTTCCATTTCCATATAAAAGCATTCACCTAGTTTATATTTTTTCATTATATCTCATTTGCCAATCCATATGGCATATAAAATTTTACTATTATTTTTCATATCATCATTTTATAAAAATGAAGTTAATCACATTGGATTTAACACTATGATGAATATTGTATACTTAATTTTAAGTGCTTAACTTTGCACTAGAATTAACATCAATATATCCTAACTCTCTCATCACATTTTTACCATTTAGGGAGTATGGTAGAAATAAAACACAACTCAACATTAAATAAATTTTTTAAATACAAGTGGTGTGTGGGCTATTTGGGCATCCAACCATCCTCTTTCAATGAGCTAACCTCCTCTACCTCAATCACACTCTCATCTTTTCAAACCCACGACCACTTAGACACTCAAAACATAGAATGAGTACATATTTGTCATTAATTTCCAATCTAAACTTATCGATCAATATTGAACCACATGAAACATCATGACCATAATCATAATTTGAATGAAATATGACATCCATCATGATGACATTAAAAATTAGTCATTAACATAACATCTATGCATCTTATAGATTCACCAACTAATGAATTTAAAAGCATCCTAACATTTGTATCAATTAATGAAAATTAAGATTATTTAACTTAATTATTTCTCTTAATAAATATCTAAACATAGTTTGATTGAGTCAAAGGTCAACAAGGTTTAGACATAAGAAATATTTTAGGTACATCAAACAACGGGTCATGACACCCCTCCTCACTAAGAGGAGACATTGACCTGACTTCACAAAATAATTATTCATGCAATACACTAAAATATCTAGAAAGATGAAATCACACATAATATCCATAAAAAAGACTTAAGAAAATAGTACATACACATCCTCTACATTGCCCTCCAAATGGTAATGCAAAAAATTTGGTACAGACCTAATGTTGGAACTCATCTTTCCATCAACACCGTGGTCATTAATATGGTTACTTGTTCCCTTAGCACAACTCTGAATCATGAGCTTCTGAGATAAATATGAACAATCTAGTTTTCATCGTATCTATGAACGTTAGTTGCATTAATATGATGTGGTGTCGCATGGAATTTTCCATCTCTATAGTTTATGTGTTGTAGACAATTTCTAGCATAATGTTCACCTCAAAATTCAAAACAACCAGCTTGGAGTCTTTGTCTACCCCTTGATTTCCAATTATAGCATTTATTCTCATTTTGAGAATTCCGAGTGGAATTCCTTCCAAATGATTCCCACCCTTACATTTTTTGCATTTGTTGATGTCCACCATTCTTTGGTTTATCCTCTAAAATTTCCTTTTATAATTTTGATTATTATATGAGTTCGCTGGGCTTGCATCCTTCAACCTTAATTCATATTTAATAGGATTTTACATTTCCACTTTATTGTAGATCTCTAGTTTTAAGCCCATAACAAATTTATAGGTCCTAAAAAGTTCATCGTTATGATATTGTGGAACATACTTAACCAAATAGAAATACCATTCATGGTAGTATCTAACGATCATGCCCCCCAGTACTAGCTTGTAAAATTATGTTGACTTCTTGTCATAGAATAGCTGAGCTAACCACCTCTTGTGAAAAGTTGTAAGAAGTCCTCCCAGGATATTTTACCACGTTGAAACTTCTTTTCTAGCATCATGTTTTCCCACTAAGTTGCTGCTTCACCCACCAATTGAAAAATGGCCCATACTTCCTTATACCATATGTAAGATTCATTTCCTACTAAGTGAAGACACATCACCAAATGTGTAATAAATGAAAAATTCAAAAGATGAAACCCTAGTTTACTATTCAACCATTTAAGTAATTAAGTTCCCTAATTAGGATTAACAAGTACTTATCCATGTTAACCAAAATCAAGATAAACATTATTACTTATTAATCAAGAAATTAGAATGTCAATTCAATGATATTGACATACACATTGTACATCCATGACATATAAATAAAATCCACATGTTTGATTATTCAATTTACAAATGGATACATCAATACATAATTGCATCCCATCAAAATGATTAATTACATCAATAACATCATATAAAATGATTTTATCCATTATATCACTTGAAGAGTTTGAAGAAATTGCCTTGAACATGTGTCAATCTATAATTCTTCGTCTCCATAGGCATTAGACATCATCCATCTACAATTTGAGATGAGAATGTGCCCCAAACACTTTTACCACACCAATCACAGAGTGTTTAGCTCCTACAGGGTTCTTCCTAACATGAAGAATGCCCTAACCTTGGCACGAGAAGCCTAGCAACTTGGAACAAGGGGATCAGATGGAGCCAGTATAATCATGAAACATACTACTTTCTATAGATGTCTAAGTAGTCTAATCATAGATTGTCTTGGGGAAAATAAAATAACAACACATCTACTCATATGCCCTAAAATAAATGACTTTGGCAAAAGTACTTTGATGCAGATTTAACTGACAGAAAGAAACAAAAAATACTGTATCCATTTCTAATTAGAATAGATAAAAAGAAATAAAACATATTGTATGCATTTCTATCACTACCGATTTTGCACATTACAAAAATCCTATAAGGAAGTCTAACTACACTCAATCAAAAAGAGAAAATCAAAGAATATATAAAGTTTAGAATTAAAACCCAAATCCAAATGCACTATCTACACATAAGCATGGATTTTGGAAAATAATTGTAAACCTTTATGAAATAGTTGTAGTGCAGGCATTTTAGATCACATAGAACTATGGATTCCAATATATGTTGTAATAATAATAATTCCAGATTTGATCATGGTACCCTATGCCTTATCTATGTATATGCATACAATTGAAAAACTTGATGATTCAAGAAACTAGTAGTGTGAAACACACATTCAACATGTAATTTTTCTAACTTCTTTTGGCATAAAATTCTAAACATAATAGAAACTATTACTGGATTATTCCTACTATGATCTATCATTTTCATTGGAAATAAAGGGATTATGACTCATAGCATAGAATTATGAATCTCAATTTGATGTCAATTTTTTACACATAAATCATGGAGTTCTATGTAAGATCTTAACTAAAAGATAAGAAAATAGTCACTAATTTTCCTTATATGTTCTAGTTTAAATATAGAACAAAATGAATTCTAACTTCATAAAAGTCAACTTCAGTATTCTCATTTTCATGTGAGAACTATGATTGCTTGATAGGGTTTTGTATTGGTCCAATTTTTATCACAATTGGTGGATTAAAATGTTAATAACATTTCTATTTAATGCATTACAAAACCAATTTTTGGGCCTTCTCAAAATAACTTTTTAAATGTTGTGCAAATATGTCACATTTGGGTATGGACAAAAAAATTTATGAGGAAACTTGAAGCATACACCCTAGATTGCTAATAAATAATATCTAGATTTGTTTAATTCACATGCCGAAATATGGGTCAAAAAATAATTATATGTTAGCTTTATGATTTAGAAACATATCAATTACCTTGTAGGATTTTTTCCTTTGCTAGTTGATAATCCACTAAGATAAGCCTACACTTTTGGGTGGGATGAGGCCAAATTTGATAGGCCAAGGAATGAATAGACTAAGCTCATGTCATGGTATCACGGGAGGCTTAGTAATGGGAATTAGAGGCTAGATCCCCATATTTCTTATAGAAGGATCAAAATTAATCCAATTCTTATAGTATCATGTATATAACTTGATGTTTTCATCTAGGGATTCCTAATATATATTTACCAACTCCTTTGAATGTTGGGTCTATTCCATAGTTAAGCTAGATAGAAAATTATCATTTATAATGTATTCATGGTCATTTCTATAAAAAGAGAGCTTAAAAGAGTTAGGAAGAATAATTCCTTTATTCAGTAAGATATCACAATGTTAAATCATGGAAAATGGGTCACAGAACGAATCACAATTTTTAAGAATCTAGTTGAAATGGTAATGGATGACAATCCTTGGAATAAGAAAACACATAATAAATAAGGAATTCATAGATGAAGGAGTTACAAGATCCAAATGGCCACTGCTATGCATATACAATTTGTTAGAAACAATAGTCCACCAATATAACTGGGCGGGGGGGTGAATCAATTACGTGACAATTAAAAAAATTATCCTCTTTAAAAAATCTTGATCAATCAACCAATGTAATAACCATAAAGATATGCTCATACACAATTACACAAGGTATGTTGATTAGGGAAACCCTTGATCAAAAGGAAAACCCTAGTGGGAATGATGCCCACAAAATAATGTACTAATATGAATATTCCTTGTTAGAGGATGGACCTTGTTAGGAGTCTATTACAACATTTAGTATAAAGAGTCCCTATCAGGAGACTTTGAATCCTTATTAGGAGATTCCAACCTTGTTAGGAGTTGTGGAAGGCAGCTGAACCCACTGTCCAAATAGCTTCAGGATTAGATCAACGAACCCACAGTCCAATTGACCTCGGTACTATTCCTTTCAGAATAATAGATGTGTAATAGGCTTTTACTTCTTCCTCTATCCAGTATGTTGGACTTCTTCACCTTCAGATCATGCAATCAGGTCTAGAACTCAGTGAGCAGTAATAGTAACCCTTAAGGTCACTTACATGCATTAGTATGCCACTCTACTCTACTACTTAGTAATTCACAAGTCTTCTTCACTTCCATGTCTCTAAAATATAGAAAACATCTTTCCTTTATACCACACTTAATTAATAAATCCTTGAGTTGGCCTCATACTTCATTATCATATGTTAATTAAATGAAATACACATTTAATTAATGCTGTTAGTTCGCAGTTATACAAAAACTTTCACACGTGCAACTTTCATTCATGCACACTCTCTGACATCATCAACAATTAGTAAACTATCTCCATTTTACTGCACAACCCTTCGCTACAATTGTAACAAGTTGTAGCAATCATGCAATAGGAACTGCTTTCCTAATACTCTGTTTCTATACGGCTCTATGTAAATCAATCATATCTTCCGTACACTACCGATTCAGGTTCTGCACACTTGCCCATGTAGTAGATACACAATTTAGTATGTGCTGGTAACTGTGCATAAGTAGATAAGTAATATAATGTCCTCAATATAGAAATCATAGTCTGCTGCTTTATAAGTATTTTACAAACTTATTACTATGTTGTCATCAATGATAAACATAGTCATAAATACATCATAACAATGTTCTACAATGCTCCCCCATAGCATCACCATTCATGCTAACATGATTAACTTAGAAAATCCACATTCAAGATTAATTTTCACTATAAATGTATGAATTCATTAAGGGTGTTGCATCTATATTTGATCTCGTGGTTATAACCCAAGAGTATATCTAGTCATCTAGGCCATTGTATGGCACTAGACTTATACATTTATCATGAAAATGTGCTAGTACAAACCATCTCTACCTTTGAATTAAAGACACACTTCCTCAATAGTATTTTAGGGTTATTGAATGTTTTCTACACAATGAATTTTGATGCTTAATGCTAGATACCTTCATCAAAATATAACAACTAGCATGTCATTCAAAAAGGAAGAGGCTCAAGCCAATATTATAGGAAAGATCTATCAATGTATAGCTGAATTCCATTTCAATTGCATATATAATTCTATTGAAACAAAGACATGGGAAGAATGAGCTCAACTAGAAAGAACCTAGTTTTGAAGATACTTGCAACTTTTCTAGCTTGATCCCTCTACTTCTTTCCAGATCTTCCTCAAATTTCAACCTGCTCTACATGTGTGTTCTAGATACATAACAATATGTTATTTTTATCAATATTCAAAATCTAACTAGCCTAATTCTTCCCCCATTCCTAAGAATAGTAACATTTTCCTTTTATAATCCTAATATTCCTTGAATCCTTTCACATAAGGTAAGGAAAAACAAAACAAAGGTTCACATTTTGGCATTATTACATCATTTAATTTTAAATGTTATCCCATTTATATCTAAGTGTTAATTTTCATTTCTTTATATTTAAAAATCATCCACGCATGAGGTGTACATAAACACAAAATTTATTTACTCTCTTTTAATTTCCATTTCCATATACATATAAAATCATTCACTTAGTTTATATATTTTTCGTAATATCTCATTAGTCAATCCATATGGCATATAACATCTTACCTATTTTTTTCATCTCATCATTTTATAAAAATGAAGTTAATCACATTTGATTGAATACTACAATGCATATTGTATACTTAATTTGAAGTCTTTAATTTTTCTCCAAAATTAAGATTAGCATATTCTAACTCTTTCATCACATTTTTACCATTGAGGGATTAGGGTAGAAACAAAACACAACTCAAAATTAAATCAAAATTTTAAATTGAAGTGGTGTGTGGGTTGCCTAGGTATTTGACCATCCCCTTCCGAGGGGCTAACCTCCTCTACCTCAACTACACTCTTGTCTTGTCAAACATGCAAGCACTCAGACACTCAAAACATAGAGTAAGTTAGTATCTATAATTAGTTTCCAATCTAAACTTATCAATGAATCAATATTTCCACATGAAACATCATTAATATAATCATAATTCAAAATAAAATATGTCATCCGTCATGATGACATAATGTAGATGACATTGAAACATTGTTTGAATTATAATAGGAAAGGTAAACTTCTGAGATTGTGGGGGGGGGGGGAGGTGAATCAGTAGTTTAAACTTTGACTCATAAGACATTCACCACATATCCATCTCATATATTCATTGAATAAATTAAATATCATGTAAAACATATACATCTAAATCATGTAAACAAATAAACATTCACGCATATATGACACCACATATGATTACCCAAAAACCCTCCAATGAGAAGGTAAAACTGGGGTGGGGATGACACCCACAAATCTTCACTAATGCAGTAATAAAGTGTATCCAATGAAGGTTACAATGTTTGATCATGAGACATGATCTACCCTGTGAAAGGTTTTCCCTATTAAAGGCTTACAAAGATTGTTAGGTCTTACCTTGCTAAAGGATTTCAACACCCTATTAGAAATGTGCCTTGTTAAAGGACTTCAACTCACAATTAAGTAAGCACCCTATTAAAGGATTTCAATATAGCCTGTTAGGACAACTCCGTTAAGAGATTTAACTGATTCACCTGCTAGAATGACTCAGCATTGATCCTATGGTTAGCACTTGGTTTCTTGATGATAGATCACCTCTAAACTAATGCATTCTTAATCATTCTTGATCAGATGTCTCTCTGCTGTATGCTATTCCCTTCCTCTATTCTCCTTTAACTGATTCTATAATGCAATTTCACTTCACAATTCCTTAGCCACCATGAATTCTCTATTTGCACATGCAAGATTCTCTCTTCGCTTCTTCCATGCACATATGAAGTTTAGGGTTTGTCCTCCTTAAGAAGACTTAGGTGACTTAGGGTTAGGTATGAATCAATGGCTATGATTCATCCATTTTTTTTCTTAAACCTTCTCTTTACCTAATTGGCTACATTCAATGCATTGGGATTCCAACTTAAGATTTTTTGTTATCTCCAAAATATCATAATTCAATCTTTAAGTTAGCTCAAAAATGGTTTACATAGTAGTTTGTGCCATTACAAACAACTATGTCAAAATTTTCTTACTCAACATTTGAAGTCTCTAATGCTTGGCATATACTAAATTCTATACTATGACTTGACATCTAAAAAACTTGGCATGCACTACTTTCTCAGCTCTTGTATCACTCAACATACATTGTCTGTTTGGCACTTGAGTGACTCAGTACATGAGTGACTTGGCACTCATTGTGGACTTGGTATGCACTATCTTATACATGTGCTCGACATGTGCTACTTATTCAACATGAACTAAGTAAATGACTTAAGTGTACAAAAACTCACTTGTCAAAACCAATCTAAGATAAAAAATCTCCCCCTTTGACATGAGTGTCAAAAACACTTAGTCATGCATTAATATCCTTAATCTTACAAGCATAACATATCTCTTATTCAGCTACTGTACAAAATTTCAAAATATCAAAATTTTGTAACAACTTATACCTCAAATTTTTTATAACTCTCCTTGAGTTGATAGGTTTGGTTTTGTACTCAAAATTCTATACCCCTACTAAGTAAATGTGTCTCAATTGATACTCTTTGACTTGCTTTCTATTCTTTGCTTGCTCCCCCTTTTCTCTTACTTTATTTTAGCTTAACTCTCTTTCTTTCTATTTTTACTATCTCCCCCTTTTCTTTTCTTTTCTCCCCTTTTTTCTTAAGCTTAGTTTTCTCCCCCTTATTCTTTCCTACTTTATTTCCCCCCTTTTTGACACTTATGTCAATGGGCTATACATTGATAGTGTGTTTTTCGAAGAAATATTTATGGACCTCTAGTATAATCTTAAGAGTTGCATCCTAATTTTCACATGCTACATCCAAAGACTTAATTTGGATGGCTAACTTAGTAGCAAGGTGGACTAGGCCATCTAATGTAGAAAGATTGGGATCTTTCTTCATAAGAGTTTCTACATAACCTAACTCCTTGTGCAAAATTTCCATGTGTGGGATCAATGTGGTTTGGATGCTAATTAGTTTGGCCCTTATGTTGGCTTCTTCGGTAGATAATGTTGCTAACTGACTTTGGGTTTACAAGAAAGTTTTGAAGTGCTTCTCACTTTGATCTAGATTCATAGGCAATTTTGCACCTAATGCATTAATTTGACTTTCCAAAATCAAAATGTGAGTTCTTGTCTCTTGTGTGAAGAGCGTGGAGTTGCACAGTTTTGTGTCCAATGAGAAAATGTTCTCAAGTACCTTCTTCACACTTTCTATCTTAGTTTCCAATGCAACTAGTTTAAGTGCTATGTCACCTAATATTTTCTCATTCACTTTACTTTGAAATTTATTTTCAGACCATTCTAATAGTTTAGCATTTGTATCAAGGTCTACATCATTTACCTTTTCCACTATATTTGTCAACTATTCAATTAGTGGCTTAGTTTCATCTAGAGTAGGAAGACTGAATGCATCTAGAAAGATGTCCTTGATATCCAACAATGCTTGCTTCTGCCTATGCTCCCTTCTAAGTAGTTCTTGATGCTTCTTTCTAGCTAGGGCTTCTTGGAGTAGGCCCATCTTCTCTATTGTCATTGTGTCATAATCATACTTTGGTAACACAATCTCTTCATCAAGGCTTACATCTCCATATTGTATTACCTCTTCTGCCTTTGATGTACTTGGACTTGGCACTGAGATTCGCAATGTTGTTGCATCTGTACTTAGCTTTTGAAGAGTATGACCAGAAGGAGTTACCAGTACTTGAATGGTTGCTTGTTCCTTCAGTTTTGGTGTGAACTTGGTCTCTTTAGGCTTGTCCTTATTTTCCACAATGCCTTGACTTGCACCTTGTACTTGTGTTGGAGGTGTAGATAGATTTATTTGACCTCTTTGAATCTATTATTCAGTAGTGGCTTTGGTTTCCATTGTATCCTTTCCAATTTTATCAACCTTTGTTGTTGTAATTTTGGGACTTTGTCTAAAGGTTTTAAATGAGTGACTTGAGGGGTGATGGTAGGTGGTTCTTTTGTTTTCACCTCTTCCCTTGTAGTGTTAGTCACTAATTTTGGAATCTCATCTACACTCACTAATATAGGGTTATCACATAATTTTTCCTGTAGTGTTGATTGATCAAGTATCTTTTTCAGATCTTCCTCTATTAGGGGGTTGATGTTCTAAGCAATTAGATCAAAAAAATCCTTCACTATTATTATTTTATTATTTGCACTTGTTATATGTTGAGGGCTAACATTAGGTAGTTACGTATCTTGTACATTCTATTTTTCTTGCTTCTCTACCTTAGTTGTTGCCTTGTCATCTATATTCATTTTTGTACCTCCCTCAATCGTCCCTTCATTTTTTTCATCTTCTTCATCATCTTTTACCTCAATAGGCTCCTGTTCTCCTCCTTTTACTCTAGTAAGCCCATATGCAATTTTCCACATTTGAGTTATCTTCTTTACAACATCTTTAATATTATTTTGCAATATTTTGAAGGCTCTATATTTGGAACAAATCTAACTGTATATTTATTCATAGCCTTAATTTGTGCCTTACTGAGTTTAGGCATAATTTGTGCCTTACCAAGTTTAGGCATAACTTGTGCAAGTGATGTCTCCCTTATATGCCTTTCTACATTCAAACAATAATGCCATTTTTTCTCAACTCTTTCATATAAGATTTTAGGCATTGAGCTGGCAATTTCTAGTGGGGATTTCTTAAAATTTTCCATCATGGCATAAATAGCTTCCTCCACTTGATTCTTTTCAAGTTTACCAAGATTATCAAAATAAATATGAGAAAATCTTGACAGATCTGCACTATTCTTAACATTTTCACATAGGTTTTCTAGATTTGAAGATGGGTTGTGACTCACCACTTTGAATTGACTATTATCATTAGATTCTATTCTTTCCTCATTTGATTCAACTTGTGTAATTTATTTTCTCCTTGTTCTTTTTTGGACTTCTTCTCCCTACTCTATAGGTTTGGTCTTTTCTTTTTCCTTTTGTGCAGTGACACATATACTAGCCCTTGTAGTAGGTGTTGTAGGTTTAGGCTGGCTTGGTTTAGCAATCTTCTTGGACCTTGTCACTGGTTGAGCCTTAGCCTTTCTCTTCTTTTGATCATTATGAGTAGGTTCTTCCTTGGCTTCTTCTTCCTTGACACCTTTTGCAATTTATGCCTCTTCCTCTTGCTGATCTTCTCCCATTCTTTGTGTTAATGCATGTGGTGCTTGGGTTTGAGTGTCTTCTTCCTCTTCATCCTCTTCTTGCTCAACACCTTCACCAAATTTTTTTTTCAACTTATTCAACGACTTCTCCTTCTTCTTTAGACTAGAGGCAGTCTTTAGTTCCATAGTGGTCTTAGATTTGGCCATTTCATAATTACCAAATGCTTTGGCATCCTTATCTATATCTTCAGCATCTAATGTAGTTATTGTTGCAGAGGCCTCATCTACATTGATTTCATATCCTAATGGCCTTAGCCATCTTACCCTTAGAGTCACTTCTTGAACAAAAGTATAATCAACATCAACTAGGAAACAAACATCATTATAATGTTTTTCCACTAATGATACTGGAATTCTCAGTATTTTCTTCATAGATTCCTTAAAGTCCTCAAAGTAACTAGTCATTATAGATTCAAAAATTTCACCCAATTGTTCAATAAACTCACCTATCGGTATTGCCATTGACCTATTTTTTTTCCATGCCATAGTGCCAAATGTAGGAAGTGTGTTTTGAACATAAAAGAAAATACATATCAAAATAGAACCAAATTTTCACTAAGCACTCTTTGTTTTCCTTATTGCTCCTAGATTTTCAATCAACTACTGTAGATGTAGCTTGGCAAGATCATATGTGTAATCTTTCTTGATAATATTATAACCAACATCTACTGCAATATAGGGCACATTGTTTAATCTGCTTGATTGGTAGAACTTGTGTGCAATTACCCTTATTGCGAAATCTATCAATGGAATAAAAGGGAGTGGATGATGAGGACTAAAGAAATGATTTAAGGTGGCATTGTCCTTAGGGAAACCACCCCACAACCAAGTCACAATCGTATCTCCCACTACGGGTATGGCACTAGCTAAGTTTATAATTACTGTAGCTCCTCGAAAGCTCATTTGACCCCAAGGTAGTCCATGTCCTGTAGAAGTAGTCACAATCATTAACAGAGAGATGACAACTCTAAGGATCTATAATGATGTCAATAGTCATTCCTCTTTTATTCCACACAGCTCCTTTATTCTTTTCAATAACCTCCTTTGAATCACTCCTTAAAATCTTAGGCTGATCTAGGGTTAGATAACTTGTTACCCTATGGATTATTCTTTTGATTATTTTGATAGGCCCATTGTCTAACCAAAGTGAATTATCATGAATCTTTCTTAATACAATCCTAATCTATTTAGTTTTGAAAATATTCAAAAAATCTAGGGCATGAGTTAACCCTTTCTTCTCTACAATTTTGAATTCTTCCCGTAACACACCATTTTCACATAGTCTATCACATGCTTGTCTAATCTCCATGTCTCCAATACTTTCAATCTTACAGTTGTAACATTTTCTAACATCTTGAATTATTAAAACTTTTAGCAGTATCATGGATAATGCACTAGAGGGGTTTCGTTTATATGAAATATCAAGTATGGCTTTGAAATTTGGTTGTTTGACCTCATTACTAACTAGTTGAATAGTCAAAACCTCCTTACCCTCTACACCCTTTTAACTAGATGCCATTTTGTGAAACTAGGTTTATGAAAATAGAAACAGTGTAGCTCAACACACAATAAATAACTTGCTTAATCTGATGAAATGGTATTGAATTGCTGTCAAAATCTTTTGCAATCACTTTTGATGAATTTATTGATCTCCTTCAACTCTCCTTGCTCTTTCTTGATTTTGAGATGATGTAAAATGAGCTGAAAATTGATCAAATACCCTTTTGAAACATTGCAATTAATGTCAAGTGCTTACACAACTGTAAGTTGAAAATCAACCAATTTTAGGCTCACTCAACATCCACTAGTCTTTTCAATCATTCGACAACCATTATGACCTTGGCATCAACTAGCCAGTCTGTTAGCTCAGCATTATCTAGCATTTTACTCAGGAATCATAGGAAACTTTTTATGCTCGACAGTAACATGAAAAAGTTAAAGATTTTTCTTTGATTCCTAAGAAACATCTTGCATCTTTATTCATGCTTATGTAGAATTTTTAGTACTAAATTCTTTTGGAACTAATGTATGATATAACTTATGAATATTAGTCCCACATACCTCTTGATTTCTTAGTTTTTATGAGGTGTGATCACCTAACCCGTTGGGTGAAGTGATCCCTTCTCCACTTGATGTGTTGCAATCCTCCTTTTTCTTCCATATCTTGTTCATTTCATTTCTAACATTTTCAACATCTTCCTTGCCTTTGCCTTTATCAAACTCACAACTTCGTGCCTTTGATTTTGTTGGACAATATCGACTAATGTGACTAATCTTCAAACAACTAAAATATTTAATTTGACCAAACACCTTTTGTAGTCACTTATGAAGTGTGTCCTAATAAAATTCTCAAGAACATGTCCATACTCTTGACAATAATGATAGCTATATCTTGTATCATAATTCCAGTTGTAAGAGTTGCCATTGTACTTTACCTTTTTTTTCCTATTTGATGACCGTATGGGTTTAGATTTGCACTCAAAATATCTATGTCCATACTTTTGACAGTTATAGCAATATCCTTCAAATCTTTGTGTGTGCATGGTCTTGGTTCTGCATTCATATGCCTGATGACCTTGTTTTTTGCACTTATGGTAGTGAACCATGCTCTTATGCTTGACATTTTGATTTATTATCTTTCTCTTGCACACATTAGTAGTATGTCCTTTCTTACAACAATTATGATAAGTAGGTTTGGGATTCTTACCTTTATTGTTGCTTTCTTCAGCACTTTTGGATGACTCTTCTTCTTTAGTACTTGTGTATCCCAGGCCAGGTGTATCATTATTAGATCTAGGGGATCTCAATAATTGCTCAAAGTATTTGATGTATTCACTTGGTTTATTGAAACTTTTAGAGAATTCTTTTTTCCTTTTTAGGTCATTATTCAATTGCTCATTCTTCAACTTCAATGCTATTATCTCAATGTCCTTGACATTCAATTCATAGTTGGCATTCATCATTTAACTTAAAGTATCCAATTACATGTTGGAAATCTTAGTTAACATTGATGATTTTTCTTCCAGTCTATTGGTCAAAAATCTTTTATCTTCTTCAATCATGGCTTTTTCTTCCATAGCTTTCTTCTTCTATTCAGTCACCTCACATAGTAGTGTGGCTTGTGATTCTTGCTCTAACTTGAGATTTTTGATCTCCTCAGCTTGGGCTCTATTCTTTTCCATTAGATCTACAACTGTTGCATCAAATTCATTGGAGTCTCCATTAGCAAATAACTTGGCAGTGTCCATTTCTTTGCATTGTGTGTCATTCTCCTCAATGAAAATTTCCTTCCTTCTCTTCAAAGATTTCTTTAGGTCTTCTCTTGCTTCATTCAATTGATGTAGAATGAGTTATATTTTGATTCCTTGATTCTCAATGATCTTCCCCAACTTGTAGACTTCCATTTTCAAGATCTTTCTTGAAAGTAGCAAAGCTTCTCTTTTAGAGAACAAGCCTCTGATACCAATTGTTGGAATTACAATAGGAAAGGTAAAATTATAAGAGTTGGGGGGAGGGGGGTTTGAATCATTATTTTAAACTTTGACTCATAAAACATTCACCACACATCCATCTCATACATTCATTGAGTAAACTGAAATACCATGTAAAACATATACATCTAAATCATGTAAACAAATAAACAAATAAGCATTCACACATATATGATTACTCAGAAACCCTCCAATGAGAAGGTAAAACTAGGGTGGGGATGACACCCACAAATCTTCACTACTACAATAATAAAGTGTATCTAATGAATGTTACAATGTTTGATCATGAGACATGTTCTACCCTATGAAAGGTTTTCCCTGTTAAAGGTTTACAAAGACTATTAGGTCTTACCATGCTAAAGGATTTCAACACCCTATTAGAAGTGTGCCTTGTTAAAGGACTTCAACTCACAATTAAGTAAACACCCTGTTAAAAGATTTCAATACAGCTTGTTATGACTACTCTATTAAGAGATTTAACTAATTCACATGCTAGAATGACTCAACATTGATCCTGTATTTAGCACTTGGCTGCTTGATGACAAATCACCTCTAAACTAATGTATTCTTGATCCTTGTTGATTAGATATTTCTCTTCTGTATGCTATTCCCTTCCTCTATTCTTCTTTAACTAATTCTATAATGTAATTTCACTTCACAATTCCTTAGCCACCATGAATTCTCTATTTGTGCATGCATGCTTCTCTCTTCACTTCTTTCATGTACATATGAAGTTTAGGGATTGTCCTTAAGAATACTTAGGTGACTTAGGGTTAGGTATGAATCAATGGCTATGATTCATCCATTTTTCTGCTTAAACCTTCCATTTACCTGATTGGCTGCATGTAATGCATTGGGATTCCAACTTAAGATTCATCCTTATCTCCAAAATATCATAATTCAATCTTTAAGTTGGCTCAAAAATAATTTACATAGTAGTTTGTACCATTAAAAACAACTATGTCAAAATTGTCTTACTCGACATCTGAAGTCTTTGATGCTTGACATATACTAATTTCTTCACACTGAATCGACATCTGAATAACTTAGCATGCACTACTTGCTCAGCTCATGTATCACTCAACATACACTATTTATTTGACACTTGAGTGACTTGGCATGTGAGTGACTCAACACTCATTGTGCACTCGGCATGCACTATCTTATACATGTTGTGCTCGACATGTACAACTTATTTGTTATGAACTAAGTAAATGACTTAAATGTATAGACACTCACTTGACAAAACCAATTTGAGATCAACAAACATTAGTCAATAACATAACATCCACGCATCTTATAGATTCATCAATTAAAAAATTTAAAAGAATCTTAACATTGAGTCAAAGGTTGACAAGGTTGCCACATAAGAAAATTTTTAGGGATATCAAAGGACAGGTCATGACATACATATTTCAAAGATTATTGTGATTGATTTCCAGATAATAATTGTAGACCCAAAGGAATCATGGAAGCATGGTTTCTTGTCCAAAAAGATAGTTCTATTAGTTCTACTCTTATTCATTACATTTAAGTTCTATTAGTTTTTCTCTTATAAACAATATGCATTGGCATTTTATTCTCATATGTTTAAATTTTGTAGGTTTCCTCACACTATTCAACATTTGTGAAGCTTTTTCATCCACAATATTTTAGGTAAGAAATCAATTGCTACAACCTTGCAAGATTTCCAATTTGAAATACTTCAATTGGCTTCTTCATATCTACACTATCAATTTCCTTAGAAAGAGTATATTGCTCATAGTTAATGACCAATTTCGCAAAGAGCTTGTAGAACAATTATGCATCATACTCTTCACAAGTGTCATTTGTTCATAAGGTAGATGGATTAAACATCACACACTAAGACTTTATTCCTAGACCAAAAGTATTAAATAGTCAAAGTACAATTATTTTTCCAAAGCTTAATTTTTCTCTTAATGTGTGATAGTTAAGAATAATTGTTTACTATGACCTTGTAAATGTATATTGTTAATAGTTAATAGTTAATAATTTACTAGAAAATTGTGAAAATAATACAAATTGTTAGTACAAACTAAAAAATTAGTATAAAAACTATCCTTTTTGTCATTTTTTTAATATAACAATCATTCATTTAATGTATTCTTAATAGTTAATAGTTAATAATATATAGTTAATAGTTATTAATATATTGTTAATAGTTAATAGTTAATAATTTACTAGAAAATTGTGAAAATAACACAAATTGTTAGTACAAACTAAAAAATTAGTATAGAAACTATCCTTTTTGTCATTTTCTTTATAACAATCATTCATTTAAGAGCTTGTAGAACAATTATGCATCATAGTCTTCACAAGTGTCATTTTGTCATGAGGTAGATGGCTTAAACATCACACACTAAGACTTTATTCCTACACCAAAAGTATTAAATAGTCAAAGTACAATTATTTTTCCAAAGCTTAATTTTTCCCTTAATGTGTGATATTTAACAACAGTTGTTTACTATAACCTTGTAAATGTATATTGTTAATAGTTAATAGTTAATAATTTACTAGAAAATTGTGAAAATAATACAAATTGTTAGTACAAACTAAAAAATTAGTATAGAAACTATCTTTAAAAATTAGTAATATTCATTTACTAAAACTAAATAGATATTCATCTACTAAAACTAAATAGATATTCATCAATGAAATTCAAATTCAAATTATGATATTTAAGTCAAAGATTAAAACAGATGAAAGTAGCACCCTAAGCCCACACCTATGTCTCCTTTTCTGAACAATATTTGAGAGCCTAACATTTTTAAATTTATCAACATCAATATGGTACATAGTATGATCCAAACTTATTTAGCATCAATAATGATAGATAGTATGATCCAAATTTGATAGTAATGAAGCTACTTGATCTCCTTGCAAAGCATCTAATAATGCAAAATACAAAATAAATAACACATTCTACCAAAATTAGATTAATAAATTTCAATATATTTTTAGATGAACCATATAATATTTGATCCAACAAAAACTATCCTGTATTTTCAATTCAATTATGAGAACATTTACTAAATAGAAAATGAAGTATAGTAATGAATCATAAAAAAAAAAAAATGAACAAATAAAATAAGTCATCTAGGGAGCATGTGAACATGATTCATTATATTCTTTAGTGTTTTAGTTTTGTCTCGGTACAAGATCAACCATGATATGCAATCATTAGAAAATTCATATTCAATCTCAAATCTATAAATCTCTATGATGGGTTGTTACATGTTAAATGTTTGCATCTTACTAGTCCCTACTATTAATGTAGGAGATCAAAGTTTTTACTTCACATTTACACATAAATTGAGATATTAATTATAATCCCACAACTTCTATTTCTTCTATAGTTTGTTCTAAGATTTCAATTATATTGGAAATAATATTTTTAATTCTTTTTTCCCTATTGATTGTGCTATTTTTTCTTGGTAGTATTTTCCTTTTTGTTCTTTTAAATTTACAAGAAAAATAAAGCATACAATTTGTCAAGATTAGAAAATTACAAATAATGTTCCATAGATTTATTCTTGTGTTTCAACGTGGCATTTTTTTGAATAGTTCAAATGGTTTTTTTATGTAGTGACATTTTTCATACATGCATACCACAATTATCTTTGACCATAAGAGTAATAGATTTAGTCTTCCTCTGGTTAAGACATGACATATGGAGCAAAAGTAGAGAAAGCGTAAGAAAACACAATAGCATGCGGGAGGCTAATGCTGATGGAAGCCCTACTATTCTATGGGAAATAATACTTTCATTTTGTCAGGAATAAGGTATCTCTCAATGGATAAATTAATGAAGTATCATGTGAAGAGCTATTGTTTCAATTTGGATGTAACAATTGTGTCTCCCTTTTCCTCTATTATTATTTTATTTTGGTATTTTTGTTGCCTAATTTTAGGGTTTTTTCTTTTTTCTTTCTATGAGCAAAATCTCAAGATATTGTATTCGTTGGCATGCCCTGCAACACAAACTATGTCAACTTCTAAAACAGGGTAAGGAAAGTTCTAAGAAAATTGAAGAAGATTTTCTTGAGTGAATGTTGGTAGCAGATTGCTAGTGGCTCTTGCGAATATTTTGCTAGTGAATGTGACTGTGGCCCAAGAGGGTACAGATTTCAAGGCTATTATAGATGTTATCAATAATACCTTCTCATGTAGTAGGGAGTGACATATCATATTTGTTAAGAAGGGAATTTTAAAAAAATGTTGTGATTTCCGAGGAAAAGATTAATATGTGATGTTGATTGGAGAGAAGAATGAAGACCATTATTGTTTTTGGTAGAAACACAAAGGATGTCTCAACTAATTTCTCTTCTGAACCTTTTGGTATGATGTTATATTTTTTTCTAATGAATTATGCCGATTAAGTAAAATATGTGGTTACAATTAGATGTCAGTATTAGCTTAAGACTACAAGGAGGGGATTTCTCTTCATCTCTATTGGTTTTTTCCGCTTCTGCATTGGTGGGGCCAAGGCAACTTCCCAATTCAGTACTGGAAGGTTTAGTGGAGAAATTAGGCATAATTAATAGGACCAAGAATCCTACCAAACATTTGATATTGTAAATAATATTGATAGTTCAATTAGGAATCTTAAAAAAAATTATGTTCTCCTCATGAATCATCCATTTGAATTATCTCATCTATTACTTGGAAGAGTTAGGGGGCTATGCTAAGTCTTAATTTTATTAACAAAAGATTCAACAATCTCATTGAGACCAATAGTAAAGGTTTTTCTCTTATAGGGGCTCTCAAAAGAATATTTAAAAATATATGTAAATATCATAGCTATGTGCATTTTTGTTGTGCAAAATTTCCTAAGTTAAAACATATTTCTTATGGATCAATACAACTTTTTTTTTGTAGAAAATGAGGTATGTATGCCATTGTTTGTGCTAGAGTTGTCGTACCTACTTTTTTTTGTGATTTGGGATGTGTGCCATTATCACTTTAACTATTTTATTCAGCTTTGTACTTTACAAGGGCTACAATTGCATTGTGAATTGCATCTCATTCTTTCATCAATGTATTGTATATATCATCTCCAAAAAATGCATTCTATACATTGATTTGAAAAATAGTCTATGCAACAGGGTACATTAACAAAAAATACAAAACGTTAGAATATTAAATCTTAGTTATTGTCCCTGGAGCCCTGTGTCCACCTACATGTTATAAGAAAATATAGTTGCAAAAGTCAGAGACATAATTTATTGAGGTAGGTGAGTTCAAATTTTTGAATGGGAGGGAGATTTTTGAATTCACAACAAGAGTAAAAATGGGGGAATGTTCCTTTCATTCTATAAGTCAAATCTAGACATTCTAAGAGTCAAACATATAGGAGAAAATTTTTAGTAGAATAATAGAAGTAGGAAGTTTGATTAGATCTAGTAGCAGCAAGTGTGGATGCTTTTTTGGGTATTTTGTGAAAGTAAAGTTTTGTCATATGTGAGTAGTGATTGCTCTAGGTTTATTGTATGCAACCATTAGTTGTTGTAAGTTCAATTTAAGTTCTTAGATAGTTTTTCTTATCTAGGGTTAATAGTTTATTCTCCATATTTGTATCAGTTTGGTTTAGTTAATAGAATGCAATCAAGTATATTCCCATCTCCATTGTGTTTTACATCTTGTCTCCTTTGATACATTTTGATGTGCATGATTAGTAAGTGTTGGTAAAAGAGAGGAGAACATATTAACTCATTTATACATGTTTTAGAATGTTGGTCTTCCTCTCCTTATTACTCGACTTGTGTTGGAACTAAGTAACTTGGCTTGCACTGATTGGAAGACTTCGTCCCCTCTATTGAGGCTTTTTCTATCGAGCTCCCTTTTTTGATTGAGCTACTAAATCGCTATAAGTGCTGAGTAACTCAACATTTCCTATCACTCAACTTTTTAAGGTGTTGAGCAACACAACACTCCCTGTTACAACTTAGTTGTTGAATTTTTGTTTAAAGAGTTTTTACATGGTGTCAAGGCTATAATGCCCCACATCATTGTGAGTTTGGGCATATTTTTTTGGGTGTTTGACGTTATTGTGTAGGAAACATTATAGGAGATGCAGGAAAGACATGGTAGAAGCCACCATCCTTTAATGGAAAAAATTATGACACTTGGGCAAAGAAGATGAGAACCATCATGGTTGCAAATGACTTGTGGGAGTTTATGGTGAATGGGTTCAATGATGTTACCAACCCAACATAGTATGCTGCCCTCACCAACCATCTAAAGACTTAGTTGAAGGATTCAAAAAGAAGGGATACAAAAGATTCAATTTTGATTGAGGCAACTATGATATAAACAAATTATCCCAACATAGTAGGAGCAAACTAATCAAAGGAAGCATGGGATATGTTTGAGATGAATTTCAAGTGGACTGATAAAGTTCATGCAGTGAAGCTACAGATGATTAGAAGGGAGTTTGAGAACCTTCAAATGAAGGATAATGAGTCTATTTTAGATTTGAGGTCTGTAACGCCCCGCCAAGGGATCCAAAAGAATTAACCTAAAGTTTTACTAAGTTTGCTAAACATTTTTTTTTTTTTTAACAAGAAGTATAACGTACACATCAAACACATAGTAGCGGAAGCAATAACATGTTCACACAAGGAAATTGGAAAGCAATAACAAACAGTAAATACATCCATCATAAAGCATACTATCACATTACCTTGGTTGGTTTGAAAAGATCGAGAACAAATCATCATAACATCACATTCACAACCCCGAGCCTCTGGGGACAACCTAAACTGGTCAATGCTAAACCAACCCCATAACACTCAAACATAAACAATATATAGAAAACATCATAGTCTCACAATTGGTTTTGATTTGAAATATACAGTTGAGTTAAACAATAAGGTTTCAGTTTTCAATGTTTATTTTCAAATAAAAAGTTTTATAGTTCAATTTAATTGATAATATACTATTGAGGTTTCCATTTCCAGTTGAACGTATGTTTTAAACAGATAGAACCCATAGTTCACCTTTACAAAGTAACCCGTTCCTAACTCCAAATGAAACACCTAATTACCCTTAATTGATCTTAAGTCAAAGTCCTAAAACAATCTAAGGTAATAATTAAATTATTAATAATCCTTGTTGATTATAATAATCTGAGCTTCCATTAAAATCGATGTTATAATATTAAACTTGCTTACACAAATATTCGATTTAATTAATCTTAATTAAGTCAAACTATAACTAAGATTAATTAATGATACATAAAGAATCATATTATATTTATTAATAATTTATTTATTTATAAAATTATTAATAAATAATAATAAAATTTCAATATAATTTAAAATTTAATAATTTTAAATTATCTAATAACAATATTAAATAAAGTAATTCTATTTAAAACGTTTTTTTTTTTTTTTTAAACGATTTATAAAAATTTAAATCGTAATATATATATTTTTTTAAAAATATAAAACAAATCTCCATTTTTGATTTTAATAAAAGTATTAAATAATTAATTTTATTTTAAATAAGATTTATTTAATTTTATTAAAACAATAAATATATATATATATATATAATAAATAATGTTTATTTTAAATTTAGTTTGATTTAATTTTCATTAAGACAATATCCTCCAAGGAAAATATATATATATATATATATATTTTTTTTTTTAAAACTTAGAACTTTCAGTTTTACATTCAAAATCCTTACCTAAATAAATCTTAATTTCTAAATCAAGAAAACAAGGGTTCTAATAATTCATCCAGTCTCCATGGATACAGAAATTATTGACGAACAATTAATAAATTCACAATATTGAAAGCTTAAAACTTTCATCACAGAGAATTCGGATTTACAAATCCCAGACACGAAGAAGACAGGAAAGGATAATTGCATATTTAATCGATAATCAACAACACAAGACCCTACCTGATCCTGATGCTATTATGAAATCCCTAGGAACTGCAAGAGAATTCACTCCTCTCAATAACCTTCTTCCCAAAATCTTTCTTTGGTATTTGCCTTCTGAAAATCGCTTCCAAAAGATGTCTCACCAACATTTCCCGTCCAACTTCGTATATCCCAAAAATGAACCCCCAAAGTTGTGATAAGCAATTTCTCCACAATTCGGGGCACTAATTGTGCATTTACCCGAGAAGACTCTTTGCACAACTCAGTTAACTCCAAATTAACCTTTATTATCTTTTCTTATTCTTTTGCATTCAACTTTCATGCACATTAAGTTGAATTATTAAATAACTTTATCTAATATTCCACTTGACTTCTATTTTTAATCTTTATTACTTTTAATCTCATGCGCACTTTATGAAATTAAAGTAACATTATTATTTTCACTTATTTTATCTTTTAATAAATTTCTTTTATTTAATCTTATGCATAAGTCATGCGAACTAGAATCTTTTATTAAATAATTATATTTTCACTTTTTAAATTATTTTAAAAACTAAATTGGTAAAAATATTTATTAACTCAAATAATTATTATATTTAGCATTTATTTAAAAATGAACTCTAAATATATTATTATTAAATTAACTAAATATTATCAAGTTCTAAATTTAGACTTAAAGCTTTTATCTCCAAATTTAATTCCTTTCATTTAATTAATTTCTCAATTTAAATAAAAAAATAATTAAATATTAAAATGTCATAATAATCTTCTATTAAATTAAATCATTAATTAATCATTTTAATTAATTTCTTTTATATTTAAACTCATGCTTAGATCATGCGATCTAGAAACCTTTAATAATTTAATATCTTTTCCACTTTTAATTTATTTAAGAAACTTTAATTGATAAAATATTTATTAATTCAATTAATAATAATATTTAGCATTTATTTAAAAATGAACTCTAAATATATATTATTATTAAATTAAATAAATATTATCACATTCTAAAATTATACTTAAAACTTTTATTTCCAAATTTAATTCTTTTTATTTAATTAATTTCTCAATTAATTAAATATAATTAAATATTAAAATATCATAATAATTTTCTATTAAATTAAATCATTAATTAATCCTTTTAATTAAACTTAATTAATAGAAAATACATCAAGGACTCATAAAGCAACATATGAAAACCCATCATAGAAGAACACATACTAAATCAAACAAAAAGGGTTATAATCACGAAATAACATCATTTGATGCATTCAGAGGGTACTTAACTCAAATACTTGTCCTAATTATCAATTAGGACAATTGGCTAAAGGGTTTAGGATTTGGACTTAAGAGTTTATCTCCCCTCTCTTACCATTGAGATAAAGCGATAGGGTACGCTCATCCTGGCAATTCAGGGCAGTCGATACCCGGTACCTGCAACCTGCATAAAATTCACGCATGTACAGACACAATATTCTAAGCTAAACAGACAATGGCAGGAAGTGGTGCATCGTGTAGATCCTGACTAGCAGGTGACTACGACTCCCTTCCTTAACCACATCAAAAACACCATACATAAAGAAAACAAACACGCACACCATACACATGCAGTATGGGGTAAGTATCCATAAGAAAGCATGTGTGATAATAAACCATATAACTGATCATCATTGATAATTGAAAACATTGAATAATCATCATACATGCATGAAATATAGAGTACCAAGTCATCTCATCATATAATAAATTGAGTGTAAAACAACATCTGATAATCTCTAAAATAATAATACTAATCATCAAACATAAATTGGCCTAAAAGAGTTTGGCAATGATGACAGAAATGCGACTTAGGGGCAGGCACTACATCCACCCCCCCTAGACTTAGGCTTACTCCTGGAAGCCTACAACAAAAGAAAAGCTAAGGACTCACTGTGCGGGTCCCATTGGACCCTTTCCCCCTGTAGGAGGATAAGACTCCACTGAGTACACTCTCTGAGCTCTATCCATGCCACCAACTGTAGGTTCTGAAGCTGCGGGTCTCTGGCCTGAGAACTGTGGTTTCCCTTGAGGGCAACGAGACGACTTGTGTCCGCATTGTCCACATGAGAAACACTCTCCATTGAAGCTCCTCTGAGGTCTAGGTGCACTAGACTGGTGGGAACTACCCCCACTAGGATAAGACTGAACACTCTGAGATGGTTGGTCATATTGGATGTGCTTGTTGCGCTGAGCGTTGTGATAGTTCCTAGTATTGGAACCACCGCCACCACTTTGTGCTGGAGGATAAGTACCCTCCTGCCGCTGATTACCCCCAGTCGGAGGTTTCCTATTGCCACCTGTTCCTTGACCACCCTTCGATCCTGATGCTGAAGGTGCTCCTACAAAACCCCCATGTCCTAAGTTCACACTTTGCTCTACAAGGATAGCTCGATGTACCGCATCCTTGAGGGTTTTAGGTTCAAACACCTTAACACCCCCAATTAAACGGTTGTTCAAGCCTCTAATGAAATGTTGTGCCAACTGTGCTGGGTTGTCACTGAATCCCGAAAAAGGCATGAGCTCATAGAACTTGCGCTCATACTCTATAATGGTCATAGTGAACTATCTCAGCTTATGGAACTCATCTGCTCTATGCTGTTTCCATTCCTCTGGTAGGAATCACTCACGGAAGCTCTCTAGGAAAATCTCCCAAGTGACACTACCCATGCTAATGCCCAACTTCTTTTCCTCAATAGTCCACCAGGTGGCCCCAAAGAACTCTAGGTTGGTGATAGCAAACCTCGCTTTGACATTACTGTCAAAGTCTTGCATAGCAAAAATCCTGTCAAGGGCAATAAGCCACTGCTCAACTACATATCCAGAACCCTATCCATTAAAGGGCTTGACCTTGGACCTCTGAAGGTCCTTCATCTGTGAAGATACAATGGATCTATGTCGATCCCTCAGAGGGCTCCTAGACCTAGGTCTATGCTCATGTCTTGCCCGATGTGCTCTATCCTGCTCAAGAACAGGAGGTAGGTGATCAATGATGGTTCGCATCATTTGCCTCATGTCAACCTCCTCCGAGTCAGCATGCTCCTCTCTATGGTTCTCTTCCTGATGCTCACTGACATGCTCTTCCCTATTCTCCTCCTGAATGGGGCTCTCGTGGATAGACTCATGAACACTAATACCTCTGCCTTGTCCACGACCTCTGCCACGACCAAGGCTATGGCCTCTAATGGAAGATCTCATCCCAGATACCATCCTACAATAATATCCAAGACACAAGATGCTAAAATAACCATGAAACATACTACTGAAACACATAGATAAAAGACACATGTTTTGCAAACAAGCTATTTTCAATTTTTAGTTTACCTATAATTTCAGTTTAAGTATGATTTCAGTTTTGAAGCCTAAGTGTTGAAGTATGAAAAATAGGTAACTAATAGTTTACATAATGTTTCAGTTCAACTAGTTTCAAGTTCCAGTTTAAGGTTTGCATTTTTGTTCAACTAGTTAACACTAGTGGCGTTCCAATATACCCAGAGCTCCCAATGTAGAAACTCGGGCTCTGATACCAGATGTAATGCCCCGCCAAGGGATCCAAAAGAATTAACCTAAAGTTTTACTAAGTTTGCTAAACATTTTTTTTTTTTTTAACAAGAAGTATAACGTACACATCAAACACATAGTAGCGGAAGCAATAACATGTAATCATTGACAACATACATTGTAAGTTACATTTCTTAAAGATCCCAAGACGTTGAGTCACGTTTAAATTTAATTAATTCTAAGTCTAACAACTATCACATACATATGAAAGAATAATCAGAAAGTCCCATGTCCATAATATACATTTGTTCCGAATGCCTCTCGGCAAATTAATTCGGAATGCTCAATCATCCACTATACAAGTCACAAGGTATGAAAGGCTTAAAAGAATATACATATGTAATAATAGAAATACATCAACCTCCATGAATCCATGATACAAAGTACAGTAAAGATATATACAAAAATATTCACCATACTTGATATGTCCATACATCCATAATGATAAAACATCTAACATAAAATCTAACCATCCATCATAATAATCCAAGGACATAGTGAAGGTAAATCCCAATCACGAAAACTCCAGCCACGGTGACCACGGAACAGATCTCAATGGTAAGAGTAAAAGCACTACCACCCGACCGCGTGGAACCTAAATGGTCCACTCCCACCGCGCTGAGGAGATAGTCTCAAGTCCCAAATAGGATAACAAAACCTATAATCATAAATACTCTCTAAGTCCAGGAAATCCTATAAGTATGCTAACTCAAGGGTTCCTAAAAAGATCGACATCTAAATCCCAGAGGTACCACAAGACACGTAGAAAACCTAATATGCAAGCGGGAAAGTGTCATCGCAAAAGTCACGTAGAAGTTACCCGAGCAATCCCTTAGGAATCCCGGGTCCCTACTGATCCCTGCGGCCACTAGTATCCTCTCGTACTGACGAGGCATACTATGGAGTGCAACGTCGTAACCAAGCGTTCTCTCTACCCCATCCTAGTCTGTACTAGCACTCAAGGCATGGGAGAGAACATACAATTATCTTATTAGGTTCATTTTCCCTTATTTAGTGTAAATGTTTTCACTTATTAAAACAACTTACAATGGGTTACTCTAGGTAGCCTCTTAGGGCCCCGATCCCCATTGCAAGCCACTTCCTGACTCTACACATAGATAACCTACCCTAGGCTCATGAAATCACAAATCAGGAATCATAATAAAATCACCTCAGTCCTATACAAGCAACTGAAAAACATCATAAAAGATAAGCCACAAAATTACATCAGTTCTTCATGAGCAACAGATAAGCATCCAATAATAATCATATGATCACGACAGTTCTCTATCAGCAACTGAAGGCATCAATGATAAATCACAAAATCCAATGGTTCTCCAATGAGCAACCAGAAAGTATCCCAATAGTAAATTACAATACTGATCGAAGACTCCAAAATGGTCAAGTCAAAACATGACATCATCAAGAACATAACCAACACTTCAGTCCTCTTAAGCGACCGAAAAGCAAACCAAGTATAACTGATCGAGACTCAAAAATGGTTATCAAATATAACTGATCGAAACTCGAAAATGGTTAAGTCAAGTATCTCAAATACATACACCTCAGCTTCACACAAGGAAATTGGAAAGCAATAACAAACAGTAAATACATCCATCATAGAGCATACTATCACATTACCTTGGTTGGTTTGAAAAGATCGAGAATAAATCATCATAACATCACATTCACAACCCCGAGCCTCTGGGGACAACCTAAACTGGTCAATGCTAAACCAACCACATAACACTCAAACATAAACAATATATAGAAAACATCATAGTCTCACAATTGGTTTTGATTTGAAATATACAGTTGAGTTAAACAATAAGGTTTCAGTTTTCAATGTTTATTTTCAAATAAAAAGTTTTATAGTTCAATTTAATTGATAATATACTATTGAGGTTTCCATTTCCAGTTGAACATATGTTTTAAACAGATAGAACCCATAGTTCACCTTTACAAAGTAACCCGTTCCTAACTCCAAATGAAACACCTAATTACCCTTAATTGATCTTAAGTCAAAGTCCTAAAACAATCTAAGGTAATAATTAAATTATTAATAATCCTTGTTGATTATAATAATCTGAGCTTCCATTAAAATCGATGTTATAATATTAAACTTGCTTACACAAATATTCGATTTAATTAATCTTAATTAAGTCAAACTATAACTAAGATTAATTAATGATACATAAAGAATCATATTATATTTATTAATAATTTATTTATTTATAAAATTATTAATAAATAATAATAAAATTTCAATATAATTTAAAATTTAATAATTTTAAATTATCTAATAACAATATTAAATAAAGTAATTCTATTTAAAACGTTTTTTTTTTTTTTAAACGATTTATAAAAATTTAAATCGTAATATTTTTTTTAAAAAAAAATATAAAACAAATCTCCATTTTTGATTTTAATAAAAGTATTAAATAATTAATTTTATTTTAAATAAGATTTATTTAATTTTATTAAAACAATAAATATATATATATAATAAATAATGTTTATTTTAAATTTAGTTTGATTTAATTTTCATTAAGACAATATCCTCCAAGGAAAATATATATATATATATATATATTTTTTTAAAACTTAGAACTTTCAGTTTTACATTCAAAATCCTTACCTAAATAAATCTTAATTTCTAAATCAAGAAAACAAGGGTTCTAATAATTCATCCAGTCTCCATGGATACAGAAATTATTGACGAACAATTAATAAATTCACAATATTGAAAGCTTAAAACTTTCATCACAGAGAATTCGGATTTACAAATCCCAGACACGAAGAAGACAGGAAAGGATAATTGCATATTTAATCGATAATCAACAACACAAGACCCTACCTGATCCTGATGCTATTATGAAATCCCCAGGAACTGCAAGAGAATTCGCTCCTCTCAATAACCTTCTTCCCAAAATCTTTCTTTGGTATTTGCCTTCTGAAAATCGCTTCCAAAAGATGTCTCACCAACATTTCCCGTCCAACTTCGTATATCCCAAAAATGAACCCCCAAAGTTGTGATAAGCAATTTCTCCTCAATTCGGGGCACTAATTGTGCATTTACCCGAGAAGACTCTTTGCACAACTCAGTTAACTCCAAATTAACCTTTATTATCTTTTCTTATTCTTTTGCATTCAACTTTCATGCACATTAAGTTGAATTATTAAATAACTTTATCTAATATTCCACTTGACTTCTATTTTTAATCTTTATTACTTTTAATCTCATGCGCACTTTATGAAATTAAAGTAACATTATTATTTTCACTTATTTTATCTTTTAATAAATTTCTTTTATTTAATCTTATGCATAAGTCATGCGAACTAGAATCTTTTATTAAATAATTATATTTTCACTTTTTAAATTATTTTAAAAACTAAATTGGTAAAAATATTTATTAACTCAAATAATTATTATATTTAGCATTTATTTAAAAATGAACTCTAAATATATTATTATTAAATTAACTAAATATTATCAAGTTCTAAATTTAGACTTAAAGCTTTTATCTCCAAATTTAATTCCTTTCATTTAATTAATTTCTCAATTTAAATAAAAAAATAATTAAATATTAAAATGTCATAATAATCTTCTATTAAATTAAATCATTAATTAATCGTTTTAATTAATTTCTTTTATATTTAAACTCATGCTTAGATCATGCGATCTAGAAACCTTTAATAATTTAATATCTTTTCCACTTTTAATTTATTTAAGAAACTTTAATTGATAAAATATTTATTAATTCAATTAATAATAATATTTAGCATTTATTTAAAAATGAACTCTAAATATATATTATTATTAAATTAAATAAATATTATCACATTCTAAAATTATACTTAAAACTTTTATTTCCAAATTTAATTCTTTTTATTTAATTAATTTCTCAATTAATTAAATACAATTAAATATTAAAATATCATAATAATTTTCTATTAAATTAAATCTTTAATTAATCCTTTTAATTAAACTTAATTAATAGAAAATACATCAAGGACTCATAAAGCAACATATGAAAACCCATCATAGAAGAACACATACTAAATCAAACAAAAAGGGTTATAATCACGAAATAACATCATTTGATGCATTCAGAGGGTACTTAACTCAAATACTTGTCCTAATTATCAATTAGGACAATTGGCTAAAGGGTTTAGGATTTGGACTTAAGAGTTTATCTCCCCTCTCTTACCATTGAGATAAAGCGATAGGGTACGCTCATCCTGGCAATTCAGGGAAGTCGATACCCGGTACCTGCAACCTGTATAAAATTCACGCATGTACAGACACAATATTCTAAGCTAAACAGACAATGGCAGGAAGTGGTGCATCGTGTAGATCCTGACTAGCAGGTGACTACGACTCCCTTCCTTAACCACATCAGAAACACCATACATAAAGAAAACAAACACGCACACCATACACATGCAGTATGGGGTAAGTATCCATAAGAAAGCATGTGTGATAATAAACCATATAACTGATCATCATTGATAATTGAAAACATTGAATAATCATCATACATGCATGAAATATAGAGTACCAAGTCATCTCATCATATAATAAATTGAGTGTAAAACAACATCTGATAATCTCTAAAATAATAATACTAATCATCAAACATAAATTGGCCTAAAAGAGTTTGGCAATGATGACAGAAATGCGACTTAGGGGCAGGCACTACAAGGTCAAGGACCTCTAGTTTGATAAACTAGTTGAAATTAAATGGAGAAGATTATTAGTAGAGAATAGTTGAAAAGATATTGATGAATCTACCTCCAAAGTATGATAATCTTGTGAAGAACATTGAAGAGGCAAAGGACCTCACTACTTTGACAATGGAAGAGTTGATGGGTACACTTCAAACCCATGAGCATTGGATTAATAGATCAACAACAACTTCCCAAGAGAAAGCTTTCAAAGCTCAGTCTAATTCAAGAGGTAGGGGGAGAGGAAGAAATGGCTTTGGTAGAGGCTCTAGAGGTAGAGGTTGTGGAAACTCTAGAAAAAGGAATGCTAGACAAGAAAGCTCAGGATGAGTAGGCAATCAAGAGGGAACAAGTAGCTCTCAAAATAACTCTAGAGGAGGTTAAAAAAACTACAATTCTAACAAGATTAATGTAGAATGTTATTATTGCCATAAATTTGGGCATTATCCAAATGAATGCTAGAAGAAGAAAGGTGATTAGTCAAGGTAGAATGCAAATGTGGCTGATGTAAATGTACGTGAAGTAAACAATCCCACTACCTTCATCATGTGCAACATTGGTGAAAAAGGTGACCCTTAGGTATGGTATTTGGAAAATGGTTACAACAACCACATGAGTGGAAATGAAAGTCTTTTTTCATTTATTGACAAGAATTTCAAATAAGAAATTAGAATGGAAAACAATGGAATTATTCCTATTATGGGCAAAGGATCTATAATGGTCTGCACCAAGCAAGTTGAGAAGAGAGAAATCCAAAATGTGTATTTTTCTCTAGGTATGAAGCACAACCTAATGAGTGTTGGAAAACTCATTCAAAATGGTTACAAGGTGCTGATGGAAAATGACAAATGTGTCATTCATGAGAAAGATGAGAGTAAGAATGTTCTAGAAGAAGTCAAAATGAAAAGGAACCAAGTGTTCCCCTTGAGGATAGAGACTTGTTTCTCTTCTCAAATTTTTGTTGCACCTCCCAAGAATGAATCTATAGTATTACATCACCAATCAACTTTAAAGAGTGTGATTGAAGACCTCTCCAAATTGTGGCATCTAAGGTATGGGCATCTTGGTTTTGTTGGTTTAAATTTATTATTCAAGAAAATAATGGTAGATGGTATGCCAAACATTGTAGATTCATGTGGTAAGTGTGAGGCTTGTATTTTGGGTAAGAAACATAGGCTTCCCTTTAATTCTAGTAATTTTAGAAGGGCAAGGGAACCATTAGAATTGGTGCATTCTGATTTAGTTGGCCCTATGAAAACCACTTCTTTTGGGGGGAGTACTTATTTTATGACATTCATAGATGATTTCAGTTGTAGGACATGGGTACATATTTTTTGAAAATAAAATATGAGGCATTTCATAAATTTGTTGAATTTAAAGCCTAGGCTAAAAAAAATGTGGACATTATGTAAAAGTCCTAAGGTTAGATAGAGGGGGGAGTATACCTCCAATTATTTTGTAATTTTTTTAAAGGAAAAATGGCATCAAGAAGGATCTTACAACCAATTATACTTTGCAGAAAAATGGAGTGGTTGAGAGGAAGAATAGAACCATTGTTGAGATGACAAGGAGCATGATGAAAGAAAAGGGACTCCAAATTGACTACTGGGGAGAAGGTGTAGCAATGCTAATATGTCTAATGAATAAGTACCCAAAAAAGGTAATCTATCACAAGATTCTACTTGAGGCATGGGCAAGACATAGATGGACAATTGAGCACTTGAGAGTGTTTGGGTGTGTAGCCTATACACATGTGCCAAAGGAAAAATTTGGATGACAAAGAGGTGAAGTTCATCTTCATAAATTATAGTTAGGAGTCAAAGGCCTATAGATTGTATGATACAATCACCAAGAAGATCATCATTTCAAGAGATGTGGAGTTTCTTGAAAATTAGTCATGGGATGGCTCAGTGGATGAATATTCCAACACTTCAAGTAAAGTGCTGAATATTGATGTAGAAGACGAAATTGGTGATAAAAAAATGAAGGAGCAACATATATAGATGACTTCAGACAAAGACAAAAGGCAAGCAACCTCAAACATGCAAAGTTTTAGTTATTACTAGTTCTAGACAACCCCAAATTGATATGTAAAATAGTAGTAACAACAATACTAAAAATATAGATCCCACTCTTGCCTCCCTATTGGAAAGAAATACTAAGAGTCTAAGGGAGATATAACAAGATGAAAGGCATGATGAGGACTATGATGAGAGTGTTAATTTTTAATTATTTACTCATAGTGGTCCAATCTATTTTGAAGAAGCCATGAAAGAAAAGAAATGGTGTAATGTTATGGGTGAGGAAACATATTCTATAGAGAGAAATAAAATATGAGAGTTAACTGTGTTGCCTCCCAAGAAACAAGTAATTGGAGTTAAATGGGTCTATAAAACCAAGTGCAACGCAGAAGGAAAAATAGATAGGCATAAGGCACGACTAGTGGTCAAGGAGTACAAGCAGCAACATGGCAGAGATTATGATGAGACATATGCCCTACTTGCAAGAATAGAAACTGTGCATGTTGTCATAGCAATTGCAACCTAGCACAAATAGAAAGTATATCAAATGGATGTGAAATTTTCCTTCTTGAATGGAGTATTGAAAGAAGAGGTGTATGTGGAGTAGCCACCTGGTTCTGAAGTTGTAGGTGAGGAAAATAAAAGTGTATAGGTTGAAGAGAGCTCTTTATGGGCTCAAGAAATCTCCACGTGCATGGTATAGTAGGATTTACTCATATTTGATAAGAAATGACTTTAGCAAAAGTGATAGTTAGCCCACTCTCTATATCAAGGCAACAAATGGTAAGGTTTTGATTGTTTTCTTGTATGTAGATGATTAAATTTTCACTGGAAATGATAATTTCCTAATTGGTGAGTTCAAAGAGGCCATGAAGAATGAATTTGAGATGAAATATCTAGGTCTCTTGATATAATTTTTAGGCATAGAAGTAAAAAAAAATGCATGATGGCACCTTTATCTCTCAAGAAAAATATGCAAATCAGATTTTGGAGAGATTCAAAATGCAAAATAGAAAGGCAGGTCAAACATCAAAAATAGTAGGTTTGAAGTTGAGCAAGGAAGATTGTAGCAAAAATTTGAATCCAACATTATAAAAAGGTATGGTTGGAAGTTTGATGTATTTGATAGAGCTTGACATGATGCATGGAGTAAACTTTTGATTTCTAGATTCATGGAAGTTCCAAAGGATTCCTATTGGCAAGAAAGAAAGAGGATCCTAAGGTATGTGAATGGTATGAAGGGATTTGACATTTTGTATACTGTTGATAATGATTTTAGGCTGATTGGTTACATTGATAGTGATTGGGCTAGAAGTCTAGATAACAGGAAGAACACTTCTAGTTATATGTTTCATATGGACCTTTGGGTGAAATTTGCTGAGCATCCAAGAAGAAACCAATTGTTTCTCAATCTAAAGTAAAGGTTGAATACATAGCAGCAAATACATGTCAAGTTATTTGGATAAGAAGAATCTTAGTAGATTTGAATGAAAAGCAAGAGGATGGAATGTCAATTTTTTGCGAAAACACTTCCTCAATTGCATTGACAAAGAATCTAGTTTTCCATGGAAGAAAATAGGATATTGAGATCAGATATCATTTCATAAGAGATCTAGTAGAAAATGGAGAAATCAAAATGGAATATTGCAAGTCCAAGCAACAATTGGCAAACATTTTCACTAAGCCTTTAGGCATAGCAAGTTTTGTGTGTCTAAGAGGAAGTCTTGGCATAGTTGATTTGGATCAGCAATGGTCATGGTATTGTTGTCTTGGGACAAAGGGGGAGTGTTGGAATATTAAATCTTAGCTATTGTCCCTAGAGCCCTGTGTCTACCTACCCATCAAAAGACAATGCACTTGCAAAGGTCAGAGATATTTGTTGAGATAGGTGAGTTCAAATTTTTGAATGAGAGGGAAATTTTTGAATTGACAACAAAAGACAAAAGGGAGGAATGTTCCTTTCATTCTATAAGTTAGAGCTAGACATTTTGAGAGTCAAACAAAGAGAAGAAAAAGTTTAGGAGAACAATAGAGGTAGGAAGTTTGATCAAATCTAGCAACAACAAGTGTGGATAACTTTCTAGTTATTTTGTGAAAGTACTTTTTTCTCTTGTATGAGTAGTGATTTCTCCAAGTTTATTGTATGCATCCATTAGTTGTTGTAAGTTTTATTTAAGTTCTTAGATAGTTTTTATTATCTAGGGTTAATATTTTATTCTCTATATTTGTATCAATTTGGTTCAGTTAATAGAATGCAAGCAAGCATATTTGTCATCTCCATTGTGTTTTAGGTCTTTTCTCCTTTGATACATGCCAATGTGCATGATTAAGTATTGTTAAAAGGGAGGAGAATCTATTAACTTATTACATGTGTTTTAGAATGTTGTTCTTCCTCCCCACATTACTCGGCTTGTGTTGGAACCAAGTAACTTGTCTTATACTAACTAGAAGACTTAGTCTCCTCTACTGAGCCTTTGCCTGCCAAGCTCCCCTTTGTGACCAAGCTACTTGGTCGCTATAGGTGTCGAGTAACTCAACATTTCCTATCACTCAGCTCCTTAAGGTGTCAAGAAACTCAACACTCCTTGTTGCAGCTCAGTTGCTAAAGAAGATTTTAAGAGTTTTTACAATTTTTTTTTTATCACAACCTCTTCTTGGTAAGAGAGTTTTAATTAATTTTGAGACCATGAATATTTCTTACAAGAGAAATTTAAAAAAAAAAAAAAAAAATTTAATACCATTTTTAGTTTAGGAAAAAATCATCATCCTCCAAATTGAACTCTTGCATCTACATGGCAATCTATGTTTGTAGATTTTAGTTTGGTCCTTTTCTTTTCTTTGGATTTCCTTGCTCACATTTGGAAAAAGTTCATTGTGGATGAAAATTTATTCTTCTAGCCATTTTTCTTGGGTTGGGCAATGTATTTTCCAAAATGAATACCACTTACTGGCAATTGTTCCACTTTGATCATAGCCTAGTTTCTACTTGTCCTCATCCACACTAGAGTATGTTTTTTTCATTATGCAGATTAAGCTTTGACAACTAGCTTCTTATTTGCTACTAGGATATTTTTGTTTTATGCAAACTTAACCTAACACACATTATTCTTAACGATTTTTCGATCCCATGTTTATAAAGAAGATTTAAAAAAAAAAAAAACTAATATGTATTTTAATCTATCGATTGTAAATATTTTATTCTATAAATTATTTTTTCAATAGTTCCTCTATGTTATTATGCAAAGTAAAGACAATCTAAGATTGAAATGTTTGATAAACTTTATTTTTAAAAATGATTTCTGTATATTAAATATTATTTTTTATTGATCAATGACAAAAAAAATTATCATTCCACTTAAAAAAAAATTTATTGATTAATTTATTTTCCACTCAAAAATTATTAAAAAATGAAAATTGAAAAATTTCTATTATCTCTTCTTTAACAAAACTAAAATTCCAAAAATTTCTTCTGAGCCTCTTACTTTTATTTTCAATGCAATTTGAGTTATTTTGTTCTTTGATTTGCATTTTTTTGTAGTGATATTTGAGCTATGAGGATCTTTAATTTGATTGTAATTTCTTAGTTAGATTTGAATTATTTTCGTCTTTACAACTATTTTGCAATGCTATTTAAGGTTGAAAAGGAGGAGCCATATTATATAAAAGGGCTATAGAAATCATGTGGAGAAGCTATCATGGCTACATGCAATTCTTGATGATAAGAATCATTTTTGTAATTCTCATCATTTATCTAATGCTTCATCTGCATAAGCCATAGTTCTATGTCTAAAATGTGACTGTCTACCAATTTAACACTTCTCATGGCTTGCTGATTGCCAGCTTGTAGTTCACCATCCCATTGTCAAACCAAAATAGATAGATCAACATCTATTATGATGAGCTTAGTAACTATAATGCCTACATCAACTAGTAGGTGACTGCCTATTTCCCATCACAAACTTTTTGGCCAAAAGCTAGGTGATGCAAGAGCATCTAGTGGTGTAAGGGCAATCTTGTATCACCCAAAAATATGCTTACTGTTAGTTTCTATTTAATGTGTTCTCATTTTTGGATACCCATTTAGGTTAAATACAAATTCAAACTCTCATAGCTCCACTACTAGTTTTTGGGTTAGAGTTTTTGAGCACCTTGGGATATGTGCCAATGTAGAAAATAGGTTATTTTATAATTGAGCCATAATTATGATGATTTAGAGGGTGTAAGTTGGAGGGATGATTATAATTGTAATTTAAAGCACTCCAAAAAAAGAATCAGGTCAAAAGGCTTTACAATTTGAAAGTTATTGCAGTTTTAAGTTGCCTAGAGACCCCCTAAGAGCACTTCAAAGTTAGATATGAGGCTCTAAAAGGCCTTGTATAGGCTCAAAAAATGGGGGATGAGAAAATATTGTCCATAGGGCTATAGATCACTAAGAGATCTTTCCAAAAATGTAAATAGTTCGTCAATTGAAGTCCCGGATCAGAAGTCATGCCTCCTGGAAGTTTAACTACCGTTTCTAGATTCTTCTAAATTTACATTGAATTTTGACATGTTTTCTAGAACCTTATATTTTGGTAGTGGATGCCAAATGACATATTCTAAAATGTATTTCTAACCTTAAACCTAATTTGGTTTACTTAAGGACATTTCTGGCATTGTAAATGTAGTTTTTGGTGGAGTTTGGGAGAAGGTACTGGAGGAGGTCTTTTTTCTCCAACATCAGACAACATTGTAAGCCCCTAGGGCATGTCATTGGGTCTATTTTCATTGTACTAAATGTAATAGCATATCACTTCTGATAATAATATTCGCCTTTTCCTATTGTATTCATTTTGGTCATGGATTATGCTCTCATCACTAGGTGCAACATAAACATATGAGAAACAACTTTTCTCCCTCTCTTATTCTCTCATTACATGGCATATTTTTAGTCATCTAGATAAGGTTATGAGTCATATGCCATGAAAATCTTGTCATTCTATAAGTGAATAGTGGCCCTTTTTTTCTTCTAGTAGGAAAGAGTGCCTTTTATTGGAATAAATAATTACACTGTTCTACATCAAGCTATTTGCTACAACTAAACAATAGGTTTATATTGAAATCTTCTAGTGTACCAATCAGTCATTGAATAAACTACCAGTTCTATGCTTGTTTACCTTATTTCCTCATCCACATGTGGAGTCATTTGAGATTTTCTTAGTTCTAGAAAAATGTAAATGCCTCTATAAATGGAGGTAATTGTATTGCAATGATTCAATCAATGAGAACTATTTTCTCCTCCAATCTATTTTGTTGTTGTTTATATAATTGAAGTTTATCCTTTTTTTAACATGGTATTAAAGATCATGTGATTCTTGGGAAGTGGTATGCTTTTTGTGTGTGATTTATTGTTGTAGGTTAATTTGATTGAGTAGCATAAATTTTATAGGGTTCCAAGCATTTTATACACATATTTGGTGAATTTTTTTTAATCTCTTAATTTGGGTATTGAAGATTCTAATTTGTTTCCCTCATCCCAGAGGAAGAGAAGCATTTGGTGAGAGTCTTCTTTTCAATTGTTAATTTAACTACTAAAGATTCTAAACAAAGAATTCTCATCTAAAAAGGAGAGAAGTTGATTAATGGATTCTCTTGGTGTTCCTCTGCCCTCAGTGAGATTTAATGGAAATAATAATTATGATTGTGTTTCACAAAGTGAAATGTCTCTAACTCTACAAAATTTCTATGATATTTATATTGGTTGGAAACAAAGACCAATAGATTTCAGAAGAGAACAATAAGATTGGGATAGGAGAGACAAGAAGACAAAAAATTTGATCAAGTTAATACTTTTAGAAGAAGTTTGTCTAGAAGTTCAAAATGAAAGAAGAGGAGTACAAGTATGGAAGATTTTGAAAATTCTGTATCAAAATTTAAGTGATGTGTGGATTATATCTCTCACCACAAAGATGCATATGAAATTAACAAGCTCATAAGAAATGGTTTCTCATCTAAGTAAATTAAAGGAAAAGAAAAATGAGCTATTTTCACTTGGAAATAACATAGAGAATAAGGATTTTGTGAAAATAATATTACAAAGTATTCCAGGTTCTTATCAATCTTTTATAAGGGGACTTGATACAGTAGATAAATTAAAAGTTATTAAATTTGATGAGTTACGTGCTAAGTTAATTCAAGAATAAAAATGTCAAATAAAAGAAAGAGAACAGAAACCAATATAATCAAAATACACAAGATAATAGATCTAATGGAGGGAATTGGAAGTATGGAGAATCAAGATACTGATGTTTCATCTAAGAGTCCAAATAGAAGCAAGTGGAAATGCAATTATTATGGTGAAAAAGGACACAAAGCTAATGAATGCTACAAAAGGATTAATGATACATAAATGAATAATTCCACAAAATCATTTGATTCTAAGAGGAATTCCTTTTGTGTAGCACTTAAAAAAACAATTCTTTTAAAGATGAATGGATAATTAATTTTGGTTGCACACAACATGTATCACATAATAAGGATCAATTTGAGTTTCTAAATGAAATAAAGGGTGAAAAAATTATATTTGGGAGATAATAGTCCTCTAAAAGTTAAAGGAAGTGGAAATGTTCAAGCAAATAATGGAATGTTTAAAAATGTGAAGCTTGTCCTTCAATTATCAACAAATCTTCTCTTTGTATCTCAAATTTCTAGTCAAGGATATAAATAGTGTTAGATTGTGGTGACTGATCAGGAAAGTACTATACATACTTCATAAATAGTGGTATAACCCTAAAGTGGTTTAATACTTGTATAAAAGGGGATTAGGGTTGGGTATTTTTATATGTGGTGATACGAAATTGGTTCTTGCGGCGGTATTGAGCTGTAAGGGATTATGGATTGTAATCAGGTTGTAATCACTGGATTGTAATAAGATCGAACTTGCTGTTTGGTGGACGTAGCCCAGGGATTGGGTGAACCACGTTAAATCTTGGTGCCTTGTGTTCATTTCTGTGTGTTCTTTTATTTTCTGTTATTGGTTATATTTGCATGTAGTTTTTATTTCTGTCCGTGGTTTATCCTAGCAAATAGAATTTCATAATGATAAATTCTTAGCAACGATGTGAACAATAATTATGAAGTGATTGGAGTTGGTAAAGTGGATAATATATTGTATAAAATTCAAAAATTTAATGGAAATAGAGATGTATGTGCTATTGCCAAGTATGATGATGTGAGCAGGTTGTGGCATGAGCATATGTGACATGTTAACTATCAAAGCCTCAAGATTATGAAGAAGTTGAATATGGTGTATGGTCTCCCAAGAGTCTCACCAAGGAAAAAAGTATGTGAAGAATGTGCAATAGTTAAGAAACATGTAGAAATTCTTTCTCAAGGAAGATCATGGAGGGCGAAAATTGTTTTACATTTAGTCCATAGTAGTGTAATTGGTCCTTTTAAAACATCTTCACTTGGAGGTGAAATGTATGTTCTCACATTCATAGCTGACTATACTAGAAGAATTTGGGTGTATTAATTACAAAAGAAGGAAGAAGTGTTCCGTTATTTTAAAGAGTTTAAGGTTATAACTAAAATGGAAAGTGGGAAATCTCTAAGAATCATAAGAACAGATAGAGGAATTGGATATATGAATAAGGAATTCTTGGGATTCATAAACAAAATGGCATAAAGAATGAATCCACTATTTCCTACTCACCACGAAAAATGGGGTAGTAGAAAGGAAGAATAGGACTATAATGGAAATGACTAGGTGTATGCTTCATTCTAGGAATATAGAGATCAATCTTTGGTTTGAAGAAATTCATAGTATAGTGTATATTTTAATAGAACTCCTACAAAAATAGTTATGACATAACATGTCAAGATGCTTCAAGTGGGAAAAAGCCTACTATGTCTCATTTTTCGTATTTTTAGTTTTACTACTCATTCTCACATTCCTGATGAAATGACAAGTAAAGTAGAAAAAAAAGAAGTGAGAAGTACATAATGGTTTGATATAGTGAAGAGTCAAAAGGTTATAGGCTATACAATCTTAATACAAGGGAGATTCATGTTAAAAGAATTGCATATTTTGATGAAGATATTGAAAGCAATGAATTCCCCACATTTTCTCATTTTCTAATTTTACTTGAAGAATATAAACCTATTGATACAATGATTTAGATCAAAATATGACATCTCTTATAAAAGGAGAAGAAATACAGGTTGAAGATTCAAGTAGTGATGATGAGGACATAATGAAGACTCAGAGAATTCAAGAAGTATAATAAGAAGGCCCTAAGATTTTTGCTATCTATGATCTTATGACTAAGGTGATGCAGGTTGAGACCTCAAGCACATTTGAGGAAGAAAAAGGAAAAGATGAATGGGAAAAAATTATGTAAGAAGAGTACAACTCCTTGATGAAGAATGGAACTTGGGAGTTGACAACATTTCTAGAAGGAAAGAATGTAGTTAGTTGCAAATGGACCTACAAAACAAAGCTCATAGATTAGATGGAGCTGAGAGAACAAAGCAAGGTTAGTGGCTTGTGGTTTCTCACAAGAAGAAGGTATTGACTACATTGAGACATTTTCCCCAATTGCTAAGATGACTTCCATTTGTACCATGATTTCTTTGGTTGCAAAGAGTGGATGGAAAATGTCTTAAATGGATGTAAAAAGTCCATTTTTGTATAGTGATTTAAAAGAAGAAATTTATATGCAACAACCACCAAGATTTGTTAAGAATGGTGAAGAACATCTAGTATGTAGATTGAGAAAAACACTATATGGTCTTAAACATGCTCTAGGGGCATAGTACTCCATAGGTGAACCCACAATAATGGGTTCCACTTTAGTGGGACGAAGAAACTTGAAAAAATGGCAAATTTTCGCATCTCAATTTCTCATACATTCGCGCGAACACCCTAGACATCTTCGCGCGAATATGTACCTAGCGCGTGTTCGCGTGAACATGACAAGGTATGTTCGCGTGAACACACGTTAGGTACATGTTCACGCAAACATGCATTGACCAAATTTTCAGTGCCTTAAAACATCTTTTTCACTTTTCGAAATTCATTTTTACGACAAGCACTGTTGATTGAGCATTCAGGCGAATGTGTGGCTTGAGCAACTTTTGTCCACATCATCCTCTTGTTTTCGTTCTCATTTTCATTATCGGGTATGTCAAAATAATACTAATTTAATGTTTTCAACGTTTTTGAAGTATTTTTTTATATTATCAAAATAGATTTTAATGTTTTCAATGCATTTTTTTTGTGTTTTTAAAACATATTTGAATATTATTTACGTTTTTAATAGTTTTGAAAACATATTTGAATGTTATTTACGTTTTTAATAGTTTATAAAACATATCTAAATGTTAATTTAATATTTTTATTGTTTATTTATATTACTTTAGAAAACAGAAAAATATTATATAGAAAACATTAGAAAACATTAGAAAAAAAATGAAAAAAATATATAATATAAAATTTAGGAAAAACATTAGAAATTTTTTTAAGAAAAAAATTACGAAAACATTAGAGAATTTATAATTTAATATAAAATTTATAAAAAATTTATAAAAAAATATTTCAAAAACATTAGAAAATTTATAATTTAATATAAAATTTAGAAAACAAATAGTTAAAAATTAGAAAATTTTAAAAAAATATTTTAAAAAAATTGAAAATTTAGAAAAAACATTAAAAAAAATTAGAAAATTTAGAAAAAAATATTGCAAAAACATTACAAAATTTAGAAAACAAATTTAGAAAAAAAATTACAAAAATATTAGAGAATTTGTAATTTAATTTAAATTTTTTAAAAAATATTAAAAAATAAATTTAAAAAAACATTAAAAAAAATTAGAAAATTTATAATTTAATATAAAATTTAGAAAATAATTTAAAATAAAAAATTGCAAAAACATTAGAAAATTTAGAATTTAATATAAAATTTAGAAAATAAACTTAGAAAAAATATTACAAAAACATTAGAAAATTTATAATTTAATATAAATTTTAAAAAATAAATTTAGAAAAAAAATTAGAGAAACGTTAGAAAATTTATAATAATATAAATTTTAGAAAACAAATTAAAAAAAAAAATTAGAAAAATATTAGAAAATTTATAGTTTTCAAATATTTTGAAAATAAATTTAGAAAAACATTAGAAAAAATATTTTAAAAAAAGAGAGGAAAATATTAGATAATTTTAGAAAATAAAAATAAAAATAAATAAATATATATATGTGTGTGTGTGTGTGTGTGTGTGTGTGTGTGTGTGTGTGTGTGTGTGTGTTAATGTTAAATGTAAATATGTCAAATTCACTTTAATGTCTTAATCTTAGAAGTTTAATTAAATGACATATCTTAAGGGTCTAGATCCTGAATTGTACATGTAAAAATATAGATTAAAATGTATAATTTTTTATTTTGAACATAGATGTACATGTATATTTGTTCATGGTTAAAAGTAGATGTATGTACATATTTTTAATAAATTCACATTTTTATATGTATAATTTGTGTATATGTTAACTATTGATCTTAATTTATCTTATAACTAAGTGTAATTAACTATATTTAATAACACATGTCTTAAGGGGAGATCCTAAATTATACATAAGAATGTAGATTAAAATGTATATTTTATTTCATAAATGTACATGTAAATATGTTCATGTGGTAGATATAGATTTACATACATATGTTTTCAATATTCATGTTTAAATGTACATATGTTATTATTTTTAATGTCTTAATAATTAGAAATATATAATTAACTATATAATTCAATGACATGTCTTAAGGGGAGATCCTAAATTATACATATATAAGAATGTAGATTAATTTGCATTTCTACCTATATGAATATAACATACATGTACATCCAAACCCTAACCCTAACCTAACCAAACCCTAACCCTAACCATTATCCAAACCCTAACCCTAACCTTGACCTTAAAATTTAATTTCTAAAACCAATATTATAAATGATAATAAATACCCTAAATCATAATCTTGAACCAAATCATAAACTTCATATGCTAAGTTCCCTTATCCTAAATTCTTAACTATGGACTTTAATATTAACCCCTAAATTTAATGCTAGAAATTATGTAAGTTCATGTAAACCCTGACAGTGTCATAAGGTCTTAAATCTTACCCTAAAATTGAGCCTAATTACACTAAAACCCTATTTGAAAACCTAATTGAAGCCTAACTTACATAAAATTAAAACAAGTTGACCCTAATCCTAAATTGTTAAAAATTACATTTGAGATACATGCACATACATTCAAACACATGTACATACATGAAGTATGACCCTTGTTTTAAATGATATATATGTAACTCAACTTGAAACCTAAATCTTGAAACATTATCTTTTTTTTAAAATTTTAAAAGGAGTAAAAATTTATTCAAATAAAATTAGATTACAGAAGGCCTTAGGCCCAACCAACCAAAACACCAACCCAAAACCAATTACATTCTATCCATTTCCACTAATTGCTCAAAAGTCCCAGCAAGATCAACAAGAAGATCATCCCTAATAGAAATATCCCAACCATCACCTTTCTTTGATGCCCATTTTGCCAAGACATCAGCCACTCCATTCCATTCCCTAGGAATATGGTAGAAAGAGATCCCATCCAAAAAGCTACTCAAGTGGAGAATCTCTCTAACAATAGAGGCAATTTGCCAGCTAGATTCATCCACTCTTCGATTATTTAGCATATCCACAACAATCTAAGAGTCAGACTCACACACCATTCTCCTCCAACCAAGAGAACAAGCTCGCTCCATAGACACCTTAATGGCCAAAGCCTCCATCACGTTATTGGATTGAACTCCTTTGTGAATAGAGAATATGAAAATAACATTGCCATCTGCATCTCTCCCAATCCCCCCCACTCCAGCCAGTCCAGGATTCCCACGGGAGGAGCCATCAGTGTTAATCTTTAGGACTGCATCGGGAGGAAGACTCTATCTCCCCACTCTACAAACCTTCCTCTTTCGTGGCTGAGATCTCTTACTGCTACTAGTTCCAATTCCTTTATCCACTAATCCTAAATTCCCGACAATACGAGAATCACTAGGATCCACCGGCTTTGACATATGACATTTAGCAGAGATAGTCTCTTGAAGCCTAGTTAAGATCAACTGCCATAGTTTAGTGGCTCCCAAGCTAGAATTATAGAAGATCCAATGGTTATGCTCCAACCAAAGATTCCACATAATGAAAAAAGGTCCAATAGCCCAGGCCACCTGAAGGAATTAAGTTTTCGTAGGGGGTCTGCCAAGGTTTTCCCAAAATTCAATAAGAGATTCGACATGAATACAGCTATGGCACCACGCCTCCCACCACTTATGCAAAATCTCTCTAGAGAGAGGACATAAGAAGAAAACATGAGAAACATCTTCCCCATCCAACATACATAGGAGACAGAAAGAGGGTCCCTAAAACCCTCTTCGCTGGAGATTATCCCAAGTAAGACACTTATTTTTTGCAACCAACCATAGAAAAAAATTATATTTCGGTCAAGAAAATTTATTCTAGACCTTCCTCCACTAGGGAACTACCTGAACTACATTACATTGGCTATCCAACCAAGCATATCCCTGGGCCACACTAAACTTACCTTTTGGGCAAGGACCCCAAGCCAGGATGTCTTTGTCTTTAGAAGAGCTGCAAAGCCTAGTAGAGAGAAGATGCACCAGTTCAACCCTAATCTCTGAGGAGCCCCCTGTGGGCCAAATCTGTGGATCCTTCCAACTGGCCACCTCCATCAATCCATACCTCCGAACAGTCTTGAAGTGAGCTACTATGGTCCAACCTACAGAAGAAAAAACCTAAAATAGAGGCAAAAGGTGGGGAAAACTAGAGAGAATAGGAAGGTGGCCATCCCAAGAGTCCTGCCAGAATAACACACTTGACCCCTAATTAAAAATCCAGAAAAGGCCATCCTTGATAAGAGGAGCACCCCTTTTAAGGGTGTCCCAAATAAAGGACCCTTTACCATCAAGCTCAAGTCTAGGAATATCCTGGACCTCCACTCTTGAGAAATACTTATGGGTCAGAATCTTGGCCTAATCCCAATCTTCATTCTTGCACCATCTCCAGTATAACTTTGCAGTAAGAGCTTTGACACTGAGAGCCATACATTTAAGGCCTAGACCCCCAGAAAACTTAGGCAAACAAACCGTGTCCCAGTTGGCTAAGCTCCATTTAGAGGATTGGAGATTGCTCGAGCAAAGGAATTGTCGTGACAAAGCATCAAAATATTTCAAAAATCCCATGGGAGGTGTTTGCACTAAACACCTGTAAATAGGAAGAGCTTGAATCGCAATCTTGAGCAGGGTAACCCTCCTAGCAGATGAGAGCCACCTATGAGTCTAGTGACTCACTCTGCTAATAATATCAATCAAGAATTTCAAACCTCGAAACATTATCATTTAAGAGTAATATAAATAATTTATTACATACCCTTTAATTGAGTTATCTAATAATACCCCCCAAAATATAATAAAATCTTAGAATAACAAATTAAATCTAACCATAACCAAACTCTCAACTTTAAAGTTATCTTATACTTATATGCAAATTAATCTAGGTTTGGATGTGTTCTAAATTATCTAGGTCCATGATGTGTGATGTATGTTTAATTACATGTGTATAATTTTTAATGTTAAAAATAAAAAAGTATGTACAACAGGAAATTTAGCTCTTCATACATTTTTACAGATATGGCTTCACGCAATATGCTTGATGCAGCTTCTAGTGCGACACCTGATGTAGTTCCTACTACGGCTCCTACTACGGCACAGGTTGATGCATTTCTTGTTGCAGCACCTGATGCAGTTCCTGATATGGCTCCTTGTGCAGCTCGTGGTGGGGCTCATGCTATAGCTTCTGGTGGGGCTCCTTGTGTACCTCGATGTAGGGCTCATCATGCAGCTCATGTTCTAGATCCTAGTGTGGCTCATGTTCTAGGTTAGGCTGCACCTATAGCTCCTACTGCACCACCTCCATGCATCGATATCGATGCATTATTTGCATTTTCAGAGCATGAGGTTGCTAGACTGTAACACTCTATATTGACCTCTGATGATGGTCTTTATAGAGACATATGTACTATGATATGTAGGAGTTTACAGGATTTGACAGCTAGGTTTAGAGGTCACCATTCATTTACTCCTACCATATTAGCTTCCATATCTAGGGAGCTTAGGGATGAGGTTTCAGGAGATGCATCATTCGATGATGTCAAGAGGGTAGCCCCCAAAGACATCATCTAGAGAGAGCTATTTTCTGCGTATGAGGGGACATAGGGTAGGGTGAGAGGCTACAGAGTCACACGATGCAGAGACCCTATTATTGCTAGCATGATCTATCCATGATTTTTAGCTGCATATGGTCGTTATCCTAATGATGACCAAATAACCCTTTATTTTGCACATTAGTTGTACACTGAGTTTCGCATAGGGTTCAATGTCAACTACTTGGATATTCCTGATTATTACAGATAGGGGTGTGGTTGGATCGTAGATCGTGACCAATACCGTAGTATAGATCGTCTGCCACCTACAGATCTTAGACAATTTTTTGGACCGAGGATGCCTATTGTGATTCCTACACATGCACCTATTGTAGATAGAGTTGTCATTGCTTCCCAGAGGGAAGTAATTGACACTATTTGGCACATTGCATCTGCGACAGCTAGTATCACATCAGATTCTATTGGTCATTATCTTCATAGTCGACGTCCTCGTCCACTTGGTCAACCATCTTCATAGGCATCTAGTAGCACTTTAGGTGCCTCCTCTGATGATGCATATAGAGCTTCTGGGCTACCACTGCCAAGCAATATTCGTGGTCTTTTAGGATAGCAGACACATATGGATATGGCACTGTATTTTTTGGAGGATATGTTGCACTTTATTAGCTATATTTCTGATACACAGAGGATTCCAGTACATGCGGTGATGGATGTTGTTAGACAACATTAGAACCCCAACACAGTTCCAAAGACACAGGCCGCGACACCAGTGACAGATGATACACCTGTGCATAGCTCACAACATTCGGCACCAGACTCATGACACTCTATAGATGACTTGAGCGTATGAGTTGGAGATGTCCATATCATAGTTGAGGGCTTTGATGATTTTGGTGAGCAGTTGCGAGGCCTATCTAAGATTGATACTAGTCTGACCCTGGGTCTTTCATCGTACATGGACCTGTTATTCGAACCTAGTAGCACTGATTCTACACCAGATGTACCCAACCAGTTACACAGTCCACTTCACTAAGATTTACTAGCAGTTGGACATGGAGTTTCAGGCTCAGGTGCATCAGTAGATGATATGATGGAGTCTGCTAATCATCAAAATCCACCTCCGGAGACCTAGGTACATATATAATTTATTTTTAATTTTAAATATATATGAAATTAAAAAATATGTTCATTTATTGAAAAATTTAGTTTAGATATATATGTAGATATTTAATTTAATCTTTAACTCGTAATAAATCATGTAGGCACAGGTCGCTGAGCACATGGTTACACATACTATTAGTTCAAAGCATCATATACATGAGAGAGATGATTCTATTGAGGCACCTGGTAGTGCTCAGGTACTTGAGTTTTAAATAGTTTGTTTAAAGTTATTTAAATATTTTGAAAATTAGATATATATCTATATATATGCAAATTTGTATTTAATTTGAATGTATATGTACATGATGCACGTATGTATATATATGTTTTAAAGATAGAACTCTAACACATGTATGTATATATGTATATATATTTGCAGGGCTTGGTTGATGCGCCTCGATGAGAGGATGTATAGGAGACTCGATCAGAGGGTCATTCTGTTCGTATGCATCTTGAGGGGTCCTTCTAGTAGTAGATCAGTTTTATATATTTTTTGATGCATATATATTGAAAGTCCAGTTTACATGTACACATGTGTATTTCAGTTCCTTGATGACATCCATGTACTTTCACTATTTATTTGATTATTGAGTATTTCAGTGTTAGATACCATCACATGTACGTATATATGACTTTTTATATTTTTCTACATATGTATATTTATTCGAGATTTACAGTTTGCATTTTAGATACATAGAGATATATTAGATCTGTAGATGTTTATTCTTGAGATGCGTATATGTGTACAAGTTGATAAATGAATTTTAATTATTAAATTCATCCATGGTACAATTAATTTAAATTATTAAATTATATAATTTTTTAATAAACTAAATTTGATAATTAAGAACTTATGATTGTATAATTAAAAACACATTTAATTCAAGATGAAATTCAATAGTTTGAAAAAAAGTTGATATTTAAGAATTGTAACATAGATAATGAAAGTGTTGAAGTATAAAAAATACATAGAGGGTATGCAAGACAAGCAAGCAATGTTTGAAGTATGTGATGCAATCCCTAATTTGTGTCCCAAAGAACTAATTGGTTTTGGAGTTCTTGGGAAACCTATTGGCCAGCGTTCAAAGGAAATCAATGTGTTCATGCAAGGGCCACCTTTCTTATACTATGAGAATGATGCTTTTGCATCGAAGGATATTTGCAAGACAATATCTGAACAATTTAATAGTGTTGAACCAGAGTTGGTGGACTCAATGTTCTTTTCAGCTTCCAGAAGAGAAAGAGGGTATGTGCATAACCTTCCAATAGAAGAACGATTTCAAGCAGAACCTCTCCCCCCATGACTATTCAGGAAGCACTTCCAAAAATAAAAAAGTATTGGCCTTCATGGGATCAGACGACAAAAAAAATTCCATAGACTCAAGATGATGTGGCATTATCCTTATTGATCAACTGAGAGTTATGATTTCGAATTCATGAGGGCAATTGCAAGATAGTGCGCAAAAATATATACTTCAAAAGTGTGAAGAGTGGAATTTGGTATGGGTGGGGCCAGGTGACCTCGTCCCTCTAGAGCTCCATGAGATAAAACTTATATTAAAATTTGATAGAGAACACACTCGTAGAGCTTCTTGTCCGACTGACCACTTGTGTTGTTTGGGTAATTCATTCCAAACAGATACAGTTGCATATCATTTATCAGTCTTGAAAGCATTATATCCTGATGGTGTCAGAGTACTTTCTCTATTTTCTGGTATTGGTGGAGCAAAAGTTGCTCTTCATCGATTTGGAATACATTTAAGTTGTGTTGTATCTATTTTAAATTATGAGTTTCCTTGCATTGTGATGAAAGTGAGAGAAATAATGCACTCAAAAGCCTCAGCTAGTAATTTTTCCTGATCAATGTGTAGGCTCATTTTTTTTGTAAATAACTCAACGTTAATAGACTACCTACAAAATACAAAATGATTTTAACTAGAACAGAATGTTCTCTACTGATTCTAAATTGTCAAATCAAAGGATTACATACCCTAACTAAGAATAGTAATTTTTTTCATTTTCAAATTAATTTTATAAAGGTCTATAATCATAAAATACTTTTTTTTTAAACGAGAGTTCAATTTTTAGTCGTCCAATGAATTTTTTTCAACTGACTCTAAAGTGGTTTGTCGTGGAAGCTTATCGTAATAATAATGTTTCTGATCTTCTTTAACGGATGGTTTTTAATTATAACTTTTGGAGGACCTCCATGGGCTTAGAAAGTATGTGTTTTGTTTTACAATGATACAAAATCACCATATTTATTGTTTGCAACTACTTGAATTTCCTTGGAACTTTTTAAGGTCGAGTATTATTAAATTCATCCATGGTACAATTAATTTAAATTATTAAATTATTTAATAAATTAATGAAAATTAAGAACTTATGATCGTACAATTAATCTAAACACATTTAATTCAAGATGAAATTCAATAGTTTGAAAAGAAGTTGATATTTAAGAATTGTAACATAGATAATGAAATTATGTAAGTTTGAACTAACTTCTAGCCTATTTATATTGAGTTGTTAAATTATTAAATTCATCCATAGTACAATTAATATTATAGTTTTAAAATAAACTAATAATAACTGAAACTCAGATATTTAGATTAAAAACACAATTTCACCAAAGTTGATATTCACAATTTCACCATAGTACAATTGAAAACACATTTCACCAAAGTTGATATTCAGATTATTATAAAATAAATCTCAAAGGTCTAATCAACCATGATGTACACTTATAACATCCAATATTTTTTCATGATCTTCACTGTCTAGTCTCCACTTGTGATGTACACGCTTAAGTTTGACTGGATGCAGACAAAGCCCTGTAGCAATGACCAGGTGGCTATATTGTAAAACTTTATTGTCAGGTTGATAATCAACAAAGTGTATTCCATGTTGGACTATTTTCTCTTGCTTCAAATATATTCCCTCTATCACAATAGAACCTGTACTACAAATTTAAGTGTTTTAAAATTTGACAGATATGAAGTTACCTAAATATATATATTTATTTAAATATATATGTGCATGTACATGTATATGTATAATTTACCTATGGGGAACAAAATTCCATCACTTTCTTTAGGGTTATTTAACTTTGTCCTCTCTGCAGTACATCGCAATAAATAATAACTGACACATTCATAATTTCCAGGCTCAGCAATCACTGCAAAGACATCTCCTGCATAAAAAGTATACATGAATGCATGTGTACAATATATATATAAGACCATTGAAATTGATAATTAAATAAAAAGTTGAGATTAATTTTTATGATACTCACCCACTTTTACCAATCCAAAGATATGATTATAATCATCAGAAATCAATGGAATATCATCAAAAATTTCATCTTCTTTATCAAATGTATCGGTAACATCAAGTGGTACCAAAATCCATGCACCTGTATATCCATGTGTCTGATTGATGCATTCTTCATAGTTTTCATCAATGCAACTGTCACAAAAACATGAGTATTCTCTTGTCTTCAATGTCCAATTGCAATTATTTGTACTCATGACTGAATGTAAGGAATGTGTCTTTTCTATCCTCTTGCAACCATGCATGTTTTTTCTATTGACACTTGAAAGTTCATTAAATTAAAAATATAGAAAAATTAAATTTGAACTTCAACGAATTCAAAAATAAAACTTAACAATAAAATTTTATAATTTAATTGTGCATAAAATTAAATAGACGTACACATCCATACTTGTTATCTCCCAGAAGACTCTATATGGTGTCTGTCAACTCATTTTTGATGATGTCCCGACCTCATCTAATGCAAAATGAGTCTTACACCATTCAACAACATCATGTGCATCATTTACACATACTCCTTGATAATTCATTTGATACTTTCGCAAAGCACGTTTGTCCAACACCATCATGTTCACCTTTTCCATGGCCACTCTCAAAGAAATTCCATATGTGTTTTATATTCTCATTGCGATGATATCTACACAATGCATAAAATGGTCTAGATGATTTAAACTGCATGGCACATCCATCAGACCAAACATAATGTTTATCAACATCTATGTTTATTTCTTTCAAATAAGAAAATAACGTATTGAAGCAATGTTCTACATAGTGAATGTCACGTTCTTTATCATCACTTATATAAAAATGATATTCCTTTATAATTACTCATGCTTGAACTGCTTTCTGATGAATAAATGAATAGTTTTCTACAAAATCAACAACTAATACAATTGTTCCAAGTGGAAAATTATCTCTCAGAGTTTGAAACTATTGTGCTTGCCACTTTGCAAAAAATGCATGACAAATATAAGGTTGAATCAATTTCTTAAATCTGTCCACAAATGTTAGAACAGGCAACTCCTCTTCAACATATTTCAACCTTTTTGTTTCTTCCCCAACTTTGTTTCATTCTTGACATACTAGTAACTTTTGCAATTCAATATTTTTGTTACATCAATATTTTTAGTTTTCAAAGGAAATAGAGCCAATTCACCACATGTTTCACATAATCCTTTGATGCAATTTATTTGACCAGCTGGATCATCTATGTTGTCACACAAAATGGATGATATAAACTCACTTCTCCTACTAGGAGGAGCAGCATGAAAACCATATGTGTCTTGTACAAAATTTTGAAATACCTGATAGTGGAGATCAAACTCAATATGATGATGACAACAACATGTTTCAAACACTTTGTTTGACCTCACAAAGTATGGCTTCAATTTTTCAAACAATGTTTGCCCAACTTTTACATTAGGATGTTGACTACAAAACGACACATATAACTCATGCTGTGTTGTGTCCAACCAATGTTTTGTATGATGTTCATATTGACCAAGTGCAATCCTATGCCTGATAAAATCTCTACTATTTGATGAAGGACGAGTGTTATCAATCCAAAATGATATGATTAATTTTTTTAATAACTCTTCAATCCTATCAGAACGAGGTGCTCTACACATGATTTCCCAATTGCCCTCCATAGTATTGTCATCCACAATTAATCTTCTCTTAACATATTCTCTCATTGTTTTCCTACTAAAACCCATTTCAGATGAAATTGAAGATATTTGTCTATTTTGGGTCATATTCTTACTTACAACAGACATCAACATCACTTTTCTTGCCGCAAACTTATCTTTAGTTCGAGATACTAAAAAGGTGCTACATGAAGTCTATATGATGCAAGTATGAGGCTCAAACTATGAAGAATGCAAGTGGATGCTATGCAAGAGTGAAATCTATGTTTTACCAAGCACGTTTAGGAGCACAAGTTGCCATGTTTTCCAAGGTTTGAATGTATTGAACCAAAGTTTGTGATGTTTTGACAATGTTTGCTATTTTGACAAGGTTTTGCAAGTTTCCAAGGTGTAAATTTGAATGTTGGCTTTTATTTTGATTATGCTTTACACACACACAAGACACATTAAGACAAGAATAGTTGTTGTTAAAAGTGAATAGTCACACCACAACCTAGGCTTTAGGATTGTATCCACTGAATTCCTACTTGAACTAAAGTTTAGCCGCGCTTATCCAGAGTGGACAACTTAGGACCTTGGCACCATAGGCTCCCCCTTATAGTGCACTCACTTCTCGAGGCTACCAGGATCCGCTTCCCAAGGGGCATGAATTCCCAAGGGACTGTTGTCTCTACTAAGGACTGTGAGAATGTAGGATGTCTTCACGGGCATGGGTGACCCCTTGAGCCAGTGGATAGAAAGGATTTTGGCCACTAAAACATCATTTTTAGTAAGGGCATTCCGTTCAACAAGTGAGTGATAAACTTCCTCAGAAGGTCTCCCAACCCCGAGAACCGGGGTTTGACGCACCACAAGGGTACTGGAGGAGAGGTATCACTCAGAAATACTGTCGACACAACTTTCACCGTAATTGAGTTTTATATAGCAGCTGGAACGTTGACCTGGCTTTTGGCTCGTTACTGCTCTGAGGTCATCCCCTAGCATACCCAATATCGAGTATCTTGGTCCAAGGCAGGCCTCCTATAGAAGTTACATGAATTTCTCTTACACCCAAGATCCACGAATGGTGAGGGGAGAGGATACGTCCAATGCAACTCCTAGGGATTTAAACACTGTAAACATGCCAGGAAGAAAATAAAAAGTTCATTTTAAGAACCAAATGAAGTGTAATTTAATCTAATAAATCCACACACATGGTTTTGACAAACACACAATGCTCTTCAACAACGTCCTACAAAGCAAACATTAGTAGTTTATAGTTATGATCATGTCTTCATCCCACAATTGCCACATGCTACAAGGAGACCATTAGTAACACAAAATCATCTAATCTATGTTCTAGAAGGAAATGAAAATCTTAGATTATTTCTTTATAGAAATTGAGAATTCATAAAGAGTTATGGCACATTTATTTTTATTGAATGAATTTGATTTGAAAATAAAATTAAATATTTTTCATTAATTCAAGTTATAAATTAAAAAATTCAATTAAATGTAATTGCCGAGATAATTAAAGTGAGATAAGTAAAACTAACATGTAACCACACTTTAAAAGTATCTAGTTTGAATCTATTTAACTTCAATGTATCATTTAAACAACTTCACTAATGAAAGAAAGAAAGCAATAATTTAGATGTTCAATTTTTTTTTAACAAATTCAATATTTAAAAAAATGAAAAAATCAATAAGAATATACATTTCTTAACACCATGAATGTGTTACTAATTTTTAATTTAACTTCAATGCATTCGTTAAACAACTTCATTAATGAAAGAAAGAAAGAAATAATTTAGATATACAATTTTTTTTTTATCAAATTGTGAATGAAGATAGGAAATATTGATGAAAGCGTGAATGAAGATAGGAAGAACATTAATTTGCAAATATTGAGAAATCTCTCACCTGCCTTTGATTTGTCTGTGGACAAAATTCGTGGCAAAGATAGGCCTGCAATGCACTATCAGGTTGATGCCAAATATAGAGATTGATGGCACAAAATGATGTCTATGATGGAAATTTGCAGTCAATGATTGAAACGCAAGACATGGTGGTTTTTGTTTCATGGATAGAATGATGTTTCATGCATGTAGACGCAGGTCCCATTTCTGATAATTTTTTTGGATTTTTTGACTGTTCGCATGAACACGAAAAATTTAGGCATGTTCGCGCGAACATGGTCACTTAATTTTTTGACCGCCGTGAAATTGCAATGGATATGTTTGCCTGAACATGTGTTCACACAAACATGCTTAATATGTTCCGACGAACACCATGTTTAGGTGAACGCCCAAAATTAAGAAAATTTCAACCCATTTTTCATAATATTTTTTATTTTTTTGCTCTTTTGACTCCCATAATTGTAGGAGAATGATCTCCTAGTGTAAAATAAAAAATCTCAAAATGTGCTGCTCGAAGCAAGCTTTCCAATGACTATAATTTTAATACATATTTTAGTCATTAAGACTTTCAAATATGAGTTTAACTCATTATAGGTTCATTACCGATTGAACATCAATCGACTTTGACACCTCGAAAAAATTAGTAAATTAGGTCAATTTTTTTTGAAAAATATGTAGGCACTAGCTTATTGAGATACCTTACTATTCAAAAAAAAAAAAGGTTTATGATAAATTGACTTCAAATTATTTGTGTCAAGTGGAATGTATGTCTGAATTACGATTCATGTCACTTCAAAACTTCATAAACTATACAATATTCAACAAAAATAAATCAAACCAAATGCAAACACTGGATATTGATGTTACAAATCCAACGCCAAAAGAATTAATTCATTATCATTTCTAGAAAAAAAAGTTATGTGTGTCAAACAGACTGTCACTTTTTAAAATATTGAATTTTATTATGTACCACTTTTTGGAGGAGATAAAAAAAATTATCATAATTTTTTTTTTTTAGATTAAAAAATATAGTTACAAAGTAGGAACAAAGTATTAAAAATCACTAGTTTATGTCATCTTGAAATTATTTATAGTTTTGGTCATATAGTTACTTGAATGTGACGTTTGTTGCAAAAATATTGATTTTAGTGTCAAAATTGGTCAAAAAGTGGAACCCATTATTGTGGGATCACCTGGAGGTGATCCAAATGTGATCATATTGATGATGAAATTGTTATTATTGTTTTATATGTGGATGATAAAATCATCACAAGAGGTTCTACATAATATATTGAGAACACCAAGAAACAACTCAAGAAAACCTTTGAGATAACTGATCTAGGATTAATGCATTATTTCTTGGGTATGCAAGTTTGGCAAGAAGAAGGAGGGATCATGATTTCTCAAACTAAGTACATTCTTGATGTATTGAAAAAGTTTAATATGATTGATCATAAACCATCGAATACACCATGTGAAGTAGGATTAAAATTAAGTGCTCATTCTAATCAAAAGAAGGTGGATGGAAAATTGTATAGGCAACTTTTTGGAAACCTTTTATATCTTACCATAACTAGACCAAATATTTTATATGCAGTTGGTATTGTATCTAGGTACATGGAAAATCCATATTTTGATCATTGGAAAGCTGCTAAAAGGATTTTGAGGTACATCAAAGGAAATTACAAGCTTGGAATTAAGTAAAAAAATGGAGGAGAACCTACTTTAGTATACATATTCTAATTATGTAGGTGATATCGATGATAGGAAATCAACTTTAGGATACATCTTCCATCTTGGATCCAAACTAGTTTCTTGGAGCAATAAGAAGTAGTCAACAGTGTCAGACTCATCACTAGAGGCAGAATATATTGGTGCATCAAAGTAATCTCAATAAGCTCTATAGATTGGAAGACTACTTCAAGAGATACATCATCAAAAAACTCATCCAACTACCATATTTTGTGACAATCAAAGAACCATCAAGCTTGCAAAAAATCTTGTATATCATGCCAAGTCCAAGCACATTGAAGTTCATCATCACTTTTTTCACAAGTCTAATAGAGATTGAAGTGGTGGACCTACAATTTTGTGGCACTGAAAATCAAGTTGCAGATATTTTTACCAAAGCAATGTCTACAGTCAAATTTATCAAGCTTAGAATCTTTTTATGTCTCAAAGAAGTTGATGTTTGAATTCATTCTTGTAATAATTTATCCCACATCAAGTTGTTTGTTACAACTAAATAACAGGCTCCTATTGCTTCCAAAAAAATGTAGAGACTTCTATAAATAGAGGTAATTGTATTGCAATCATAGTACCCACTTTTATTCGATTTATTTGATTTTCCACAAAAAATCTCAAACCCTAAAGAACCTTCTATTTTGTTTTGTTTCTTTATTTTTTTGTTTTTGGTAAATCATCTGCATGTTCTATAACCAAATAGTTCATATGCCACTCTAGGTGAGAGACTTTTAATATGTCAAGTTGGTAATTTTTAAAACTAATAGAATTGTTATGATTGAATATAGAATTCTTGGTAAATTTTGTGTCATATTTATGTTGAAGGCATAGTTATACTAGAGAAAACAACTGAACATTGTTGATCAATTATTGAAATCATATTGAATGTCTTAGATGATTGAATTGCCTTTCTCCATCGATCCTTCTTTTATGTTTTTGGTTAATGAGAATGCTAGAAGTAGCAAACATGGATGCATTTTGAAAGCAACTAGAACATTTCCTCATCTTAGAAGCATACTATGCTCGGATCTTATGGCTTCTACTTCCATTCTCCATGACGGCATGAGTGAACCAAAAGTGTTGAAAGGATGTTTTTCCTACTTTAAGAAAGTGTACTTTCCTAGTCTATTTTGTTCTTTTATTAATGCTTTACCTCTGCATTTAGCGCACCTTTGTGGCTTTTCATTTTCATAATTGTGCAATCTTTGGTTTCTCTATATTGAAACATTTTCCTGCTTTTGATGTTGCTAATGGGTATGTGCAAGATCATGGTGTACCAAACTATGGCCTTAAGTGGCAGTGAAAAATCAGCAAATCAGGGTTATGTCAACTTGACACATAATTTTGAAGTGGTTATGGACTTCATATCAAAAAGTTGTAAGAAAATAATTTGTAGAAAATTGAATGTAGTTTCTAAACTAGTAGGCCTTATCAGGAGAAAAAAAAATTTATTGGTCAAAAGTTTGAATTTTAAGGCAGTACTAAGAAAATTTCAGGGCAAAAATAAAAAGTAGGTGTATGTCTGACCACCTTAATCAAAATAAAATCATAATATTTTTTTAATATAATTATAGATATGAAAACTAGACTCATGCCCAAATGTGACGCATATTTTTTGATATTTTTATTCCAAATAAATAATTGAATATGAATTTTCTACCAAAACTTTTTTGGATTAAAAAAAGTCCCGTGTCTGACCACCCTAACTAATAGAAAATTTGATCAAATTTTTCTTTTTTTGTTTTTCTCTTATACTAGGCGAAGTATAGAATGTGACGCAACTTTTAGATTTAAAAAATGTTATACCGTTTGAAAGTTATAGCTATTTTTCCTTCGGTATGTCAATCAACACTTTACAATAATCTTCATTGATAATTAACTAAAAAATACTTATCGAACTCAAAATTTGACAGAAATTATATTGATGGAATCTAGAGAGCGATATTAAAAAACTCATTTCGTTTCATTCAATTTCGATCAAAATAACATTGTTAGACAGCTACCTGAAGTCTGAGTATCACTAAAACTCTCTATAAACATGTCTTTGGGGTTGACCGAGCAGGCCTGGTAAATACCAAGCCTGATCGGATATCCGATTTGATATCGGATATCCGATATGGCTCGGTAGTCAAATTCCAAAAATCTTCAAATTTTGGAGGGAAATTTGATTTAAACGTTCTAGTTTTTTATTCTTAAATTATTTCACTTATATTAATATGTAAAGGCATATTTTAATATATTATATATATATATATATATATATATATATATATAATAACGTAATGTAAACATACAAGATATAATCTAGTAATATATAATAATATTTTATGTTAATCTTATTACAATCTATAAATATAATATATATTGTTATTATTTATACTAAATATAATAACGTAATTTATATATATATATATAAAATACGTATTATATATTATTATATTAATATGTATAATAATATAATATTTATATAACAACGTAATATTTTTATTAAATATAATATATATTATAAATATTATTATATTAATATGTATGTTATTAATATATTTATATAATAACGTAATATTTTCATTAAATATAATAATGTAATATGTACATATATATATATATTGATATGTATATATTATTAATATATACTTATATTATTAATATATATTTATATTATTAATATATATATTATTAATATATAAGAGTCAAAGGGGGTCATAGGGTGACCTATAACCCTCTTTGACCCATTAAACGACGATATATGTCTCTAGGGGTCCTAAGAACCCTAGGGACATATGTCATCCTTTAATGGGTCAAAGGGGGTCCCTTTGACCCATTAAATGATGACATATGTCCCTAGGACCCCTGGGGACATAGCCGAATCGTTCATATCGGTCAAAGGGGGTCATAGGGTGACCTATGACCCCTTTTGACCCATAAAATGACGACATATGTCTCTAGGGGTCCTAGGACCCCTAGGGACATATTCGAATGGGTATGATGGGTCAAAGAGGGTCATAGGGTGACCTATGACCCTCTTTGACCCATTAAATGATGACATATGTCCCTAGGGGTCCTAGGACCCCTAGGGACATAGTCGAATTGTTCATATTCACCCTATGACCCCCATTGACCCATTAAATGATGACATATGTCCCTAGGGGTCCTAGGACCCCCAGGGACATAGTCAAATCATTCATATGGGTCAAAGGGGGTCATAGGGTGACCTATGACCCCTTTTGACCCATTAAACAACGACATATGTCCCTAAGGGTCCTAAGACCTCTAGGGACATATTTGAATGGGTAATATGGGTCAAAGGGGGTCATAGGGTGACCTATGACCCTCTTTGACCCATTAAACGACGAAATATATCCCTAGGAACATATTTGAATCGTTCATATGGGTCAAAGGGGGTCATAGGGTGACCTATGATCCCCTTTGACTCATTAAACGACGACATATGTCCCTAGGGGTCCTAGGACCCCTAGGGACATATTTGAATCGTTCATATGAGTCAAAGGGGGTTGTAGGGTGACATATGACCCCCTTTGACCCATTAAACGACGATAAAATGTCCCTAGGGGTCCTAGGACCCCTAGGGACATATTCGAATGGGTAATATGGGTCAAATCGGGTCATAGGGTAACCTATGACCCTCTTTGACCCATTAAATGACGACATATGTCTCTAGGGGTCCTAGGACCCCTAGGGACATATTCAAATAATTCATATGGGTCAAAGGGGGTCATAGGGTGACCTACGACCCTCTTGACCCATTAAACGACGATATATGTCTCTAGGGGTCCTAGGACCCCTAGGGACATATTTGAATGGGTAATATGGGTCAAAGGGGGTCATAGGGTGACCTATGACCCTCTTTGACCCATTAAACGAAGACATATGTCCCTAGGGGTCCTAGAACCCTAGGGACATATTCGAATGGTTCATATGGGTCAAAGGGGGTCATAGGGTGACCTATGACCCCCTTTGACCCATTAAACGATGACATATGTCCCTAGGGGTCCTAGGACCCCTAGGGACATATTCGAATCGTTCATATGAGTCAAAGGGGGTCATAGGTGACCCCCTTTGACCCATTAAACGACGACATATGTCCCTAGGGGTCCTAGGACCCCTAGGGACATATTCGAATGGGTAATATGGGTCAAATGGGGTCATAGGGTAACCTATGACCCTCCTTGACCCGTTAAACGATGACATATGTCTCTAGGGGTCCTAGGACCCCTAGGGACATATTCGAATTGTTCATATACCTATGACCCCCTTTGACTCATTAAACGGCGACATATGTCCCTAGGGGTCCTAGGACCCCTAGGGACATATTCGAATCGTTCATATGAGTCAAATGGGGTCGTAGGGTGACCTATGACCCCCTTTGACCCATTAAACGACGACATATGTCCGAATGGGTAATATGGGTCAAATGGGGTCATAGGGTAACCTATGACCCTCTTTGACCGATTAAATGACGACATATGTCTCTAGGGGTCCTAGGACCCCTAGGGACATATTCGAATCATTCATATGGGTCAAAGGGGGTCATAGGGTGACCTATGACTCTCTTGACCCATTAAACGAGGATATATGTGTCTAGGGGTCCTCGGACCCCTAGGGACATATTCGAATGGGTAATATGGGTCAAAGGGGGTCATAGGGTGACCTATGACCCTCTTTGACCCATTAAACGAAGACATATATTCGAATGGTTCATATGGGTCAAAGGGGGTCATAGGGTGACCTATGACCCCCTTTGACCCATTAAACGACGACATATGTCCCTAGGGGTCCTAGGACCCCTAGGGACATATTCAAATCATTCATATGAGTCAATGGGGGTCATAGGTGACCCCCTTTGACCTATTAAATGACGACATATGTCCTTAGGGGTCCTAGGACCCCTAGGGACATAGTAGAATGGGTAATATGGGTCAAATGGGGTCATAGGGTAACTTATGACCCTCTTTGACCCATTAAATGATGACATATGTCTCTAGGCATCGTAGGACCCCTAAGGACATATTCGAATCGTTCATATGGGTCAAAGGGGGTCATAAAGTGACCTATGACCCTCTTGACCCATTAAACGACGATATATGTCTCTATGGGTCCTAGGACCCCTAGGGACATATTCGAATGGGTAATATGGGTCAAAGGGGGTCATAAGGTGACCTATGACCCTATTAGACCCATTAAACGATGACATATGTCCCTAGGGGTCCTAGGACCCCTAGGGACATATTCGAATGGGTAATATGGGTCAAAGGGGGTCATAGGGTGACCTATGACCCTCTTTGACCCATTAAATGAAGACATATGTCCCTAGGGGTCCTAGGACCTTAGGGACATATTCAAATGGTTCATATGGGTCAAAGGGGGTCATAGGGTGACCTATGAGCCCCTTTGACCCATTAAACGACGACATATGTCCCTAGGGGTCATAGGACTCTTAGGGACATATTCGAATCGTTCATATGAGTCAAAGGGGGTCATAGGTGACCCCCTTTGACCCATTAAATGACGACATATGTCCCTAGGGGTCCTAAGACCCCTAGGGACATATTCGAATGGGTAATATGGGTCAAATGGTGTCATAGGGTAACCTATGACTCTCTTTGACCCATTAAACGACGACATATGTCTCTAGGGGTCCTACGACCCCTAGGGACATATTCGAATCATTCATATGGGTCAAAGGGGGTCATAGGGTAACCTATGATCCCCTTTGACTCATTAGATGACGACATATGTCCCTAGGGGTCCTAGGACCCCTAGGGACATATTTGAATCATTCATATGGGTCAAAGGGGGTCGTAGGGTGACCTATGACCCCCTTTGATTCATTAAACGACGACATATGTCCCTAGGGGTCCTAGGACCCCTAGGGACATATTCGAATCGTTCATATGAGTCAAATAGGGTCGTAGGGTGACCTATGACTTCCTTTGACCCATTAAACGAGGACATATGTCCCTAGGAATCCTAGGACCCCTAGGGACATATTCGAATGGGTAATATGGGTCAAATGGGGTCATAGGGTAACCTATGACCCTCTTTGACCCATTAAATGACGACATATGTCTCTAGGGGTCCTAGGACCCCTAGGGACATATTCGAATGGGTAATATGGGTCAAAGAGGGTCATAGGGTGACCTATGACCCTCTTTGACCCATTAAATGATGACATATGTCCCTAGGGGTCCTCGGACCCCAAGGGACATATTCGAATGGGTAATATGTGTCAAAGGGGGTCATAGGGTCACCTATGACCCTCTTTGACCCATTAAACAAAGACATATGTCCCTAGGGGTCCTAGGACCCTAGGGACATATTCGAATGGTTCATATGGGTCAAAGGGGGTCATAGGGTGACCTATGACCCCCTTTGACCCATTAAACGACGACATATGTCCCTAGGGGTCCTAGGACCCCTAGGGACATATTCGAATCATTCATATGAGTCAAAGGGGGTCATAGGTGACCCCCTTTGACCCATTAAATGATGACATATGTCCCTAGGGGTCCTAGGATCCCTAGGGACATATTCGAATGGGTAATATGGGTCAAATGGGGTCATAGGGTAACCTATGACCCTCTTTGACCCATTAAATGACGACATATCTCTCTAGGGGTCCTAGGACCCCTAGGGACATATTCGAATCATTCATATGGGTCAAAGGGGGTCATAGGGTGACCTATGACCCTCTTGACCCATTAAACGACGATATATGTCTCTAGGGGTCGTAGGACCCCTAGGGACATATTCGAATGGGTAATATGGGTCAAAGGGGGTCATAGGGTGACCTATGACCCTCTTTGACCCATTAAACGACGACATATGTCCCTAGGGGTCCTCGGACCCCAAGGGACATATTCGAATGGGTAATATGGGTCAAAGGGGGTCATAGGGTGACCTATGACCCTCTTTGACCCATTAAATGACGACATATGTCCCTAGGGGTCCTAGGACCCTAGAGACATATTTGAATCGTTCGTATGGGTCAAAGGGGGTCATAGGGTGACCTATGACCCTCGTTGACTCATTAAACGACGACATATGTCCTTAGGGGTCCTGGGACCCCTAGGGACATATTTGAATCGCTCATATGAGTCAAAGGGGGTCGTAGGGTGACCTATGACCCCCTTTGACCCATTAAACGACGACATATGCCCTTAGGGGTCCTAGGACCCCTAGAGACATATTCAAATGGATAATATGGGTCAAATGGGGTCATAGGGTAACCTATGACCTTCTTTGACCCATTAAATGATGACATATGTCTCTATGGGTCCTAGGACCCCTAGGGACATATTTGAATCGTTCATATGGGTCAAAGGGGGTCATAGGGTGACCTATGACCCTCTTGACCCATTAAATGACGATATATGTCTCTAGGGGTCCTCGGACCCCTAAGGACATATTCGAATGGGCAATATGGGTCAAAGGGGGTCATAGGGTGACCTATGACCCTCTTTGACCCACTAAACGAAGACATATGTCCCCAGGGGTCCTAGGACCCTAGGGACATATTCAAATGGTTCATATGGGTCAAAGGGGATCATAGGGTGACCTATGACCCCCTTTGACCCATTAAACGATGACATATGTCCCTAGGGGTCCTAAGACCCCTAGGGACATATTCGAATCGTTCATATGAGTCAAAGGGGGTCATAGGTGACCCCCTTTGACCCATTAAACGATGACATATGTCCCTAAGGGTCTTAGGACCCCTAGGGACATATTTGAATGGGTAATATGGGTCAAATGGGGTTACAGGGTAACCTATAACCCTCTTTGACCCATTAAATGACGACATATGTCTCTAGGGGTCCTAGGACCCCTAGGGACATATTCGAATTGTTCATATGGGTCAAAGGGGGTCATAGGGTGACCTATGACCCTCTCGACCCATTAAACGACAATATATGTCTTTAGGGGTCCTAGGACCCCTAGGGACATATTCGAATGGGTAATATGGGTCAAAGGGGGTCATAGGGTGACCTATGACCCTCTTTGACTCATTAAACGATGACATATGTCCCTAGGGGTCCTCAGACCCCAAGGGACATATTCGAATGGGTAATATGGGTCAAAGGGGGTCATAGGGTGACCTATGAGCCTCTTTGACCCATTAAACGATGACATATGTCCTTAGGGGTCCTAGGACCCTAGGGACATATTCGAATCGTTCATATGGGTCAAAGGGGGTCATAGGTCACCCTATGACCCTCTTGACCCATTAAACGATGATATATGTCTCTAGGGGTCCTAGGACCCCTAGGGACATATTCGAATGGGTAATATGGGTCAAAGGGGCTCATAGGGTGACCTATGACCCTCTTTGACCCATTAAACGATGACATATGTCCCTAGGGGTCCTAGGACCCCTAGGGACATATTCGAATGGGTAATATGGGTCAAAGGGGGTCATAGGGTGACCTATGACCCTCTTTGACCCATTAAACAACGACATATGTCCCTAGGGGTCCTAGGACCCCTAGGGACATATTCGAATGGGTAATATGGGTCAAAGGGGGTCATAGGGTGACCTATGACCCTCTCTGACCCATTAAACGACGAGATATGTCGCTAGGGGTCGTAGGACCCTAAGGACATATTCGAATGGGTAATATGGGTCAAAGGGGGTCATAGGGTGACCTATGACCCCCTTTGATCCATTAAACGACAACATATGTTCCTAGGGGTCCTAGGACCCCTAGGGACATATTTGAATCGTTCATATGAGTCAAAGGGGGTCATAGGGTGACCTATGACCCCCTTTGATCCATTAAACGACGACGTATGTCCCTAGGGGTCCTAGGACCCCTAGGGACATAGTCGAGTCATTCATATGGGTCAAAGGGGGTCATAGGGTGACCTATGACCCCCTTTGACCCATTAAATGATGACCCGCTTTGTATTATATATTATTATATTAATATGTATAATAATATAATATATATAACAACGTAATATTTTTATTAAATATAATATATATTATAAATATTATTATATTAATATAAATGTTATTAATATATCTATATAATAACGTAATATTTTAGTATATATAACGTAATATTTTAGGATATACTATTTATACTATTTTAGGATAATAATTATAATATAAATAAACACTAAATATTAATATTATTATATGTATAGTAATAATAATAATATATATTAATACTATATATTGTAGCTTAATATAAATAAACACTATATATTTACACTATTATATCTATATTAATAATATTAATACTATTATAGGTATAATAATAATATTGATACTATAGGTATATTAATACTATTTTATATTAATATTATTGATATTTTATACTAATACTAATATACTATTAACTTAGTTATAAATTAAAGTCGTTTGCCTCCAAATATTTTCATAATATTAATATTATTGTGGCAAAGGAGGGAAATCTTAGCAAGTTTTCCCCCCAAAAGTCCACTTCCTATATCGGATATCCGATCCTCGATCGGATATCCGATACTGGATCGGATATCCGATCCATTATCGGATATCCGATTATACTGGCATCAATTTCAAATATTTGACTGTCCCTATAGACCCGACAACATTACTTTTTTACCTCTTTTTTCACGAGATTTGTAAAAAGTCGTGTTTTGGGGCCCAACCAATCGAAAAGAATTCGAAAATATAACCTTAGGTATTTGAATTTGTCATCTGAATGGGGAGCAACAGTCGTCGAAAGAATAAACGTAAAAGGAAGATATCCAATGAAGACATTGTAGCATATAGGGAAAAGGAAAAAATGAAATACTGAAAAAAAAGACAAGGTATGCTAAATATCAATCAAGTTGATGATGAATTAATAGAAGGTGAAATCATAGAGTCAGATAATGAAAATGTACAGTTGTGGAATGAAAATGTACCTGTTGAAAATGATAATGCGGAAATTGAAAATGTAGAGATTGAAAATTTTGAAGAAGAAATGCCACCAAGTCATAATCCAAATTGCTTAATTGACCATGTCGAAGATGACAATGCACAGGAACTTAATGCACAAGAAGCTTACATATCTCCTAATTATAATTGACATGAAGGTTCTAAAACACCAAAATGGATAATTGAAATTGATGAAATGATTATGACTAGTTTGGAAGGAAAAAAATTAGAAAGAACCATTTGGTTATGGGCTTCAAGACTATATCAGATGTTTTTCGGCAACAAGACAGTGGTAGAGCAATGTCAGCTTTTCATGCACTTATTAAAGATGCAAAAGATGAGACCTATGCTTTTCAAATTGAAAATTCGTGTCAATAAAAAGTTGGAAAAAAATGCCATTATTGTGAAGAATCTTTTTAGTGCTCTCAATAGCGTTGGGAAAAATAGCAGAGAGAAGGATAATAGAGCTGCTCGAAGGGTTATTACAACCTCTTTGGTAAGTCATCATTTGAGAAAGGGTAGATATATGAGACAAACTTGTATTGATTTGAATCTAAATCGTACTACTTTGAGAAGAGCACTTAGTCGACGAGAGAAAATTGATGATCCTCTTCAAAATGAAACATGGGCATTTGGTGGGAGACTTCCACGTTTTGATAAGAAGCTATCCGATGATGTGAAGGAAGAAATTATACAATTTTGGCACTCTAACTCACGAGTATCACCCAATGCTAAAGATGTCTTAAAGTTGAGAATTGGCATCAGAGACCGCACGCCACATCCTAAACACTATTTGGAGGTAAGTCAAACTATGTTGTTCAAACAATTTAGAGAGAGTCATCCAAGTGTTCATATATCACAAAGGGATTTTGAATCTTTGAAGCCATTTTATTGTGTGCCACTCAAAATTCGAAATACATGTTGTTGCAAATATCATGTTGAGTTTTCTATGCACCATGAACTATTATGCTCCATCCATTCTACTTTGCATAGTAAAGAAATGTTGGAGGATTGTGGGGCTAGTGGGCTTCCAAAATCATCAAGAGACTTGTTAGATCAACTCTTATGTCGTAGAGTTGATGGTTGTTCCTTTTATAAAAATGCTTGCTTAAATGAGAAGTGTTTAGAATGTGGTGGCTTATCCAAGTTTGACACATGTTTCCATGACGGGTGTGAACAAGATCTTGGAAAGACAATAGTGAAAAAAAAGGGTCTATGAAATGGTGAAATACACATTGAAGAGTGGGAGTGAGAGCTCTAGATGTGAATTGGTTGGAAAAGATATAAATGTGGCTAATTTTATTTCAGATTTCAAGGCAAATCTTTTTTACAAGTATGCAAGACATAGTCACAGGTCTCAGTGGTTGGATCAACAATTTAGAACGTGTAAGGAGACTTTTCCCATTGGCACTATTATATCAGTTGTTGATTTTGCTGAGAACTACACATTGCAACCTCAAAATGAGACACAATCTCAGTATTACAACTCTATTCAGATTGCAATTTTTGTTCACATAACATATAGACATGCCCCTGATAGTGTGGAAGATAATCGAAAGATTATTAGAGAGTATCATTTTTATATGAGTGATGATAGATCTCACTCTCATGAGTTTGTGCAACATTGTTTCGAGAAATTTTTTTATTTCTTACACGAGCATGCAATTGCTATGGATAGACATATCATTTGGTTAGATAACTGTACAGGTCAATTCAAGAATGCTCGCATGTTTTATTGGTTGTGTAGGATGCACGTAGAGAGAGGGGTGCCTCATATTTGGAGTTTTTTTGAGTCTGGCCATGGAAAAGGGGAACATGATGGAGCAGGGGCATGTGTGAAGAGAGCTCTAGTTAAGGAGCAATTGAAGATTTCAACAACAGAGCTTCTTGATGCTCGTAGCATTGTTGATTGGTGTAGTTTAGCATTATCACAGGGGGGGACTCTTAATTCAGTGGTACGTAGGATCTTTTGGTTGGTTGAGGAAGGGTCCATAGGTGATAGATCAGATTGTGCTACAGTGACAAACTCATCAAAAATGCATTCATTTCGGAGCTCTAATTCTAGTAGATGGACCATTTGGACATGACAACTAGCTTGTTTTTGTCATACTTATTTTCAGTGTGATTGGGATCACTGTGAGTCAAGTGAGTGGGTGGACACATGGGCTCCACATTATCTTACTCCATTTTCTATCATACCCTCTATCAAAAATGATGACATGGAAAGTTCACTTGAGCATAATCATCTATCAGATTTACTTCAGCCAGGACATGTCTTTGCATTGGTTGCACCACAGGGGAATGATGAGAAATCCGATTATTGGTTAGCACGTTGTGTAAGAGGAAAACAAAAACTTGCACAAACGATCACAGATGATGATGGATTCATGTATCCTACTGGTTCAGTGGTTGTTGCTGGAACATGGCTGCGGACATACATGCTTAGAAGGAACGGAATTCCTGCATTCGAAGACTATCAGAAGCACAAAGTAATTCTCATATATTCGCATCTTATTATAGCAACAAATGTAAAGTTATTGAAGCATCAAGGAAGACCAAAAGTAAAAGAACTTTTTACTATTGCTAATGCTGATCATGAAGCCTTGTTGGAGACCCTAAAACAGAGAGAGGACCCTATTGGAATACTTGACTAGGTATATATACTTCTTATGTTATTTTCTTCATAATGATTTAATGAATTGATGGTTATCTTGTTTAATACAATAAGTTACTAATTTTTGTATTATATTGGAATGTAGGTACATCATGAAGAGTTGGAGGGGGGTGGTATTGGGGAGAATTTCTAAAATTTATGATGTATTATGATGTAAAATGTGTAGTTTTTTGTATATGGTTTTTGTATTTTGGTAGGTTCTTTGTAAGGAATTATAAGAGGAAGATATTGAACAAGTTCTTCCAAATCATATTTGCATGTGATACAAGGCTATAACGACAATTTTAAGAGCATTTATAACTATATGAAAGATAATTGCATGCGGATATCTTATTACAAATTTGGTTTTTTCCTTATTTGACATAAAGCTGACATTATGATTATTAAAACTATTTTTATCAAACTAATCAAATAAGAAAAATCCATAAAGTACGGATGAACAATTAGAATACTTGATTTCTTCCATTTTACAACCAATCATAGCATTTGAAAGCATAAAGAGTCATAATATTGTATAATGTTTTGAAAGACTTTCATATTGAAAAGTTTTATGAAGCACATTTGGGATAAGCCATAAAATCCATGAAAGAAGATAGCATGTAGGATAAGCAATTAAAGCCAATAAGAAAGATAGCACATGCATACTGACATGATATGAAGTTGGATATGAAGGCTATGAGTGGATGAGTCATTAGAGGTATCAACAATCCCATCATAAATGAGATCTTGGATTTTATGTTTCAACACTATGGAATCTTTAGTTTTATGAAATTTTCTTCCATGGAGATTAATTTAAGAATGCCCCGTGTGTATGTAAAGGTCTTAAGGGAGATTAATTTAAGAATGCAATATTCTCCTCTAACCTTTTCTCAAGTTTAGAATTGATTTCTATCATGTGCTTAGAGAGATGAAGGTAAGAAAGATTATTTGTCTCTTCTAGCTCTTTGTATTGAACATATAGAAAGAGAGATGACAAGTGAACAAATTTAAGTGTAGTCAATAGATCAAGGAAACCATTTAGTGAAAGAAATTCTTAGTATGCATATCATAGACCATGAAGTTAGAAAATACCAATAGCTCTAAGACCAAAGAGCCATTTTAAGTATGTTCAAGCACTAGAGACATAGAAAATCAAAGTCAATTTATGAAACTCCCCTTAGCAAAAAATGCAAACAAATATTTGCATTTGACATTTTGACTTGGTTGAAAAAGTTTGACAATAATTGATAATATTGCAAGCTTGATGTTCAAAAGCAATTTTTTTTTGAAGAAAGATAGTGACACATGGAGTAGTCTTCAAACAATCATCCATCATTTGTGGCCACCCCGTACCGAGGAGTCTCCAAGGTGCTCTAAGTGCATTTTGAGGTCGATCTTTCGAGGGTCATAACTCAGAGCTCGTGATGGCTATCGATGAACTGTCAAATGCTACAGGACGGTGATCCTGAGGCCTAAAATAACCTATCTCATTTTTGAGAGGTCACATTCCGTTTGGATTCAGCACAACGATCTCGCTCGATGCCAAAACTCGCAGTGTGCCTCAGTTCATAGGTGCACCACAACGTAACTTTGAAACCGCTGATCTTGGCATCAAATCGTCAGTGCCATTAGCTCTGGATGGGTGGGTGAACCCTAGTCACACCCTTTTTCTGGCCACGAAGACCATCCATCATTTGCGGCCACCCCATACCGAGGAGTCTCCAAGGTGCTCTAAGTGCATTTTGAGGTCGATCTTTCGAGGGTCATAACTCAGAGCTCATGAGGGCTATCAATGAACTGTCAAATGCTACAGGACGGTGATTCTGAGGCCTAAAATAACCTATCTCATTTTTGAGAGATCACATTCCATTTGGATTCAGCACAGCGATCTCGCTCGATGCCAAAACTCGCAGTGTGCCTCAGTTCATAGGTGCACCACAGCGTAACTTTGAAACCGCTAATCTTGGCATCGAATCGTTAGTGCCATTAGCTCCAGATGGGCGGGTGAACCCTAGTCACACCCTTGTTCTGGCCACGAAGACCATCCATCATTTGCGGCCACCTCGTACCGAGGAGTCTCCGAGGTGCTCTAAGTGCATTTTGAGGTCGATCTTTCGAGTGTCATAACTCAGAGCTCGTGAGGGCTATCGATGAACTGTCAAATGCTACAGGACGGTGATCCTGAGGCCTAAAATAAACTATCTCATTTTTGAGAGATCACATTTCGTTTGGATTCAGCACAGCAATCTCGCTCGATGCCAAAACTCGCAGTGTGCCTCAGTTCATAGGTGCACCATAGCGTAACTTTGAAACCGCTGATCTTGGCATCGAATTGTCAGTGCCATTAGCTCCAGATGGGCGAGTGAACCCTAGTCACACCCTTGTTCTGGCCACAAAGACCATCCATCATTTGCAGCCACCCCGTACCGAGGAGTCTCCAAGGTGCTCTAAGTGCATTTTGAGGTCGATCTTTCGAGGGTCATAACTCAGAGCTCGTGATGGCTATCGATGAACTGTCAAATGTTATAGGACGATGATCTTGAGGCCTAAAATAACCTATCTCATTTTTGAGAGATCACATTCCGTTTGGATTCAGCACAGCGATCTCGCTCGATGCCAAAACTCGCAGTGTGCCTCAGTTCATAGGTGCACCACAACATAACTTTGAAACCGCTGATCTTGGCATCGAATCGTCAGTGCCATTAGCTCTGGATGGGCGGGTGAACCCTAGTCACACCCTTGTTCTAGCCACGAAGACCATCCATCATTTGCGGCCACCCCGTACCGAGGAGTCTCCAAGGTGCTCTAAGTGCATTTTGAGGTCGATCTTTCGAGGGTCATAACTCAGAGCTCGTGAGGGCTATTGACAAACTGTCAAATGCTACAGGACGGTGATCCTAAGGCCTAAAATAACCTATCTCATTTTTGAGAGATCACATTCCATTTGGATTCAGCACAATGATCTCGCTCGATGCCAAAACTCGCAGTGTGCCTCAATTCATAGGTGCACCACAGCGTAACTTTGAAACCGCTGATCTTGGCATCGAATCGTCAGTCCCATTAGCTCCAGATGAGCGGGTGAACCCTAGTCACACCTTTGTTCTGGCCACGAAGACCATCCATCATTTGCGGCCACCCCGTACCGAGGAGTCTTCAAGGTGCTCTAAGTGCATTTTGAGGTCGATCCTTCGAGGGTCATAACTCAGAGCTCGTGAGGGCTATCGATGAACCGTTAGAGGAGACAAGTTTGTAAGGATGGAGTGACTTAGTGTTTTTGCTAAAATAAGTTAGTGGGAAGGCTTTATTAGAGGGTCTTGGCCAAACTAGTGGGATGTTTGCCAACATTTCTTGTTTTATTTCTACTTGGTTTTGTTTTCTTGTTTTGTGCTTGAGTATTGTTATGGGATTGGGACTTACACTCACCCTTGTGGGAAGGGAAGAGAAGTCCAGGGTGAAGGGCTTAAGTTGGGTTCGAAAAATGTATTGAGAACCTTGGAGTATGGGCTCCATTGTATGCCATAACATTTCATATCTTGTTGGGGGTGATAAGGAAAGTATGGTGTAGAAAGGAAGTTTGAGGAGTTACAGCTGATGGTAGTGGGTTTGGAGGAGGAAATGTGGAGGCCCCGAGAGGGCATTAAATGGTTCATTTATGATAGCCCCGAGAGGGCATGCAATTTGGTGAATTATGATAGCCCCGAGAGGGCATGAAAATTGTTTATTGCAAATATGGTTTGGTATGGCAAGTCTCCATTTTAGAACACACCTTCACCCTATGTTTATGGTTCCATCTGTGAAGCCATTGTGAAATAGTCTTGGGGGGAAATTGTTCAAGTTTGAAATGTAATGTTTATGCATTGAAAGATTGTATGTGTATCCCAGTTTGAGCCTTGTTCCCTAGCGCGGGGGTGGTCTCTTTGAGGTCTATGGTTGGGTGGAAAGCACCCATGGTCCTTGTTATTTTGTTGTGTTGCATATGCAGATTTGTGTCCAAGGGAGCAATGGAAATGGCTTGGAATGATCATCTTGCAGATTGATGTTGGATGAGAAAACTTGACATTGTGCCCTCATTTGTGAAGGAGGATTCACCAGCTTGTTCATGTTCTCAACGATCATGTTGGACAATGTTTATGCTACTCATTGTCCATATATTTCAATGTCCATGTTCCTTATGATTTTGAAAAGTCCCTTATGTTGCCCCATTGTGATGGAAGGAGATTGTATCATTGTTACCTAATGTACGTGTAGAAGAAAATATTGATAAGGTTGTATATTCATGTTTCATTTGGAGTTTATATTGTTATGAAAGCATTGGTACGAGTCACAGATTTTCTTTGACATCATTGTTATCATTTGAAAATGTGAAAGAAAGTTTTCTCCTTGTGGTATTGTAAATGACTAGTTGATAATAACAATCCATAGATGTTATGTGATACCATTGATTGTATAAATTTAAAACTTAGTAGATTGCTTACAATCTTGTTGTGCACTCAATAATTTGGTGAGGAAGCAATGTTGATAGATAATGAGGATATAGTAATATACTAATTGTCACATTAATATATATTGTAATGATTAATGAATGTGTGTACATTGGTAATGAGGATAATAAGTAATTCTGATCCCCTTCCCTTACATGCTAGAATCACGACCTAGTCCATATGATACAACTGACATACCCTAATAGAATATTAGTATCAGAGGCTTGTTAGGATATGAATTACCTCACTAATTTATGAGTGTTGTATCTTGAACTTGCTCATTTGACTCGTGATGCTAACTTGAACTAGACTGTCATCCAATCTATTTGAAAACCACCTATGACTAAAATGTTAACACCTTCACACTATTCACATGAGTCTTGAACTCCTATTCAATGATAACCTTGTTTTACAATATGTAATTTCTTATGCGACTTCATAAGCTAAAAAAAAGAAAAAAAATTGTTGTGTTTTTACTAGTAAAATTTAGGGCATGACACATGATCCATGATAAATTGAACAATACTAGATACTAAATTAATATGTATATCATTGTGCACGTAAATGATAAAAATATATATCAAAATACATGTATCCATAGACAAAATTTTACACACATATATATCAAATATCATGTATCCATAGACAAAGTACTCAAATATATATATATATCAAAATACATAGATCCATATACAAAATGTGGCTGATCCTGCCATCAGAATGTGTATAATATCAATGTTTCTATATACAATGTGGCATATGTCATCTCAAAATGTCTCATGAAGCATCCTACGAAAACTATACTATCTTAGGGTGCTGGTGGATGATCAAAATGCAGCCTCTTCGCTGCACTAGGTGGATCGGATGCCTCCTACATAAACAAAAAAGGAAAACCCAAAGTTAGACTACTAAATTTATATGATTCTACGTATCTAACATTGAATTTCTCAAATGCATAATGATCTTTTCTGTATTGGAGATTAATACTATCAAAATTTCATAATAAATACCTCTTTCGTCGACCTCCTGCGCCACTCAGGAGTCCTCTCGTATGCCCTCGGCAATGCTGGTACCTCTGTGATTGTGGGTTGTATATGTTCAAATACCTTTGTCAGATGAATCTACAATTTAAACTATAACATTATAATTCATAGCATGCTAAATTTATAACATATTTAATCATGAATTCAAACTACAACTTACTATTGTAGGCTCCTCCTTAGGAGTGAGTGGCCGCGTCATCAAATCTACATAACTGTCCCGTTGAACCTCATGTGCACTAGGAGTCTCCTATGAGATACAAAATAGTAGTTGTTAATATCACGGAAATTAGTTTTGAATTTATTTATGAAGATAAGTGATGCAAGAGCATCCCATGCTCATCAGGGGAACATTGAAGATCCAAGGCATTACAGAGGTCATGGAACATCTCTTGAAGTCAATTGGGCAATCCTTGCACCAATTATGGCTCATGGAAGCATACAAAGTTATAATGTTGGAATCATATGTGGAAGAAAGTTGTAATTGGGAATGAGATAGGATTTTAGGATTTTAGGATTTCTGCATCAATTAAAAAAATAAAAAATAAATGATACTTATACATACAATGGGGCTCTCTGTGCGAATGAAAATCCCTGATGATCTAGGATGCCGAATCTGTACAGGCTCATCGCCAGTAGCCACACCCTATATACAATAAATAATGTAATTAAATGAGATAACCACAAACATTTTACAAGAATGCATCAATATTTAATCAATTAGAAAACATCTAATTACCTTTCCTTTGTCAATGCATGCTGGCTCACCCCTCGCACTTTGTCCCCTCAGGGCAGGTGGTATCTGCAAGATAAAAGAAAGATTAGCAACCATATATGCTACAATATCAAATAGAAAAAAGAAATGCGAACACAACATAATGTACCGTAGATGTCTCAAGGCCAAATGAAATGGCCGAGAGTGTAGCATCATCTATCTGTCTGAGCTCCTCCTTGGTCATCAACTAAACATGAATGAAGATCACATACATGTAAAAGTCAGTATGGCTTAAAAATTAAAATTACTCTATTATAAAAATTAACTTTAAATCACATATGTCATAACAAAAAAATGTATACACATACCGACACCGAAGGAGTCCATGCCTCTACATTCCCCTCCTCTCTTGCATCAGGGTCTGTAGCCTCTGCACGTGCGTCTGGTGTATCCTCGTCTAATACAAAATGATACTCAGGAAGATCACCTATGGGACCCAGGCAAATATTCTTGCATGTAATGCAAGTGTGAGGCACAAAAACGTGTGATGAGCTAGCCGATGATGAACTGGCACCAACATCATCAACACGAGGAGGCAAGACTGACCTAGCTTGAGATATCATTAGGCTACTCAGCCTATGAATGGCTCTGATGGTCTAAGAGCTAGCCTCTACCATAATATTTGGATGCTGCACTCGAGGAGGGGGGGAGATATCAGGGGGGGGACAAAAGTGCCAAGTTTTTTCCTTTGGGAAGAGGGTCTATCCTGAGGAGCTCCTAGTCCTAAGCCCATGTTGGGCTTCATGCTCCAATAGTTCACTTTAAGTTTCAACACAAATTCTGCATATAATTTTTTAAGGAAATAAAATGGTATGTCTAAATTGCCATGTGGAGGGATATCAAAGACCATCCACCAACAGTCCCAAAAATTTGCACGTATGGCGTCATTTGTGCACCATTTAATCGATAGTTTGGTTTTTTTTGGGTCAACTGGTATACCCATTTTTGGGTTAGCAAAAAGGCTTGCCAAATCGTCTTTGGTTATGTTGAGGGCCGCGACCTCATCATAATCCAAACCATCATCAAACATCTGGTGCATTTCATCACGCCAACGAAGAGCGGCATTTTGTTGGTTTGTAAGAGTTTCAATGTTATCCACTATGGTGTTTAACGTGGATAATATAGGAGCCAGTGCAGGTACATTATTGTATGTTCTATGCAAACCTCTCAACTCAGTGAGATTTTCATTTATCAAATCCTCGATTCGAGGAGGGTTTTGAGGAGGTAGAGGATCATTTGGTGGATGGTTTTGTGGGGATACTGGATCATTTGGTGGTGGGTTGCGAGGAATATTATTCCCTGCCTCAGTGTCATCATTTTGATCAGCCATTCCTATTGAATTGCAAAACGTAATATATATTAAAAAAAAATCTAAATTTTAACCATTTTTGTCAAAAAAACCCTAGATTCAACTAAAACAAACAAAATCTTGTTAAAATCTATTAAATTTAGGTTAAAAATGAGTCAAGGGGGGGGGGGGGGGGGGGACATACCTGATATCTGATATCCGATTTGCTATTTGATATCCGATTTATTATCTGATATCCAATTTGACTGGCCCAAATTCACGTGAAAATAAGGGCCGCGGGTCTGTGATTTTGTATTTAATCCATGCACAGGTATAGGATATCCGATATTATAATATATATAATATAACATATATATTACAATTTATATATTTTTATATTATATTTTATATTTATTATATTAATTTACTATATATTATAATATAAAATATTATTATTATACTATATTATTATAATTTATAATATATTATATTATAAGATATTACTTTTTATTATTATATTATATTATATATATATATTATATTACATTACTATATATTATAATATATGAAATATAATATTATATTATTATAATATAATATGTTATTATAATATTATTATTATAGTATAATATTATACGATTATAATATAATAATAATAATATTATTATATTATAGTATAATAATAATAATAATAATAATATTAAATAATATATCATACTATTATATGATTTTAATTATTAGTCGGATATTGGATTTAAAATCGGATATCCGATATGATATCGGATAAGGCTCGGCTTAACCTTCCAGGTTTGGTTCCTGGATAGGTAAAAAAAAGTCAGAGCGGATTTTGAAGCGCTTTTAGGTGTCTTCAAACTCTTTTTTTTTCACATTGCCACTTTTTGGCACACCATGATCCTGCACATACCCTAATTACTGGCCAAGAAAATTATTTTCAAGAGCCCCTTTTTCTTTTTACTAGTTTGTTACCTTTTTAGTTAGCTAGGCAATTTTTAACTTAAATATTATATACTTTCATTAAAATCCACTTTTATTTATGCACATAGAACTATGTAGCTGAAATAGGAGATGAGGTTTCTTTGGGTTGTTAATTTTGGGATTACTTCACTGGGGATTTTATCTTGTATCTAGTAGTTGATTTTGGATGTAACTATTACAACTTATTCATCGTTATTGAAATTAGAAAACCTACTTTGCTTGCAATTGCTATAGTCATATGCTTCTCATAATTTGGAGTAGAGTTTGTAAAAGTTTTTGTAAACTTGTATTCATTTATGTTCTTAATAATTTCATTTTGAGAAGAATAGACAATGAAATGTGTTTTTTTCAATTATATTTTTATTCGATTATTAATAATCATTGAAATAAAATTCTTTGGAGGCAATTTAACTCAAAAAAAATCTCAAGATCAATATAGATTTTAAATTAAAACATATTTTACTAATAATAGATATATAATTTTAAATATTGTATAGGAATTGCCAGACTCAAGCATAGAATCACTTGAGATGTTGAATATTTACAAGCTCAAGGAGCATATCTCCCTCTGAAATTACAATTTGATAAGCCCCAAAACTATACTTTGTAGTAATGATAAAAGACCCAAGCCAACTAGGTTCAAACTTTCCTTTCTTGTTTTAGTTCTAGAGATTTTTCATGTTATGCTGCAACACCAAGTCACCAACCTCAAATTCTTGCGGTCTAACCTTCTTGTGAACTAAAGTTGAATGTGATGTATTGAGAGAGCTTACTTGGTCATGGTTTTATGCATGTAGAAACTACACCATTACATGTATAATCATACTACACAAATCATCACCAAGGTGTATACTCTCAAATATCTATTATCAAAAGCTATACTTACTGGTCACACCGCAAAATGGGTCCTAATTCTTAGTAAATTTGACATCATCTAGGCGCACCACACAACTATAAAAGGATAAGTCATTGCCAACCAACTTGAAGAAGCTCCTCTTCAAATAAACCATCCTATCATAGCTTATTTTATAAATGAAGTGATTATGATTGTTAGCCCTAGTATGTAGTGGAACATCTATTTTGATGGCTCTTTTAGGCAAAAAGGATTAGGGGTAGGAATCTTGTTTGTTACACTGCAAGGAGATCTCATTCCAACATCATATAAAATTTGATTCCCTTGCACAAATAACATAGTTGAATACAAAGAATTGGTAATAGGACTTTGTCAAGCTATCCACTAGAATAGCAAGAGCTTACTTTTCTTTGGTGATTCCCAATTGGTCATCAAACATGTTACAGATGAATATCAAAAAAATGATGAAAAACTATTACCATATCACATAATTATAGAGGACCTTAAGCAACACTTCATTGAGAGAACCTTCTAGTAGATACCTATTGTGGTTTCATAATGCATGCCCCATTTCTCCTAAAAATGGGGACCCTGTAGTAGAATTGTTTATTTCCCAAACCCTTAGTCTGGGGCCTAAGTCATTTTGGGAACTCCACTTGGAGTCTGGGTTAAGTCTTGGTCCTCTAACTAAGAAATCCAAAGGTTAGAATTGGAGAGTTTGAGTGCTAAAAGGTGATTTTTAGTGCTAAAGGGTGCACTAGTGCACCTAGCACACATGCACACCCATCCAAGGTGCATAGGTGTGCTATATGCGAAAGTGTGCACTTTACTTCTTTGCAGATGCACACCCATGCACATGTGTAGGTGTGCATCTCCAAAGGGTGCCCACCCCCGTCCCCTCTCTCACCTGCACAAAGTGCGTAGATGCACACCTTCTCAAGGTGTGCATGTGCACTAGTGTGGAACTGTGTGCTTTGCCAATCTTGCAAGGAAAATTAGTGCACTAGCGCACCTTGGAAGGCACGCCAGTGCACAAAAAACTAGCTTATTGGGGGAAAATCATCTATTTTGACAAGTGTTGACCCAATTTTGTCATTCTGAGTCCTATAACATGAGCTAATTAATGTTTACTTCTTTGTGTAGATGAAAAGACATCCTTAACTTGTCGGGGTCATAACTTTCAACCTAGAGCTCGAAATTCAAAACCATTTACACTGTTGGAAAGAAGAATTAAAAATTTAATTTTAGTCCATAAAATAGAGAGCCTTTGGCTACCTAGTATTAAGGACTGATGAAAGCTTCAACTTGAAATTTTGAGTAGAAGACCTCTAAAAAAGCTAGTTAAACAACACCTAGAAAATGTTATTAAAAAATATGATTAAGTTTCAAACTTTTGATCATTTTGGATGATTTGGATCACCTAGTCTCTAACTGGGGAGGATTAGGCAGTTAGAGAGAAGAAAATGTCAAGGAATAGATGAAGATGTGCATAACATGAAGGTGTGGTGCATAATGCACATGTGCACATATCATCATAACATCTTCATTATCAACAATAATAGATATCTCACCTAAGCTGGTAACCTTCACCTTCAATGGAGTCACCCGCAAGTTTTGATTCATAAGTTTACACTAAAGATCAAAGTTATAGAGGTTGGACGTGTGAACTAGAATAGGTTCCTCATCTTATGCAACTATTAATGACAAGATTCAACATGGGTGCCTTGGGATTTTAGATAAAAGAAGTAGAAGGCGTTCAAATCTATGAAAATGTTTGGCTATAAAGAGGGTATAAATCATCAAAAAAGGGAAAAATAAGTACATTAGAGTGCTCCCAGTCCTCATCTAAAAAAAACTCAAAAACCATTTTCAAAATTGAGAACTTCAATTTTTTTGGTGAATTGAGCTTCTGAGCTTACAAGGTGCACAAGCTTTAGAGCTTCTGAGGTATGCTAGGTGCACTTCTTCCAAGGTGCACCAATTTTTTTTTAAGAATTCAGAGGTGCACTGACAGTTAACTACTATTCCAAATTTAGAGCTTTCCATGCACCGTAAATGCATTCTGACGACAATTTAACTCCTAGAAACATCCAATGAAGGTTGAGCTTCTATTTTTGGCCCTCCAGAGACTCCTACATTGTCTAATGGATTTCTTCTTCTTATTTTCTCATGCTTTCTTTATTTTAAAGATATGTAAAGGCTCATGCATCCATTAAATGATATAAATAAGGATGGAGTCTTACTTAGCACCAGTTAGAGAGTTAGTTTATACATAAATAGGTTTATTTTATTAGTTTAGAAGCATATGTTTGCATAAAGGGATCTCTCACTCTCAACACAAATTGAGGAGAAGATTTCTTATAAATTCAAGAATGTAATATGTATTCGAGGCCATTATTTTGATGCAATAAAATATGCTATTGGTGCTCTCATTCAGAGTGTAGTTATTCTTGCGTGAGTATTATTTTTGTGGACTCTTGTTCATGATAATAATGGAGCCAATGGTTTTGTTGTGTTAATTTAATTGTGCAATATTTTAGTTTTGGTGTTTTCTACGAGTTTAGAAATTTTGATGACGTATCGAGTTGGAGAAGAGATCACCCTATTGTTCGTACATAGCTTTTTGTCTCATGTGAGCACACTTTTCGTGGCCTTGCGATCTGATGAAAAGTGAAACATCTTATAGTTACTAAGTTCTCATCGATGATTGCATCAGTGGAATCGAGGAAGCATTGCTCCTATTTTCATTGGTTACCTACCGAATTTTCAAAGGCTTAACTCACAAACAAGTTGTTTATGTGGCTTATGTCTATTAGGGATTTACTTTTCAAGTCATTTGCTTAAATTTCTTTTTACCCTATCTTCATTATTTTCTTTACTAACCCTTGGTTAAATTAGGAATTCATATAGTTGCATTTTTAGATTGCATTCATTTAAAAAAACATAAAATACCAAAAATATATCTCTTTTTGTAGTTAATTTTGAAACAATAAGCAGATTGATCATCTTATCAGAAATTGGTTTGAACTAGCAAATGCCTCTTTGTGAACAAACACATTTATTTTCTACTGAGTGGATTCCAGTAGGTCACAAGATTGCCTATAACCTTGGAGTTGATCCCAGATTAGCTTTTCAAGAGAGGAATTTGAAAGGATTCCTACCGCTAAGCATCGTGCAAAATGACAACTCAACAATACCAAGAACAAACAATTAAATAAAATATGCCATGGCTACTATCACCTACATGATCGTAAAGCCAGAAAATAGTCCCAAGTGTGAGTTTCTTGTTGAGAATATTTTACTTCCTTCTTATGAGCAACTTGAATCAAAGCTGGTGTGTGAAATTATTGGCCCTGAGTCTCCATGGTACCCAATCAAAGAAAAACCTTCATTTGTCATGCTGTCAGATATACTATCTTAGGTCAAACACTTTGATGGAACCCTCCCCTGATTCTGGATTCAAATGAAGCTAGAGTGACGTTGGAAGAAGTACACCTAGAAATTTGTGGGGCTCATTCTAGCCACCTTACATTGAAAAGAAGGATGGATATTTGACACACATTCCCACCCAAGACCTTTATCCCACCATCACACCATGGCTTTTCTCTCGCTGAGGTTTTGACCTTTTCGGCCAAATATACTCCAATTCTACAAATGGTCACATGTTTATATTATTATCCCCATTTAGGACCTGTTTGTTTGCTAGAATAGAAATAGGAAAATTGGAATAAGAAATGTATTATCTATTTGGTACCCCTAAATTGGAATAGGGAATAGGCAAATATATTCCGATTTTGCCCCTAAAATGAGCATATGGCCATTCCAAAAAATATTTGTTATTGGAATGGGCCATTCCTATACCCAATTTGATTTTTAAAAAAAAAAAAAAAAAATTAACAATTTTTTTATAACATTTTAAAATTATATCTATTTGTTTAAAAAAAAATAAAAATTTATATTTCTCATCAATTTTAATAAATAAAATAAAAATGAAAATAAATTAACCACTTTCCCATTATTGAAAAAGTTAATCAAAAAATAATAAATTAAAAAAAATTTAACAAAATATTTTTAAAAATACAAAATTTAACCTTATTCTTGTTTCATTTTTTTACAACCAAATAGTGGATTAACATATTCCTATCGAATTCCAAATGAACTAAACACTATTGGAAATGTCATTTTCTATTCTCATCCCTCTTTTCCATTCCTATTCTAATTTTCAATTCCTATGCCAACAAACAAATGAACCCTTAAGTACTCTACAAAGTGAGGTCAGAATTAAATGATTCTACAATTAAGTCATTGACTAAATTATACGATTGATTGAATTTTTTCAAGTACAATTAAAATGTTTACTCTTAAACCGTGGTATGATGCTTTCATGTGATGGAGATATGAAATCATACAAATCTGGAGCAGCAAAAATCATACAAATCTGGAGCAGCGAACCTTCCACTGTAATGTTCCACAAAAATGTATTTGGAAAAAGAGTGCATTAGTTTTTAGTATTTACCCTAAGTTTGTAGAGGGATTCTTACATTATTTTATCGATGATATAAATTTACAAATCCTTAGTGATCATCATGTTCGCTTTTCTGAAAATATTTTGAAGTTTATTATTGGCGAAACGCTTCGTTTTTCACAGCCAAACACTTCTCCCATCTTAAACACTGATTTTAATCGACACAAGCATCGGTCTTATCCAGAATTGTTTTTGTAAGTAATAATAAAAACAGAACACGGGTGAAAACTGAAAAGTATAAAAAGTAGAATAAGATTATATATATCTATATAGTCTAATAGTAACAAGTTTTATTACTCAAGTTTCTTAGGGATTATTGTCAATATCGGGCCATCCTTAAACATCGTACAGTAATTTTAAGCAGTCCATCACAATGTTTTTTATTTTACGAACTTTTGCTCTAGGGATTATTGTGGAGAGGCATGGTATGGTTGGCTGTAGTGAGAAGAGATGATGTGTAGTTGATGGCAGTTAAACCAGGCCAACACTGAGCAATACAGTTGTTCTTTGCACAGTAATCTGATGTGCTCCCACACCAGTAGTACTTACTGCAACACCTCCCTGAATTGCAAAAGAACCTTCCCTCTGGACTGCATGTTGGGTCTCCCTCCACAAAACTCACCATTGCTATCATCATCACCATCACCATCATTATCATTATCATTATCATTGCCACCTTCATCTTCAGTCTTTGCTTACTTGTATCTGAGCAAACAAAGACTATTATCATTTTACGTCATTCTTAAACATCATACACTATAAAGAAAAAGTAAGTTAATTTTGAAAACTTTTAGTCCAGAAATTGGTGATTATGTTTATAGTTACAAATGCATGACACGAACTTGGACATCAACAAGAAAATAGACTAAAAGAAACCAACATAAACATTAAAAGAAACCAACATAAACATTGTGAATGATTATGTTACTCTATGGTATATGATCAACCATTATTTTCATCATTCTCACATAAAGAAATGGGCATTCTTAAATTGTGTGGAGTTCAAATCAAATTCCATTTTGAGTCTCTAAAAGCATACTTGACAATATTTGTATTCAATAATACGATTTAGTATTCTGTATGGCTTTTAGTATTCTGTATGGCTTACTCGAGCCTGCAAGGATAATGATAGAGAAAATATATTAATAGAAGCTCTTCTGAAACCAAGAATATTCTGACTATTCTTCATGCTCTTATTCTATACAGAAATAAAACATATTTTATTTTGTGCTGAGGAAGAAAACCTTATTTTTACATCCAAACTTTTTAAAGATTTTAATATATCCAGTGTCTTACCCATCACAATATTCAATAACCAATTTTATTTTCTTCAAATACTGAAAATTGTCTGAAATGTTTTCAAGGGATTCATTGAGGCCATAGCTATAATTAGCATTGTATTGGGTTATAATAGGATTACCTTTCCAAACAGAGATAACAGCTGTTGAAAAGATGTGATTCTATCAGGCAGCTTTTTAGTTCAGACCTACAATCAAGAAGAAAAATAGTAATTAGTTTAAGTAATAATATTCTCAGCTAACTATCAATCAAAGTCCATTTTCGCAAAGTTGGAGGAGCTAATTGTTGATTGTGGAGATAAGTGATGAAAACATCATTAGAAGTTTTGAGTTGGGTGTATTGCAGAAGACGTTTTCAGCACAATGATGTTAATAAAGTACATAAATCTGCTGATGAATTAGGTATTCAAGTTCTCATCGATGTCATTGTTTCCAATAATGTGAATGATATATTCTTGCCTTTTGAAAACTTGTGTGAGTGTTTCAATTGATTATAGAAATCCCAAAAAATTTATATTCCGATTCCACCTTGAATAAAAATAAAAAATTCACTTTGAACATGATGGAAATAACTGCTACAAATTAGGAAGCGCAGAAAAATCAGCAAGAGTTTTTATACCCGTCTTTTGTACATGCACACTTGATGAAGATATATGAAGGGCCAACACCGCCCTTACAAACTCACAACCAAGAATGCAACAATATAGAGACCAAGAGAAAAAAATGCTTCACACCTTGAAGTCTTCACACCTTCTAGCTTCTACTTCTCGAGCTTCTACTCCTCGAGCTTCTCCTTGAGCTTCTACTTCTCAAGCTTCTATTTCTTGAACTTGATTACAAATCAGAATAAGCCTTGCTTAAATAGGCAATTCTAACCCAAGATATTACAAACACAACTAATGTGGGATAAAAAGTAAATACAACTACCTTTAAATAAATATTAAATTCCCACTCAAATACAATTAAGCACCTAACAAATATTAAATACATGATTTATCCAAAACTTTTTAGAATTTCCACCTACACACTTCGATTAATGGAATGACAACTATTTTCCTTATTTTTCTATTTATGCCACCCATGCACCTTGAAAATAGAAATTCCTCTTTTCTCCATTTTTCTTTTTTTCAATTTTTTTATTATTTTCTTTCTATTTTCGTCACTTTCTCTCTCCTCCACAATTTTTTTTTTTTTTTTTTCCAATAATTTTTCCATGCAATATGCTCCTGCATCAACACTGTATCAAAGAACAACCATGATCTCTATGAGAAAGTTGGCCTACAAAGAGAAATAAATTTCAAGAGGAGCAGATATTCATGCTTCCTTTTCAAACTGGACGAGTTTCACCTGCAGATTCTAACAAAGGACTAGGACGTATTGAAGAAGATATTGCATGCATTGGCCACTTCTATTTCAAAATGCCACATGTCTGTGAGGACAACGTGCAAAAGCCACCTTGAGGAAACTTGACTACCATGCATGTGACAATTGGCAATATAACCCTTCCGTTTATATTTTTTGTGAAATTTCTTATGAAAAATGGAAAAGATGGTCTAGAATAAAGCCATTTGCTAATGAGAAATTAGTAATATTCAAATCAAAATTTATGTTAAATGGAGAATATTGAATGATCAGGAATTTGTAAGAATATTTAGATGTATTCTCATTTTTCAAGGCTTGATTAATTGAAAAGAGTCACTTGAAAACTTTAGTCTCCAACTACTAATAATAAGTGAAAACTTACATCTTTATCTAATTTTCTATTTGGGAAAACTTGACCTAAATATGCTTTGTACATAATCTATTAGGAGCTCCTTGATTTTAATTTTTAGCTTATCACTTTTTCGTAATTTGAACATGTCATTAATAAAGTAAACTAAGCATCCATTGAACACAATTATATGATTTGAGCATTTATATGCTACATTAATAAAACCCATACCACAAAATTTACAAGTTTGCACATGATTAGCATAGAATTCATTTTGAGAAATGTATATCATAATTTCTTTTAAAAAAATGTTGAAACATGATTATAATAAAGTTGTATGATAAAAACTAACTCATGTTGAAATTTTTATGTGCTCAACTATTTCGTTGTGTGCTGAAAAGTACTTACAGCAATGGAACCCTTGAAAAATTTACACTATTTGATGTCCTAGCTATAAATAAAATACATGGAATAATGGATCTCATATAATAGCTTAGGTTAGTTTTAGTATAAAAATTTATTATAGTACATAGAATATTTAAATTAATAAAAATATTACATAGTATTTTTAATATATATAGATATAGATATAGATATAGATATAGATATGTTAGAATCTGATAAGATTAATAACTCAGAAAACTAGTGCAAAGAGTAAATATCTAAACTATGAATGCAAATGATACAAAATCAAAATAGCATCATAGAGTTAGTCTCCAAGAGATTAATGCAAATGCTGGAAGCAAAATAGCATTAAGAGGATGCAAAAACAAGAGATACAAATACAAGCCAGGTAGCATGCTTATATAGGCTAGGAAGAGGGAGGAGGTGGCAGCACCAACCAATGAGGAACAACCATCTATCGGACTAAAGATAGCAAAGTATCTTCCCAAAATAGCTAATGGATGCTCACATGTAGGAAGGTGACACCTCACAACCATTCACCTAATAAGACATGCTTTATTAACCTAAGCGAGATTATTAAAAGTGTAGGAAAAACTTAGCAAAATAAGAAAAATAAAAAACTACACTAACACCCCCCCATAAGCGAAGCTTAGGTGGATGCTAACCTAGCAAAGCTATGAGAGTAGGAAAATGGGTCCCGACAACAAGGCCTGATCAGGTACCCAATACAAGAAAAAGAACTAGATGAAGGAAACTAAGCTTCCAATCTAGGAAATGTCCCAAAGAGAGGAACAAAAAAGAGCATGAAGCATCTCCGAAGCATGAAGCTACAAACACTGTCAGAAGAAACTGCTGGAACCCCCAGTAAAATAGTGCATGATCAGGTAGAGAAGACAAAGTCTGAAGAGCTGATCAATTGAAGAGGTGACCTCCAAAGGTAGGAATGAATTGAGTGTCTATATAGTAGATGAACCATCTCACCGAAATGCGTAGGTGCATGAATTTGATGTATTTGATAGAGCTTGACATGATGCATGGAGTAAACTTTTGATTTCTAGATTCATGGAAGTTCCAAAGGATTCCTATTGGCAAGAAAGAAAGAGGATCCTAAGGTATGTGAATGGTATGAAGGGATTTGACATTTTGTATACTGTTGATAATGATTTTAGGCTGATTGGTTACATTGATAGTGATTGGGCTAGAAGTCTAGATAACAGGAAGAGCACTTCTAGTTATATGTTTCATATGGACCTTTGGGTGAAATTTGCTGAGCATCCAAGAAGAAACCAATTGTTTCTCAATCTAAAGTAAAGGTTGAATACATAGCAGAAAATACATGTCAAGTTATTTGGCTAAGAAGAATCTTAGTAGATTTGAATGAAAAGCAAGAGGATGGAATGCCAATTTTTTGCGAAAACAATTCCTCAATTGCATTGACAAAGAATCTAGTTTTCCATGGAAGAAAATACGATATTGAGATCAGATATCATTTCATAAGAGATCTAGTAGAAAATGGAGAAATCAAAATGGAATATTGCAAGTCCGAGCAACAATTGGCAAGCATTTTCACTAAGCCTTTAGGCATAGCGAGTTTTGTGTGTCTAAGAGGAAGTCTTGGCATAGTTGATTTGGATTAGCAATGATCATGGTATTGTTGTCTTGGGAAAAAGGGGGAGTGTTGGAATATTAAATCTTAGCTATTGTCCCTGGAGCCCTGTGTCTACCTACTCATCAAAAGACAATGCAGTTGTAAAGGTCAGAGATATTTGTTGAGATAGGTGAGTTCAAATTTTTGAATGAGAGGGAAATTTTTGAATTGACAGCAAGAGACAAAAGGGAGGAATGTTCCTTTCATTCTATAAGTTAGATCTAGACATTTTGAGAGTCAAACAAAGAGAAGAAAAAATTTAGGAGAACAACAGAGGTAGGAAGTTTGATCAAATCTAGCAGCAACAAGTTTGGATGACTTTCTAGTTATTTTGTGAAAGTAAATTTTTCTCTTGTATGAGCAGTGATTGATCCAAGTTTATTGTATGCATCCATTAGTTGTTTTAAGTTTTATTTAAGTTCTTAGATAGTTTTTATTATCTAGGGTTAATAGTTTATTCTCTATATTTGTATCAATTTGATTCAATTAATAGAATGCAAGCAAGCATATTTGTCATCTCCATTGTGTTTTATGTCTTTTCTCCTTTGATACATGCCAATGTGCATGATTAGTAAGTATTGGTAAAAGGGAGGAGAATCTATTAACTTATTACATGTGTTTTAGAATGTTGTTCTTCCTCCCCACATTACTCGGCTTGTGTTGGAACCGAGTAACTTGTCTTATATTGACTAGAAGACTTAGTCTCCTCTACCGAGCCTTTGCCTACCGAGCTCCCTTTTGTGACCAAGCTACTTGGTCGCTATAAGTGTCAAGTAACTCGACATTTCCTATCACTCAGCTCCTTAAGGTGTCAAGAAACTCGACACTCCTTGTTGTAGCTCAGTTGCTAAAGAAGATTTTAAGAGTTTTTACAATTTTTTTTTATCACAACCTCTTCTTGGTAAGTGAGTTTTAATTAATTTTGAGACCATGAATATTTCTTACAAGAGAATTTTTTTTTTTTTTTTAATACCATTTTCAATTTAGGAAAAAACCGTCATCCTCCAAATTGAACTCTTGCATCTACATGGGAATCTATGTTTGCAGATTTTAGTTTGGTCCTTTTCTTTTCTTTGGATTTCCTTGCTTTGTATTTATCCTTGCTCACATTTGGAAAAAGTTCATTGTGGATGGAAATTTATTCTTCTAGCCATTTTTCTTGGGTTGGGCAATGTATTTTCCAAAATGAAAACCACTTACTGGAAATTGTTCCACTTTGATCATAGCCTAGTTTCTACTTGTCCTTATCCACACTAGAGTATGTTTTTTTCATTATGCAGATTGAGCTTTGACAACTAGCTTCTTATTTGCTACTAGGATATTTTTGGTTTATGCAAACTTAACCTGACACACATAATTCTTAACGGTTTTTTGATCCCATGTTTATAAAGAAGATTTAAGAAAAAAAAAAACTAATATGTATTTTAATCTATGGATTGTAAATATTTTAGTCTATAAATTATTTTTTCAATAAAATTTCTTATTAATCCTACAAACTAATGTTTCAATAGTTCCTCTCTGTTATTATGCAAAGTAAAGACAATCTAAGATTGAAATGTTTGATGAAATTTATTTTTAAAAATGATTTTGTATATTAAATATTATTTTTTATTGATCAATGACAAAAAAAATTATCATTCCACTTAAAAGTTTTTTTATTGATTAATTTATTTTCCACTCAAAAAATATTAAAAAATGAAATTTGAAAAAATTCTATTATCTCTTCTTTAACAAAACTAAAATTCCAAAAATTTCTTTTGGGCTTCTTACTTTTTTTTTTTCAGTGCAATTTGAGTTATTTTGTTCTTTGATTTGCATTTTTTTGTAGTGATATTTGAGCTATTAGGATCTTTAATTTGATTGTAATTTCTTAGTTAGATTTGAATTATTTTTCATCTTTACAACTATTTTGCAATGCTATTTAAGGTTGAAAAGGAGGAGCCATATTATATAAAAGGACTATAGAAATCATGTGGAGAAGCTATCATGGCTACATGCAATTCCTGATGATAAGCATCATTTTTGTAATTCTCATCATTTATCTAATGCTTCATGTGTGTAAGCCATAGTTCTATGTCTAAAATGTGACTGTCTACCAATTTAACACTTCTCATGGCTTGCTGATTGCCAGCTTGTTGTTCACCATCCCATTGTGAAACCCAAATAGATAGATGAACATCTATTATGATGAGCTTAGTACCTATAATGCCTATTTCCCATCACAACCTTTTTAGCTTGAAGCTAGGTGATGTAGGAGCATCTAGTGGTGTAAGGGCAATCTTGTATCACGCAAAAATATGCTTAGTGTTAGTTTCTATTTAATGTGTTCTCATTTTTGGATACCCATTTGGGTTAAATACAAATTCCAACTCTCATAGCTCCACTACTGGTTTTTTGGGTTAGAGTTTTTGAGCACCTTGGGATATGGTCATAAGTCATCTAGATAAGGTGATGAGTCATATGCCATGAAAATCTTGTCATTATGTAAGTGAATAGTGGTATTTTTTTTTTCTTCTTCTGGTAGGAAAGAGTGCCTTTTATTGGAATAAATAATTACATTGTTCTACATCAAGCTATTTGCTACAACTAAACAATAGGTTTATATTGAAATCTTCTAGTGTACCAATCGGTCATTGAATAAACTAGCAGTTCTATCCTTGTTTACCTTATTCCTCATCCACATGTGGAGTCATTTGAGATTTTCTTGGTTCTAGAAAAATGTAAATGCCTCTATAAATGGAGGTAATTGTATTGCAATCATTCAATCAATGAGAACTATTTTCTTCTCCAATCTATTTTGTTGTTGTTTATATAATTGAAGTTTATCCTTTTTTTAACATGGTATCAAAGATCATGTGATTCTTGGGAAGTGGTATGCTTTTTGTGTGTGATTTATTGTTGTAGGTTAATTTGATTGAGTAGCATCAATTTTATAGGGTTCCAAGCATTTTATACACATATTTGGTGATTTTTTTTTAATCTCTTAATTTGGGTATTGAAGATTCTAATTTGTTTCCCTCATCCCAGAGGAAGAGAAGCATTTGGTGAGAGTCTTCTTTTCAATTGTTAAATTAACTATTAAAGATTCTAAAAAAACAATTCTCATCTAAAAACGAGAGAAGTTGATTAATGGATTCTCTTGGTGTTCCTCTGCCCTCAGTGAGATTTAATGGAAATAATAATTATGATTGTGTTTCACAAAGAGAAATGTCTCTAACTCTACAAAATTTCTATGATATTTATATTGGTTGCAAACAAAAAGCAATAGATTTCAGAAGAGAACAATAAGATTGGGATAGGAGAGACAAGAAGACAACAAATTTGATCAAGTTAACACTTTCAGAAGAAGTTTGTCTAGAAGTTCAAAATGAAAGAAGAGGAGTACAAGTATGGAAGATTTTGAAAATGTTGTATCAAAATTTAAGTGATGCGTGGATTATATCTCTCACCACAAAGATGCATATGAAATTAACAAGCTCATAAGAAATGGTGTCTCATCTAAGTAAATTAAAGGAAAAGAAAAATGAGCGATTTTCACTTGGAAATAACATAGAGAATAAGGATTTTGTGAAAATAATATTACAAAGTATTCTAGGTTTTTATCAATCTTTTATAAGGGGACTTGATATAGTAGATAAATTAAAAGATATTAAATTCGATGAGTTACGTGCCAAGTTAATTCAAGAATAAAAATGTCAAATAAAAGAACGAGAACAGAAACCAATATAATCAAAATACACAAGATAATAGATCTAATGGAGGGAATTGGAAGTATGGAGAATCAAGATACTGATGTTTCATCTAAGAGTCCAAATAGAAGCAAGTGGAAATGCAATTATTATGGTGAAAAAGAACACAAAGCTAATGAATGCTACAAAAGGATTAATGATACATAAATGAATAATTCCACAAAATCATTTGATTCTAAGAGGAATTCCTTTTGTGTAGCACTTAAAAAAACAATTCTTTTAAAGATGAATGGATAATTATTTTGGTTGCACACAACATGTGTCACATAATAAGGATCAATTTGAGTTTCTAAATGAAATAAATGGTGAAAAAAATATATTTGGGAGATAATAGTCCTCTAAAAGTTAAAGGAAGTGGAAATGTTCAAGAAAATAATGGAATGTTTAAAAATGTGAAGCTTGTCCTTCAATTATCAACAAATCTTCTCTTTGTATCTCAAATTTCTAGTCAAGGATATAAATAGAATTTTATAATGATAAATTCTTAGCAAGGATGTGAACAATAATTATGAAGTGATTGGAGTTGGTAAAGTGGATAATATATTGTATAAAATTCAAAAATTTAATGGAAATAGAGATGTATGTGCTATTGCCAAGTATGATGATGTGAGCAGGTTGTGGCATGAGCATATGTGACATTTTAACTATCAAAGCCTCAAGATTATGGAGAAGTTGAATATGGTGTATGGTCTCCCAAGAGTCTCACCAAGGAAAAACGTATGTGAAGAATGTGCAATAGTTAAGAAACATGTAGAAATTCTTTCTCAAGGAAGATCATGGAGGGAGAAAATTCTTTTACATTTAGTCCATAGTAGTGTAATTGGTCCTTTTAAAACATCTTCACTTGGAGGTGAAATGTATGTTCTCACATTCATAGCTAACTATACTAGAAGAATTTGGGTGTATTAATTACAAAAGAAGGAAGAAGTGTTCCATTATTTTAAAGAGTTTAAGGTTATAACTAAAATACAAAGTGGGAAATCTCTAAGAATCATAAGAACAGATAGAGGAATTGGATATATGAATAAGGAATTCTTGGGATTCATAAACAAAATTGCATAAAGAAAGAATCCACTATTTCCTACTCATCACAAAAAATGGGGTAGTAGAAAGGAAGAATAGGACTATAATGGAAATGACTAGGTGTATGCTTCATTCTAGGAATATAGAGATCAATCTTTGGTTTGAAGAAATTCATAGTATAGTGTACATTTTAATAGAACTCCTACAAAAATAGTTATGAACATAACACGTCAAGATGCTTCAAGTGGGAAAAAGCATACTATGTCTCATTTTTCGTATTTTTAGTTTTACTACTCATTCTCACATTCCTGATGAAAGGACAAGTAAATTAGAAAAAAAAAAGTGAGAAGTACATAATGGTTTGATATAGTGAAGAGTCAAAAGGTTATAGGCTATACAATCTTAATACAAGGGAGATTCATGTTAAAAGAATTGCATATTTTGATGAAGATATTGAAAGTAATGAATTCCCCACATTTTCTCATTTTCCAATTTTACTTGAAGAATATAAACCTATTGATACAATGATTTAGATCAAAATATGACATCTCTTATAAAAGGAGAAGAAATACAGGTTGAAGATTCAAGTAGTGATGATGAGGACATAATGAAGACTCAGAGAATTCAAGAAGTATAATAAGAAGGCCCTAAGATTTCTGCTAGCTATGATCTTATGACTAAAGTGATGTAGGTTGAGACCTCAAGCAAATTTGAGGAAGAAAAAGGAAAAGATGAGTGGGAAAAAATTATGTAAGAAGAGTACAACTCCTTGATGAAGAATGGAACTTGGGAGTTGACAACACTTCTAGAAGGAAAGAATGTAGTTAGTTGCAAATGGACCTACAAAACAAAGCTCATAGATCAGACGGAGCTAAGAGAACAAAGCAAGGTTAGTGGCTTGTGGTTTCTCACAAGAAGAAGGTATTGACTACACTGAGACATTTTCCCCAATTGCTAAGATGACTTCCATTTGTACCATGATTTCTTTGGTTGAAAAGTGTGGATGGAAAATGGTTTAAGTGGATGTAAAAAGTCCATTTTTGTATAGTGATTTAAAAGAAGAAATTTATATGCAGCAACCACCAAGATTTGTTAAGAATGGTGAAGAACATCTAGTATGTAGATTGAGAAAAACACTATATGGTCTTAAACATGCTCCAGGGGCATAGTACTCCAAAATAAATGAATTCTTTGTAAGAGATGGGTTTGAAAGAAATAAAGCTGATCCAGATGTGATCATATTGATGATGAAATTGTTATTATTATTTTATATGTGGATGATAAAATCATCACAAGAGGTTCTACATAATATATTGAGAACACCAAGAAACAACTCAAGAAAATCTTTGAGATAACTGATCTAGGATTAATGCATTATTTCTTGGGTATGCAAGTTTGGCAAGAAGAAGGAGGGATCATGATTTCTCAAACTAAGTACACTCTTTATGTATTGAAAAAGTTTAATATGATTGATCATAAACCATCGAATACACCATGTGAAGTAGGATTAAAATTAAGTGCTCATTCTAATCAAAAGAAGGTGGATGGAAAATTGTATAGGAAAATTTTTGGAAACCTTTTATATCTTACCATAACTAGACCAAATATTTTATATGCAGTCGGTGTTGTATCTAGGTACATGGAAAATCCATATTTTGATCATTGGAAAGATGCTAAAAGGATTTTGAGGTACATCAAAGGAACTTACAAGCTTGGAATTGAGTAAAAAAATGGAGGAGAACCTACTTTAGTATACATATTCTAATTATATAGGTGATATTGATGATATGAAATCAACTTTAGGATACATTTTCCATCTTGGATCCAAACTAGTTTCTTGGAGTAATAAGAAGTAGTCAACAGTGTCAGACTCATCACTAGAGGCAAAATATATTGGTGCATCAAAGCAATCTCAATAAGCTCTATAGATTGGAAGACTACTTCAAGAGATACATCATCAAAAAACTCATCCAACTACCATATTTTGTGACAATCAAATCACCATCAAGCTTGCAAAAGATCTTTTATATCATGCCAAGTCCAAGCACATTGAAGTTCATCATCACTTTTTTCACGAGTCTAATAGAGATTGAAGTGGTGGACCTATAATTTTGTGGCAATGAAAATCAAGTTGCAGATATTTTTACCAAAGCAATGTCTACAGTCAAATTTATTAAGCTTAGAACCTTTTTATGTCTCAAAGAAGTTGATGTTTGAATTCATTCTTGTAATAATTTATCCCACATCAAGTTGTTTGTTACAACTAAATAACAGGCTCCTATTGCTTCCAAAAAAATGTAGAGACTTCTATAAATAGATGTAATTGTATTGCAATCATAGTACCCACTTTTATTCGATTTATTTGATTTTCCACAAAAATCTCAAACCCTAAAGAACCTTCTATTTTTTTTTGTTTCTTTATTTTTTTGTTTCTAGTAAATCGTCTGTATGTTCTATAACCAAACAGTTCATATGCCACTCTAGGTGAGAGATTTTTAATATGCCGAGCTCGTAATTTTTAAAACTAATAGAATTTTTATGCTTGAATATAGAATTCTTTGTAAATTTTGTGTCATATTTATGTTAAAGGCATAGTTATACTAGAGAAAAAAACTGAACATTGTTGATCAATTATTGAAATCATATTGAATGTCTTACATGATTAAATTGCCTTTATCCATCGATCCTTCTTTTATGATTTTAGTTAATGAGAATGCTAGAAGTAGCAAGCATGGATGCATTTTGAAAACAACTAGAACATTTCCTCATCCCGGAAGCATACTATGCTTGGATCTTATGGCTTCTTCTTCCATTCTCCATGACGGCATGGGTGAACCAAAAGTGTTGAAAGGATGTTTTTCCTACTTTAAGAAAGTGTACTTTCCTAGTCTATTTTGTTCTTTTATTAATGCTTTACCTATGCATTTAGCACACCTTTGTGGCTTTTCATTTTTATAATTGTGCAATCTTTGGTTTCTCTATATTGAAACATTTTCCTGCTTTTGATGTTGCTGGTTACAGGCCAAGAAAATTCTTTTCAAGAGCCTCTTTTTCTTTTACTAGTTTGTTACCTTTTTAGTTAGCTAAGCAATTTTTAACTTAAATATTATATACTTTCATTAAAATCCACTTTTATTTATGCACATAGAACTATGTAGCTGAAATAGGAGATGAGGTTTCTTTGGGTTGTTAAATTTGGGATTACTTCACTGGGGATTTTATCCTATATCTAGTAGTTGATTTTGGATGTAACTATTACAACTTATTGATTGTTATTGAAATTAGAAAACCTGCTTTGCTTGCAATTGCTATAGTCATATGCTTCTCATAATTTGGAGTAGAGTTTGTAAAAGTTTTTGTAAACTTGTATTCATTTATGTTCTTAATAATTTCATTTTGCGAAGAATAGCCAATGAAATGTGTTTTTTTCAATTATATTTTTATTCAATTATTAATAATCATTGAAATAAAATTCTTTGGAGGCAATTTAACTCAAAAAAAATCTCAAGATCAATATAGATTTTAAATTAAAACATATTTTACTAATAATAGATATATAATTTTAAATATTGTATAGGAATTGCCAAACTCAAGCATAGAATCACTTGAGATGTTGAATATTTACAAGCTCAAGGAGCATATCTCCGTCTGAAATTACAATTTGATAAGCCCCAAAACTATACTTTGTAGTAATGATAAAAGACCCAAGCCAACTAGATTCAAGCTTTCCTTTCTTGTCTTAGTTCTAGAGATTTTTCATGTTATGCTACAACACTAAGTCACCAACCTCAAATTCTTGCGATCTAACCTTCTTGTGAACTAAATTTGAACATGATGTATTGAGAGAGCTTACTTGGTCATGGTTTTATGCATGTAGAAACTACACCATTACATGTATAATCATACTACACAAATCATCACCAAGGTGGATACTCTCAAATATCTATTATCAAAAGCTATACTTACAGGTCACACCGCAAAATGGGTCCTAATTCTTAGTAAATTTGACATCATCTAGGCACACCACACAACTATAAAAGGACAAGTCATTGCCAACCAACTTGAAGAAGCTCCTCTTCAAATAAACCATCCTATCATAGCTTATTTTATAAATGAAGTGATTATGATTGTCAACCCTAGTATGTAGTGGAACATCTATTTTGATGGCTCTTTTAGGAAAAAAGGATTAGGGGTAGGAATATTGTTTGTTATATTGCAAGGAGACCTCATTCCAAAATCATATAAAATTTGATTCCCTTGCACAAATAACATAGTTGAATACAAAGAATTGGTAATAGGACTTTGTCAAGCTATCCACTGGAATAGGAAGAGCTTACTTTTCTTTGGTGATTCCCAATTGGTCATCAAACATGTTACAGATGAATATCAAAAAAATGATGAAAAACTATTACCATATCACATAATTATAGAGGACCTTAAGCAACACTTCACTGAGAGAACCTTCTAGTAGATACCTGTTGTGGTTTCACAATGCACACCCCATTTCTCCTAAAAATGGGGACCCTGTAGTAGAATTTTTTATTTCCCAAACCCTTAGTCTGGGGCCTAAGTCACTTTGGGAATTCCACTTGGAGTCTGGGTCAAGTCTTGGTCCTCTAACTAAGAAATCCAAAGGTTAGAACTGGAGAGTTTGAGTGCTAAAAGGTGATTTTTAGTGCTAAAGGGTGCACTAGTGCACCTAGCACACATGTGCACCCATCCAAGGTGCATAGGTGTGCTATATGCGCAAGTGTACACTTAACTTCTTTGGAGATGCACACCCATGGACATGTGTAGGTGTGCACCTCCAAAGGGTGCCCACCCCCGTCCCCTCTCTCACCTGCACAAAGTGCGTAGATGCACACCTTGTCAAGGTGTGCATGTGTGCTAGTGTGCAACTGTGTGCTTTGCCAATCTTACAAGGAAAATTGGCGCACTAGCGCACCTTGGAAGGTGCGCTAGTGCACAAAAAACTAGCTTATTGGGGGAAAATCATCTATTTTGACTAGTGTTGACCCAATTTTGTCATTTTGAGTCCTATAACATGAGCTAATTAATGTTTGCTTCTTTGTGTAGATGAAAAGACATCCTTAACTTGTCGGGGTCATAACTTTCGACCTAGAGATCGAAATTCAAAACCATTTACACTGTTGGAAAGAAGAATTAAAAATTTAATTTTAGTCCCTAAAATAGAGAGCCTTTGGCTACCTAGTATTAGGGACTAATGAAAGCTTTAACTTGAAATTTTGAGCAGAAGACCTCTGAAAAAGCTAGTTAAACAACACCTAGAAAATGTTGTTAAAAAATATGGTTAAGTTTCAAACTTTTGATCATTTTGGATGATCTGGATCACCTAGTCTCTAACTGGGAAGGATCAAGCAGTTAGAGAGAAGAAAAAGTCAAGGAATAGATGAAGATGTGCATAACACGAAGGTGTGGCGCATAATGCACATGTGCACATATCATCATAACATCTTCATTATCAACAATAATAGATATCTCACCTAAGCTGGTAACCTTCACCTTTAATGGAGTCACCCGCAAGTTTTGATTCATAAATTTAGACTAAAGATCAAAGGTATAGAGGTTGGATGTGTGAACTAGAATAGGTTCCTCATCTTATGCAACTACTAATGACAAGATTCAACATGGGGGCCTTGGGATTTTAGATAAAAGAAGTAGAAGGATTTCAAATCTATGAAAATGTTTGGCTATAAAGAGCGTATAAATCATCAAAAAAGAGAAAAATAAGTACACTAGAGTGCTCCCAGACCTCATCTAAGAAAAAAAAACCATTTTCAAAATTGAGAACTTCAATTTTTTTGGCGAATTGAGCTTCTGAGCTTACAAGGTGCGCAAGCTTCAGAGGTATGCTAGGTGCACTTCTTCCAAGGTGCACCAAAAGTTTTTGAAGAATTCAGAGGTGCACTGACAGTTAACTACTATTCCAAATTTAGAGCTTTCCATTCACCATAAATGCATTCTGACGACAATTTAACTCCTAGAAACATCCAATGAAGGTTGAGCTTCTATTTTTGGCCCTTCAGAGACTCCTACATTGTCTAATGGATTTCTTCTTCTTATTTTCTCATGCTTTCTTTATTTTAAAGACATGTAAAGGCTCATGCATCCATTAAATGATATAAATAAGGATGAAGTCTTACTTAGCACCAGTTAGAAAGTTAGTTTATACATAAATAGGTTTATTTTATTAGTTTAGAAGCATATGTTTGCATAAAGGGATCTCTCACTCTCAACACAAATTGAGGAGAAAATTTCTTATAAATTCAAGAATGTAATATGCATTCCAGGCCATTATTTTGATGCAATAAAATATACTATTGGTACTCTCATTCAGAGTGTAGTTATTCTTGCCTGAGTGTTATTTTTGTGGATTCTTGTTCATGATAATAATGGAGCCAATGGGTTTGTTGTGTTGATTTAATTGTGCAATATTTTAGTTTTGGTGTTTGCTACGGGTTTACAAATTTTGATGACGTATCGAGTTGGAGAAGAGATCACCCTATTGTTCCTACATAGCTTTTTGTCTCGTGTGAGCACACTTTTTGTGGCCTTGCGATCTGATGAAAAGTGAAACATCTTACAGTTACTAAGTTCTCATCGATGATTGCATCAGTGGAATCGAGGAAGCACTGCTCCTATTTTCATTGGTTACCTACCAAATTTTCAAAGGCTTAACTCACAAACATGTTGTTTATGTGGCTTATGTCTATTAGGGATTTACTTTTCAAGTCATTTGCTTAAATTTTTTGTTACCCTATCTTCATTATTTTCTTTACTAACCCTTGGTTAAATTAGGAATTCATATAGTTGCATGTTTAGATTTCATTCATTTAAAAAAACATAAAATACCAAAAATATATCTCTTTTTGTAGTTAATTTTGAAACAACAAGTAGATTGATCATCTTATCTGAAATTGGTTTGAACTAGCAAATGCCTCTTTGTCAACAAACACATTTATTTTCTACTGAGTGGATTCTAGTAGGTCACAAGATTGCCTATAACCTTGGAGTTGATCCCAGGTTAGCTTTTCAAGAGAGGAATTTGAAAGGATTCCTACCGCTAAGCATCGTGCAAAATGACAACTCAACAATACCAAGAACAAACAATTAAATAAAATATGCCATGGCTACTATCACCTACATGATCCTAAAGCCAGAAAATAGTCCCAAGTGTGAGTTTCTTGTTGAGAATATTTTACTTCCTTCTTATGAGCAACTTGAATCAAAGCTGGTGTGTGAAATTATTGGCCCTGAGTCTCCATGGTACCCAATCAAAGAAAAACCTTCATTTGTCATGCTGTCAGATATACTATCTTAGGTCAAACACTTTGATGGAACCCTCCCCTGATTCTTGATTCAAATGAAGCTAGAGTGACGTTGGAAGAAGTACACCTAGAAATTTGTGGGGCTCATTCTAGCCACCTTACATTGAAAAGAAGGATGGATATTTGACACACATTCCCACCCAAGACCTTTATCCCACCATCACACCATGGCTTTTCTCTCGCTGAGGTTTTGACCTTTTCGGCCAAATATACTCCAATTCTACAAATGGTCACATGTTTATATTACTATCCCCACTTAGGACCCGTTTGTTTGCTAGAATAGAAATAGGAAAATTGGAATAAGAAATGTATTATCTATTTGGTACCCCTAAATCGGAATAGGGAATAGGCAAATATATTCCAATTTCGCTCCTAAAATGAACATATGTCCATTCCAAAAAATATTTGTTATTGGAATGGGCCATTCCTATACCCAATTTGATTTTTAAAAAAAAAAAAAAATTAACAATTTTTTTATAACATTTTAAAATTATATCTATTTGTTTAAAAAAAAAAAAAAATTATATTTCTCATCCATTTCAATAAATAAAATAAAAATGAAAATAAATTAACCACTTTCCCATTATTGAAAAAGTTAATCAAAAAATAATAAATTAAAAGAAATTAAAGAAAATATTTTTAAAAATACAAAATTTAACCTTATTGTTGTTTCATTTTTTTACAACCAAATAGTGGATTAACATATTCCTATCGAATTCGAAATGAACTAAACACTATTGAAATTGTCATTTTCTATTCTCATCCCTCTTTTCCATTCCTATTCTAATTTTCAATTCCTATGCCAACAAACAAATGAACCCTTAAGTACTCTACAAAGTGAGGTCAGAATTAAATGATTCTACAATTAAGTCATTGACTAAATTATACGATTGATTGAATTTTTTCAAGTACAATTCAAATGTTTACTCTTAAACCGTGGTATGATGCTTTCATGTGATGGAGATATGAAATCATACAAATCTGGAGCAGCAAAAATCATACAAATCTGGAGCAGCGAACCTTCCACTGTAATGTTTCACAAAAATGTATTTGGAAAAAGAGTACATTAGTTTTTAGTATTTACCCTAAGTTTGTAGAGGGATTCTTACATTATTTTATCGGTGATATAAATTTAGAAATCCTTAGTGATCATCATGTTCGCTTTTCTGAAAATATTTTAAAGTTTATTATTGGCGAAACGCTTCGTTTTTCACAGCCAAACACTTCTCCCATCTTAAACACTGATTTTAATCGACACAAGCATCGGTCTTATCCAGAATTGTTTTTGTAAGTAATAATAAAAACAGAACACGGGTGAAAACTGAAAAGTATAAAGAGTAGAATAAGATTATATATATCTATATAGTCTAACAGTAACAAGTTTTATTACTCAAGTTTCTTAGGGATTATTGTCAATATCGGGCCATCCTTAAACATCGTACAGTAATTTTAAGCAGTCCATCACAATGTTTTTTATTTTATGAACTTTTGCTCTAGGGATTATTGTGGAGAGGCATGGTATGGTTGGCTGTAGTGAGAAGAGATGATGTGTAGTTGATGGCAGTTAAACCAGGCCAACACTGAGCAATACAGTTGTTCTTTGCACAGTAATCTGATGTGCTCCCACACCAGTAGTACTTACTGCAACACCTCCCTGAATTGCAAAAGAACCTTCCCTCTGGACTGCATGTTGGGTCTCCCTCCACAAAACTCACCATTGCTATCATCATCACCATCACCATCATTATCATTATCATTATCATTGCCACCTTCATCTTCAGTCTTTGCTTACTTGTATCTGAGCAAACAAAGACTATTATCATTTTACGTCATTCTTAAACATCATACACTGTAGAGAAAAAGTAAGTTAATTTTGAAAACTTTTAGTCCAGAAATTGGTGATTATGTTTATAGTTACAAATGCATGACACGAACTTGGACATCAACAAGAAAATAGACTAAAAGAAACCAACATAAACATTAAAAGAAACCAACATAAACATTGTGAATGATTATGTTACTCTATGATATATCATCAACCATTATTTTCATCATTCTCACATAAAGAAATGGGCATTCTTAAATTGTGTGGAGTTCAAATCAAATTCCATTTTGAGTCTCTAATTGCATACTTGATAATATTTGTATTCAATAATACGATTTAGTATTCTGTATGGCTTACTCAGAGCCTGCAAGGATAATGATAGAGAAAATATATTAATAGAAGCTCTTCTGAAACCAAGAATATTCTGACTATTCTTCATGCTCTTATTCTATACAGAAATAAAACATATTTTATTTTGTGCTGAGGAAGAAAATCTTATTTTTACATCCAAACTTTTAAAAGATTTTAATATATCCAGTGTCTTACCCATCACAATATTCAATAACCAATTTTATTTTCTTCAAATACTGAAAATTATCTGAAATGTTTTCAAGGGATTCATTGAGGCCATAGCTATAATTAGCATTGTATTGGGTTATAATAGGATTACCTTTCCAAACAGAGATAACAGCTGTTGAAAAGATGTGATTCTATCAGGCAGCTTTTTAGTTCAGACCTACAATCAAGAAGAAAAATAGTAATTAGTGTAAGTAATAATATTCTCAGCTAACTATCTATCAAAGTCCATTTTCGCAAAGTTGGAGGAGCTAATTGTTGACTGTGGAGATAAGTGATGAAAACATCATTAGAAGTTTTGAGTTGGATGTATTGCAGAAGACGTTTTCAGCACAATGATGTTAATAAAGTACATAAATTGGCTGATGAATTAGGTATTCAAGTTCTCACGGATGTCATTGTTTCCAATACCCTGGCCTCCATGCGCATTCTTTGAAAACTTGTGTGTGTTTCAATTGATTATAGAAATCCTCAAAAAATTATATTGGGGTTCCATCTAAAATAAAAATAAAAAATTCACTTTGAACATGATGGAAATAATTGCTACAAATTAAGAAGCACAGAAAAATCAGCAAAGAGTTTTCATACCCGTCTTTTGCACATGCACACTGTATCAAAGAACAACCATGATCTCTATGAGAAAGTTGACCTACAAAGAGAAATAAATTTCAAGAGGAGGAGATATTCATTCTTCCTTTTCAAACTGGACGAGTTTCACCTCCAGATTCTAACAAAGGGCTATGGCCGTATTGAAGAAGACATTGCATGCATTGGCCACTTCTATTTCAAAATGCCACATGCCTGTGAGGACAGCATGCAAAAGCCACCTTGAGGAAACTTGACTACCATGCATGTGACAATTGGCAATATAACCTTTTGGTTCATATTTTATGTGAAATTTCTTATGGAAAAATGGAAAAGATGGTCTAGAATAAAGCCATCTGCCAATGAGAAATCAGTAATATTCAAATCACAATTTATGTTAAATGGAGAATATTGAATAATCAGAAATTTTGTAAGAATATTTAGATGTATTTCCATTTTTCAAGGTTTGATTAATTGAAAAGAGTCACTTGAAAACTTTAGTTTCCAACTACTAATAATATGTGAAAACTTACATCTTTACCTATCTTTTTTTTGGGAAAACTTTACCTAAATATGCTCTGTACATAATCTATTCAGAGCTCCCTGATTTTAATTTGTAGCTTATCACTTTTTCATAATTTGAACATTTCATTAATAAAGTAAACTAAGCATCCATTGAACACAATTATATGATTTGAGCATTTATATGCTACATTAATAAAACCCATAACATAAAATTTACATGCTTGCACATGATTAGCATAAAATTCATTTTGAGAAATTCATATCCCTAAAACAACCATGGGAATAATAATATGCTATAAATAAAACATGGGGAATAATAGATCTCATATAATAGCTTAGGTTAGTTTTAGTATAAATTTATTTTTCATTTAATAAATTTATTATAGTATATAAAATATTTAAATTGCTAAAAATGTTATATAGTATTTTTATAATATATATATACACACATATATATATATATATACATATACATATACATATACATATAAATGAAAAATTAATTTGTAAAATATAATATTAAAAATTCTAAAAAATATCAAACTATCATGTTATCATGCTTACAATCTATAAGTTAAAAATCTTGTACAATGTATTGATTTTATAATTAAATTTTAAAATGATAAATTTAAACTATTGAAAGAAAACTTTTAATCCAAAAAATATCATAGCAATACTTAGCCTACAACAACTAGTAATAAAATATGAACTATGAACGTAAAGAGCTTGGCAAATCATGGACTAGATCAAAATTTTCCCAGCCAAAAGGGATCATCGCTTTCCCAATAAAAAATATCATCATTTCCATCTCCATGACTTTCATTAAACTAGCTATATATACCTCTATATATATTACGCCGAGAGTAATCGTTCTCGAGACGCCTATTTTTATTTAATCCCAAAGTTATTTTAATCGAAGTTGGGATTAATGAAAATAAAAATAGGCGCCCCGAGAACGATTACTCTCGGCGTAATATATATAGAGGTATATATAGCTAGTGGCAGTCGCGGCGCAATAGGAAAAATATTTACTTTTTATTTTTTATTTTGATAAGGTTACTATAAAATTGTTAATTAATTTTTAATTAGAGTTGTATGAAGTTACTATAAAATTATGCTTCAAAATATTTTTAAAAATTTAATATAAGGAGTTTAATATAGATTAAAAATATATTTTTTATTTTTGGGATATTGTAATGTAAAATGTTATAGTCATACATAGATATATGGTTAGGGACAAAGTTACCATTATAGTTAATGTTAACCTTAGGGATAGAATTAGGGTTAGGGTTAGCATTAGAGTTAGGGTTGGAGTTAGGGTTAGGGTTTGAGCTATGGTTAAGGTTAGGGATAGAGTTATGGTTATGGTTATTGTTAGAGTTATGGTTATGGTTTAGATTAGAGTTATGTTTATGGTTAAGGTTAGGGTTAATGTTATGGTCATGGTTAAGGTTAGGGTTAGAGTTATGGTTATGGTTATGATTAGGGTTAGTGTTAGGGTTATAGTAAGGCTAATGTTAGGGTTAGGGTTAAGGTTTGAGTCAAGGTTAAGGTTAGAGTTTAAAGGGTTAGGGTTTGAGTTAGGGTCAAAATTAAGGTTAGGGTTAAGGTTAGAGTCCAATTATGGTAGAGTCAAATCCAAAGTTAGAGTTATGCTCATGGTTAAGGCTAGGATTAGACTTATGCTTATAGTTAGGGTTAGGGATAGGGTTAGAATCCAATTATGGTAGAGTTAGAATTAGGGTTAGAGTTAGGGGTAGAGTTATGCTTATGGTTAATGTTAGGTTTAGAGTCAAGCTCATGGTTAAGGTTAGGGTTAGAGTCATCATTATGGTTATAGTGGGGATAGGGTTAGGGTTAGGGTTTGAGTCAAATATATCTTTTAATTTAATATAAGAAATTTAATTTAGATAATTTTTTTTTTTTTGGGATATTGTAATGTAAAATGTTATAGTCATACGTAGATATATGGTTAGGGACAAAGTTAACATTACAGTTAATGTTAACCTTAGGGATAGAATTAGGGTTAGGGTTAGCATTAGGGTTAGGATTGGAGTTAGGGTTAGGGTTTGAGCTATGGTTAAGGTCAAGGATAGAATTATGGTTATGGTTATCATTAGAGTTATGGTTAAGGTTCAGATTAGAGTTATGTTTATGGTTAAGGTTAGGGTTAGAGTTATGGTCATGGTTAAGGTTAGGGTTAGAGTTATGGTTATGGTTATGATTAGGGTTAGGGTTATGGTAAGGCTAGGGTTAGGGTTAGGGTTAAGGTTTGAATCAAGGTTAAGGTTAGAGTTAGGGTTAGGGTTTGAGTTAGGATCAAAATTAAGGTTAGGGTTAGGGTTAGTGTCCAATTATGGTAGAGTCAGATCTAGAGTTAGAGTTATGCTCATGGTTAAGGCTAGGGTTAGAGTTATGCTTATAGTTAGGGTTAGGGATAGGATTAGAGTCCAATTATGGTAGAGTTAGAATTAGGGTTAAAGTTAGGTGTAGAGTTATGTTTATGGTTAAGGTTAGGGTTAGAGTAATGCTCATGGTTAAGGTTAGGGTTACGGTTAAGGTTTGAGTCAAATATTATTTTAAATTTAATATAAGGAGTTTAATTTAGATAAAAATATATATTTTATTTTTGGGATATTGTAATGTAAAATGTTATAGTCATACGTAGATATATGGTTAGGGACAAAGTTAGGGTAAGGGTTTGAGCTAGGGTTAAGGTTAGGGTTAGGGTTAGATTCTAATTATGGTAGAGTTAGATTTATGGTTAGAGTTAGGGGTAGGGTTAAGGTTAGTGTTAGGATTAGAATTAGGGTTAAGATTAGGATTAGAGTTAGGGTTAGGATTAGGGTTATAGATAGGGTTAGGGTTAGGGTTAGGGTAAGGTTCTGGGTTAGGGTTAGGGCTAGGGTCAGGTTTAGGGTTACAGTATGAGTTAGGGTTAGAGTTAGAGTTAGGGTTAGGGTTATAGTTTGAGTTAGGGGTAGACAGAGCATTATAATTTGGGTTAGGATTAGAGTTAGGTTTAGGGTTTGAGTTTGAGTTATGGTTAGAGTTAGGGTTAGAGCTAGAGCTAGAGTTAGAGTTAGGGTTAGAATTAGGGTTAGGTTTAGGGTTTGAGTTACCAATAGAGTTAATTTTACAGTTGGGTTAATGTTAGAGTTAGGGTTAGGGTTAGAGTTAGGGTTAGGGTTAAAATTAAAATCCAATTATGGTAGAGTTAGATTTATAGTTAGAGTTATGGGTAGGGGTAGGGTTACACTTATAGTTAGGGTTAGAGTTAGATTTAGGGTTAGGGTTAGGGTTAGGGTTAGGTTTATATTTAGAGTTAGGGTTATATATAGAGAGAGTTATATCAATGTTAAGGTTAGGGTAAGGGGATTGAGTCAAGGTTAAGGTTAGAGTTAGGGTTAGGGTTAGGGTTTCAATCAGGATTAAAGTTAGGGTTAGGGTTAGAGTCTAATTATGGTAGAGTTAGATTTATAGAAAGAGTTAGATTTAGGATTAGAGTTAGGGGTAGGGTTAGGGTTAGAGATAGGGGTAGACAAAGGGTTAGGCTTAGGCTTAGGGTTAGGGTTAGGGTCAAGGTTAGGGTTAGGTTTAGGGTTAGAATATGAGTTAGGATTAGAGTTTGAGTTATAGTTAGGGCTATAGTTTGAGTTAGGGGTAGACAAAGTATTAGAATCCTAGCTACGATTAGGGTTAGGTTTTGGGTTACGGTTATGGTTACGGTTAAGGTTAGAGTTAGGTTTAGGGTTACAATTATAGTTAGGGTTAAAGTCCAATTATGGTAGAGTTAGATTCATGGTTACAGTTAGTGGTAGGGATAGGGTTACAATTATAGTTAGGGTTAGGGTTAGGGTTAGAGTTAGAGGAAGGGTTATATTTAGAAGTTTTCTTATGGTCACAGTTATAGTTAGGAGGGGAGTAAGGGTTGGGATTTTAGATTATATTTATTATTATATAAGGTACCCTATATAATAATATGTATATTCCCACACTCATGGATAAGGTTAGGGAAAGAAGTAGGACCATGGTTATTAGTGTTACATTTAGAATTTCATTTAGGAGGGCATTGTGTGCTATTTTTTCCCCCTATTCAACCCATCACTGATGTCTAATCTGAGAGACCTTAAATGGGATAGGTTCTTTGCAGAGGGTTAACATCGCTAAAGTTGGCGGCTAACATTTTGTGTTGGCTCGGTTTCTTCATTGACCATGCTGGATCATTTTTTCTTGGTTAGGTTGATTCATGTTGCGAGATTTGATAACTCTTATTTCTTCGCTGGCTATCTTCCCATCTTCCCAAAAGTGCAAGATGTTGCCATGCATTCCCATTCTAACGTTTCTTTATACGCTAGTCTCTTCGAAACACTCTAAAGGCTAGAATTGCACAAGATGCTGCCATGCATCTCCATTCTGATGCATCGTCATGCTACATTGTTTCTTCAATTCTCTGAAGCCCAAAATTGCATCATTCTACCATGCATTGCCTTTCCAACATTTCCTCACTCCACAATGCTTTCATGAGTCTTTGAGACCCAAAATTGTGCCACATGGAGGGGGTTTACACCTTTTGTGCTATCTGCTTCGTTTGTTGGGAGGAATCTCTTCACTACATGTTAGTCATCCATTGGAAATAAAGCCAATCTTGATCAACGAATGTGACTTAATCCTTCATTGGGAGGAGTTTCCTCGTTGCATCTCAGTCATCCTTTTTGAGGGGAGAATCTACATCGACGGTTGTGACTTAATCCTTCATTGGTGAGGATTCACAATGCATCTATGCCATCTATTTCGAGAGGAAGACCTTCATCGATGACCATCATTCATTTTTGGGGAAACCAAATTCCCCCTTGGGATCAACCTTGCATTTTTTGTGGGAGGTTAAGACATCATGTTATCTCTTTTCATAGTTTTTTGCCAGCGACATGAATGTCTTTCCTCTTCTTTCCATGAGTCTCCATTCTAGCGCCTCCTTACGCTGCATTGTTTTTGCAATGCTCTAAAGCCCAAAATTGCGTCATGCTACTACATGTCACCTTTCTGAAATTTCCTCACTCTGTAGTGCTTTCGCGAGCCTCCAAGACCCATAATTGTGCCATGTAGCGGGGGTCCCCACCTTTCGTGTTATGGTTACAATTTAGATTTTAGGGTTATGGTTAGAATCAAGGTCAATTCTAGAGTTTATAGAATATTTAGAGTTAAGATTAGGGATTAAATATACATGAGGGTTAGCATTGGGTTGTATGATAATTACAGTTAGGATTATAGTTAGATATATCATTTAGATTAGGTTTTAGTCAGGGTTTAATTAGACTTAAGATTAGGGTGAGGATCAAGGTGAAGTCTATATTAGGGTTCATATCATGGTAGGATTGAAACTAATGTTAGGGTTAACATTGAAATTATGATTAGGGGTAAGGTGAAGATTTATATTTGGTCATGATTGTGGTTTGTGCTAGGATTAGGGTCTAAGCTATGATTAATTTTATGATTGTACCTTTAGGGTTAGGGTTTTGTTTAAGTTTATGATTATGGTTACAACTATGGTTTATGGTTCAAGTTTAAAGTTGGGAATGTGATTAGGATCAGGGATTAGTACATTTTTTAAGAGTTCGGTTATAGGTTTACACCATGGTTAGGACCTTGGGACTGGATTTAGAGTTTAATATCATGGTTATCCCTATAGTTAGGTTTAGGATTTTGATCAATATTTTGGAGTTTGTTTTTACATTATGGTTAAGGGTTAGATTTTAGGGTTAGGACTATAACAAATATTAGTGTGTAGGTTTTTGGTTTAGATTATGGTTTGGGCTGAGATTTTCGTTATGATTAGAGTTTAGAATATCAATAGGGATATATTTTAGTGCTATAATTATAGTTTAATGTTGGATTATAGTTAGATTGTACATCATTGTTGGGGCTAGGGCTAAGGTAGGGGTTGTTGTTAGGGTTAACTAAGGATGAAAATTAGGATGGTTTATCTTTTCAAGTAGAAAAAAAAACTCATATTGATTCAAAAACAAAGAAATTATACTTCAAAAATATTTTTCTATGTCATAATAGATTCATTTATTTTAATTATTGTATTAGTTAATTAGTTGTTTGATGTTTCAAAGTAAACATGGCTTATTTTATTTAAATTTAAATAATATTATTGTTTTGAATTGAATTTAGCTTAATTGTTAATGATCATATTTATATTTCTAATATTAACTCCAATTTGATCAAAGACCAAATATATTTTTGGTATTTTTGTAAACGAACTTGCTTAACACTTCCCTATTTCAAAGTTAATAAAATATCATTTCTATTGTCTTAGATTTGAGAGTAAGTATATTAAATAAGTAATAATAAATGAACATTATGATTAATATATTTCTAAAATAAAAATATATTACTTAAAAACTTGTTTACTTTAAATGAATAAAGTACTCATTTACTTGTAAATTTTAAAAATAGAAATTAATCTACATATATATAAAATATTTATTCTTTTTCCTATTTGCATACAAATTAATTAAAATCTAAACTTTAAACTACATAAATATTTTAAAAATATATATCCATCAATAAATAGTTTAGAATAAAGTAAAATCTAAAAATTAGACACATATAGAATCTTTTTAATTTCTATATACATGTTTTTCTAATTTATTTCTACAAACATGCAACTGATATTTCTATTATCCATTTTTTTCCATTCTAAAAAAATCTAGATGTAAATAGAATTTTTTTAGATGCATGCAATCTTTCTAATTTTTTCTACATACATATATTAACATTTCTATTATATATATATATTTTTACATTATGGTTATTTCAATCAAAATATGTAGATGTAAATAGAATTCTTTTCAAAAAAATTTATTTAAATTTAAATAATATTATTATTTTGAACTGAATTTAGCTTAATTGTTAATGATCATATTTATATTTCTAATATTAACTCCAATTTGATCAAAGACCAAATATATTTTTGGTATTTTTGTAAACGAACTTGCTTAACACTTCCCTATTTCAAAGTTAATAAAATATCATTTCTATTGTCTTAGATTTGAGAGTAAGTATATTAAATAAGTAATAATAAATGAACATTATGATTAATATATTTCTAAAATAAAAATATATTACTTAAAAACTTGTTTACTTTAAATGAATAAAGTACTCATTTACTTGTAAATTTTAAAAATAGAAATTAATCTACATATATATAAAATATTTATTATTTTTCCTATTTGCATACAAATTAATTAAAATCTAAACTTTAAACTACATAAATATTTTTAAAATATATATCCATCAATAATTAGTTTAGAATAAAGTAAAATCTAAAAATTAGACACATATAGAATCTTTTTAATTTCTAGATACGTGTTTTTCTAATTTATTTCTACAAACATGCAACTGATATTTCTATTATCCATTTTTTTCCATTCTAAAAAGATCTAGATGTAAATAGAATTTTTTTAGATGCATGCAATCTTTCTAATTTTTTCTACATACATATATTAACATTTCTATTTTATATTTTGTTTTTACATTATGGTTATTTCAATCAAAATATCTAGATGTAAATAGAATTCTTTTCAAAAAATCTAGATGTATATAGAATTCTTTTAATTTTTTACATACATAAAATCTTTCTAATTTTTTTCTACATACATAAAAGAATAATTTCTATTTTCTATATTTTATTTTCTATTTAAAAAAAAAAGCTATCATAAAGATTGATAAAAAAATTGATTGCATATGCATTCTTTATTTTGTGCACTAAATGCATTAATTTTTTTCATTTATCTAATGGTTTTGAATGAACTTTGTGTCATCTTGGCATTGCATCTTCCAAACAAGTTTAACCCTAAACCTAACCCTAAATATGTTTATAGTTAGGGTAATATTAAGAGAACTAATATTTAAGACTTCTAGATTAGCTTTTATTTCTAAGTAAGTAAATAAGATTAGCTTTTTATCAGCTTAACCATTGAGGCTTCACCTGATGTAAGTACTACCATATTAAATACTAACAATAGAAAGAAAGCCGCTCTAGTAAACGAATAAGAAACGAATACAATGACAGCTTTAATCGATGTTTTGTGTATAACCACACCAAATTCATTGTAGTTCTTGCGTGCAATACAAACTAAGAAAAAAACCGCTGGTGCCCTTTCAAAACAGGGGAAAATTTCCAGAGTAATTGGTACATCTCAGAAGGGAAAATCATAACAATCGTAACGAAAATCAGGCATTTCTAGAAAACCAAACCTTCTCCTTCCGTTTTTGCCATTTGCAAATCTCGGCATGTCGAAATCGGGTGGTCTGTGATAATTGAGCCCATGTCTGCTTTTGTTGCACACGAGAGTGAAATGGTCCCTATCTCTATCTCTATCTCTATCTCTATCAGACGCATAACTCCTCCGATCATTCGCCTCTTGAGTAAATTTTTCTTCTTCCTCCTCCTCCTCTGTCAGCGACTCCGAATGTGGCATGGGTGCTTCCCCACTGCAATCAAAACAATCACTTGACATCCTCACCACAAAATCCTCTCTCCCCTGGACTAAGGGTTTAGGTTGGGTCCCCATTTTATCTAAGGAACCGAGTAATGTCATCAGTTCCTTGCTCAATGACCTCCGAGCCTCCCTTACCAATAGCTTCGAACCCTGCATCCCAAAAATAGCTCATCATCAGAAACTCTCAAATTACAATTAATTGAAAACCAATCTATCAATCGATCAAATCCACAATTATTTAGTTTTGCCCCGCTAAGGCAGGCACCAGTTTTCACAATTTGAACAAAAAAATTCAATTTTTTTGGTTCTCCACGCGACCAATTTGGGTTGAACTGGTCTAAGGAAAGAAAACGGCTTAGTAGCCTCTCCTAAGCTGATGGATAGCTAGAAAGAACTAAGAATAACATGATTCTGGATATTTTTGTGCCAATAAGCAGTAGCTTCAGAGGGTACTGGTTCTATTCAACGGGCTATTTGCTTAACAGAATCATCTCTTAGCAACATCGTTTATTTAAAACTTCATTGACAAAAGAAACCTTCGGCCTCTCTATAGAGTTGATATAAAATGGCAACTTAAAGAAATTGGAAAATGGAAAAGAGGATTCAAAGAACAAGACACAATAATATCAGATTTATACCATTTCTCAAACAAACGTCTCTTCACATTCCACGAATTTGTTTCAAATTCCCCCACTCTCTACAAAAAATAAGCATGAATGTGCATGCAAAATTATATTTAACAAAAAAAAAAAATCATATTGAAATTATTTCGCCCCTATTTTTTTGGGCCCTATTTTTTCAGGTCCTACTTTTTCGGGCCCTACTTTTTTGGGCCTATTATTTCGGCCTCCATTTGGCTCCCTATTATTTCGGCCTCCATTTGGCTCCCTATTATTTTGGCCAGCTATTATTTCGGGAATTCTTTTTTAATATTTAATTTGAAAGTTTGTAACTGCTCCCAATTCTTTTTTATTGACAAGAATCTTGGCATATTCCCATGCTAGGCATTTGTGCTGCCATTGTATAGAACGCCTCTCGGTGTAATAAACATTGCAATGCTGAGCCTATCTGTTTTGCATCAAAGCAATCAATGAAATCAGAGATGGTTTGTGCTTCAACCTCCATTTCTTCACATTTCTCTCCCAATGTAGAAGCTATTTAATTGTTCTTGTTCTTCTCAATATCACCACATCCTTCTTGATTAGCCATATCATGCCAACCAATCTGTGGAATACCTTCAATGGGTTTTGCAGTGAATGGCATTGTTGAAACATTGAAAGAAGGAGCTTCATGAAATGGGTTAAATTCATCAACACCAATGTGAGTTGGATATAAATTTTGGCTATTGGAAATAAAATCTCCGTTAAACTAAGGTGGGCTTAACATATATTTTTGAGAAGTGAAGATAACTTGATTGCACCTTTGTTTATAAAGAGGATCTTGTGGAGTGCATTCTCTTTTAACACAACTTGTCCCCTCATGTTTTGAATATCCAACTGGGATTTGGTAGAATGAGTTCATATTTTTCTCCTTGTTGTGGGAACAAGTACAAGCACCCATAGTGAATTCTTGTGTACAGATGTGACAAAGAAAGTGAGGCTAAATGGATTTGCAGTGTTGCCAATTGTTGAGATAGCGGAATGTGCAACTATGACAAGTATTGCAGAAAGGGCAGAGAGGAGGTTTGCAACATCTGAATATATCACCTATGCATTTCCTCACACCTTCATCTCTCAATTTACAACAAGGATTTTCCAAACATTGAGTTATGAGATTCATTGCTTCTTGGCAGCCCAATTCTTGGGCTTTGAGTGTTTGTAGCAAAGCTTGTAATGTATCCATGGCTTCTTAAATGGTTTACGTTCAAGTCTGAATTCTTTGCCCATCTATATGTAGTACTCTTTAGGGCTTACGTGTGAGGAAGATATGTGTTTTTTTTTTAATGTTTTATGTTTATTTTGCTTTATTTGTTAAAGCTCCAAAGCTGCTAACGGGAGAAAAAGCCAAAAGCCAATCTCAGTGGATTTCTAATACAAGTCAATTCAAAAATTGAGGTCTAATAGATTTTTTTTTTCCAATACTTTTAAATAAAAAGAAAGTATTTGGTTGTTTTATATATTTGATTTTTGTATGCATAACAAATAAAAAATTGGTTTTTTTTTCTATATTATGAGAAAAAGTAGTTTAATATTAAGAACAAGAATAGGATCTTCAAACTTATAGTCATAAATTTCGAATAAAAATTATTCACTTATCCTCATTGAACTCCTTTTTCAAAATTTTAAATAATAACAAATTTTTAAAAATATTTATACCTATGAAACTGAGGTGAAAAATAAAAAAATAAAAAAAATTATTTATCTGCCCTCTAACTAGGGCCTCTATGACTATATCTAACCATAGATTCTATGACTAATATAAATCTACATCCCTAAGTATGCTACCGATGGAGCATTGCTTTAGAAAAAGACTAGCAAGATGAGGCCAGAAAATAATTCTTCCCTTCAAGGAATGTTAAGATCCTAAATGCCTCTGAGGAAAGGATCACTATTAAGTGTTAATTGGATATCACTAAATTTCATATAGCCATGCTTGAGGAAATGGAATTGTCTAAAAAGATAGTTTATTAGTTCTGTCATTGGAGACTAGAATGTGTTGTTATCACTCTTGTTGATGGTGTGTTCACCAGTCTTTCTATTCTGTTGGATGAATGAAATTTTTTCATTTAGTTAGTTTATTTTGCTAATTATTAGATTCTAGTGATGATTAAGACACACTATTCTAATATTTTGGGATCCCAACACCCCATAGTTCAAGTTGGAAAATCACTTTTTCTATTTCATTTTAGGTGAATTACTATTCTTACCTATTCAATTTTATACAAATTTTCTTAGTTGGATTAAATAAGATATATTCTAATTTATCCTCTTACATATCAATATTATTCCTCTTCTTTAAGTCATAAGAAAAAAAAGAATTTAAAACCCTTAAGCATAGATATTGCATTGACATCTTTCTTACAAAAAAATCCCTTCAAGCATAGGTATTGCGTTGACATCTTTCTTACCAAGTTTTTTTAACCATTATTTTCTTGAGGTGGTTTTTTATTCCAATGTGCCATATGAATTGGGTAAATTAACCATTATTTTCTTGAGGTGGTTTTTCATTCCATTGTGCCATATGAATTGGGTAAATTAGCCTTTGATGTAACCAATTTTTTGTACTGTATATTTTGGTGTATTCAACTCTATTTTGGTGCCTAGATATATTTTGTATACATGAAGTTTTGTATGTGGATTGATATTGTTTCCCCTAATTTAAAAAAATCAAATTAAATAAAAATAAAAATTCATGCATTGGTTAGTAAATTGTACATTTTATATAGATCCTTTCATTTTTTGTTTATGCATTTGCATTGATGAAAAATAAAAAAACAAGGTTTCATTTTACATATTTTTTCTCATTAAATAGATTTTATAATGCATTCAAAAGTGTTAAACGCTGATGTTAATTCCTCTTTTGATATGTGCCTCCCATATGTGAATACCTTGCTAAAATATTATGATTCCCCTTGTGATACTTTGCCTTTGTTCAATTCCACAACCTTTCCTTTAGGGATGAATCTTTAATGAATTATGATTATGCTTCCCCTAATTTTTTTTCTATATCTAATTATCTCCTTATTTGGGATGAACCACTACATAATGATATTGACTATTCTCTCCCTCATGAAGAAACCTTGATTGAAAAGGCTAATATTTTCCTTGATACTGCTTATCCTAAAGGCAATCATAGTATTGTCAGTGTAAAGGATAGCTATTCTATATAGGTCAAGCTATGTAAAGGATAAGTGTATACATTCATTTGTTGCCGAGTAGTAGTGACTGTTGAGAAAACCAAGTGTCATCAAGTATACAGTGGCTGTCGAGTTACCTAGGAGGAAACACCTAAAGCCAAGTACTATAGAGACCGATTATAAAAGTAGAAGCTAAGGAAAGTATTTGCCAAGGGACAGGATGAAGAACAAGCATGACTAAGTGTCAAGAAGGTATATTTCAATTTAAACAATTTTTGTATATATATTTGGAATGACACAACATCTTATGTAAATTATTTTTGTCGAGCTGGAAGCGTGTTTTTATGATTGAGGAGATAAAAAAGGAGGTAGTTACACCAACAATTACACATCATTAATCCCTATGCAATGAGATCAACCAATCATAAAATTAGAAGGAATAAGCAACAAAAAGGAAGAATTTGGATCATTTCTTGAGATCTAGAAACTTCTAAGATGGTTATTTAAGCCTAATTCCAAGCTACAATTTTGCTGTTAAGAGTTGAAGGATTGCATGTATGCAAATACTACTATATTTGGACCCATTTTGTGATGGCAGGTCATCACAATTGCAATGTCTACCCAGTGCCCTAGCAACAGAACCACAAATTGGCTCTTGTTAGATGGTCATCAAACTTTTGCTAGCACAAATTATGATGGTAAGGGGATCCATTGTAATTGTGACGGATGACATTTTCATAACTTGGAAGAATGAAGGGATAGGAGTTCATATTTATAACATCACAATTGAGACAATACACCATCATAATTAAAATGGTTTAAGCTTCTAGTTAGCTATCACAATTGTGATGTGGATGCACTACTACATTTGGGCTTGAATTACGATGGCAAGATGTCATAATTGCAATGGCCACTCATCACCCAAGCAATAGTACCATGAATTGGCTCTCATTGGGTGGGTGTAAAATTTTTTTTGTCACAAATTGTGATGACAAGGGTGTCCGTTACAATTATGATGAATAAAGCTTTCAAAACTTGGAAGAAGGCAAGAGAAAGAATTCATCTTCATGCCATCACAATTGCAATAGTCAACCGTCGCAAATACAATGGCTTAGGCTTTCAATTTACCATCCCAATTATGATGGTTGTACTAATAGTGACAACTATCTGTCAGAATAGTCTGTTGCAATTGTGATGGGTATGTGAGAATAATTTGTAAGAGCAACAACTATCATTTGGAACAAGCCATTTCAATGGCGGCAACATGCTGAATTATTAAAAAAAGAATTGGTGGAAAATGTCAAATAAGTATTTCCAGATTCTCCACAAGGACATCACAAAGAGGCTCAAATTCATCTATGATGCTCTAGGGAAGCAAGAGAAGGAGATGTTCTTGGATGCAGTATGTTTCTTAATTGGAGAAAGAAGAAGTACAATCATTGCAGCATGGGGTATTGAGTTTTATGGAATACTTGGTTGGGGAACTCTTTTCAACTAATGTCTTGTTGATGAGGATGCAGATGGTTGGATAAGAATGCATGATCACTTGAGGGACATGGGGAGGGACATTGCAAATGGACAACTACCATACTGCCTTTGGTCTCCAAAGTAGGTTATCAAGGTGAAGTCAATGCCTTCATATATGGATTTATTAGTCATGGCATGATTTCACCTTTGGTCTTGAGATATTCCTCCTCAACAGGTGAAGTCAATGCCTTCTTTTTATGGCTTTAATAATCATGGATATGGCACCTACCTTCTCCAGTTATAATGAGCTCTAAAATATTTCTTATGTTTATTTTGATAATTCAAGAAGCAATATGAGTCTAAGGAATAAAAATAGATTCACACAGTTAGTTTTCATGCAATTATAGGTTAATGTTGAGCTTCACTTGCTTTCAAGAATAGTTTAATAATCTCTACTAATCGAGACCAATCATGTGAAGGTGGAAGCTAATTCCCCCCCTCCAACATATAAATTCCTTGTTAACATCTAGAATTCATTAATAAAATTCATTCATTCCATTAATAAACTCGTTGTTAACATCATAACATTGATTTTATAAACTTGTGAATGCCACTCTGAATTGAGAATACATGTGCAAATGCATTCTATATGCATGGACAATAGGTGAAGCTGAAAAAACTCACCATGTTTACATTTTTTTAATAGGTCTATGAAAATCTCTAACAAAAATGTAAACCTATTGGGTTTTTTCAGATTCCCCTAATGTCATATAAATATGAATTGAGATTGCATATTGAACTATGACATTCTTCTGCATTGCCTACACACAAATAATGCAGATCAAGAAAAAATGGATAGAGTTCACAAGAATTTTTATAGAAACATATCATAGCAGATATTTTTAGAAAGAAACAAGCCATAACCCAATTAAAAGGGTCTAGTTGTTGATTAACTGGGTTGATTAAAAATTCATGTAGAACTGTCATCAGATTAGGTACAATAAACTAAACAATCAACTATTCCTAGCCAGTAGGATAAAACACAATTGATCCAGTTGCATACATATTCTAGAGTCTACTTACTAATGGGCATTGCCATTACATCTGTGGCCATGCTATGTGTTGAGTGAGTTTTACTTTTTTTCTATGGTACCAAGATCTCTCTGTTTATATACATACATAAATACATACATAGACACATACATATATGTGTATATATGTATATATACATATATATGGAGACCACAAGGGTATATGCATACATACATATACAAAGATCACAAGGGCATGACAACGAAATCTTAGATCTCTACTAATCTCCACAATCCACAAGATCTCTCTGTATACATACATACATACATACATATATACATACAACCAATTGTATTGTCAGAAACATCAAGTCTTATCTTGTTACTGCAACTATTAGGATAAAATGAATTATACTTATTGCAAGCCTTCATCTGATTAGAAGTTTTATTTCTTCTTCCTCTGCTCTTAATCACAAGATCAAATTACTATCTTTCAATAGTGAGAACCTCAACCACATGTTTTTCTATATTCAAACTGAAAGTCTTAAAAACACTTGAGTTCACTATAACATTTGGGGTCAAATTGTGATGGTAGGATAATTTGTGGATTTTTTTTGCAATTTTCCTTGAGGTCATAACAATACTAACATTTGTGTTGCAATTGCAACACTTGTGTGAGTGTTAAAAAAAAGAAAAAACATAACATAAATCATTCCCCATTTGTTTTGATCGATTGTGGAGAGTTGCACGTAAAAGAGAATAGAGAGCTCCAAGTGAGGGTGGACAGCTTTGAACATTAGTGGAGAGCTCTAAAAACTAAATGTTGGTGGAGATTTCATTATCATTCCCTTGTGATCGTTTCATTTCATTTCCATGCCCTTATGATCTTTGTATTTTGTTGTCCTACCCTTGGTGGAGATCAGTGGAGATCTAGGATTTTGTTGATGTGCCCTTGTGATCATTACATTTCATTTTCATGCCCTTGTGATCTCTGCATTTCATTTTCATGCCCTTGTAATCTCCATGTCCTTGCTCAACGATTTTGTTTCCGTATCATTCCCTTGCAATCTTTGTGCCCTTGCTCTGCAATTTTCTTAAAGGGAGAAGAGGTACCTATGTAAATGTTCTTTTCTTTTCCTTCTAAACATGTATCACTTTATATTTCCCCAGTAGGTGATTAGAGAAGCTTCTCTTTATGTATATGTATGTTTATATATACATGTACATACACACACACATATGTGTGTCTATATATACATACATACATACATAGACACACACTTAAATATGTGTATGTATGTATATATACATATAGATATGTATATATATGTATATACATACATACATATAGATATGTATATATATGTATATACATACATACATATATATATATATATATGTATATATATATATACATATATACATATGTATACATATATATACATATACATACACAAACACACACACACACACACACACACATATATATATATAGGGTATGTGCAGGATGATGGTGTGCCAAAAAGTGGCAATGCGAAAAAAAAGAGTTTGAACACGTCTAAAAGCGCTTCAAAATTCGCTCTGATTTTTTTTACCTATTTAGGTACCAAACCTGGAAAGTAAGGCCCAAGCCTTATCAGATATCCGATATGAGATCCGATATCCGATATCGGCGACATAAAAATTAGAGGGAAAGGCACAAAAATTAGAGGGAAAAACAAATTTGTAAGTGATATAACTAATTTGAGTTATGAAATATGTAAAGATATAATATATAATCTATAAATATATAATATAATAACATAACTATTATATATAAAATAATATATAATCTATATATTATATAATAATATAATATTATATATATATATATATATATATATATATATATAACATAATGTAAAGATATAATATATAATCTATTAATATATAATAATATATTATGTTATTATTATTATTATTATCTATAAATATAATATATATTATTATAATATATTATTATTATTTTTACTATATTTTTATTAAATATAATAACGTAATATATTATATATATGTTATTAATACATATGTATTATTATTATTATCACATATAAATTATAATCTATAATATATTATTATTATTATTATCATATGTAAATTATAACATATAATATATTATGTTATTATTATTATAATCTATAAATTATATATATATATATATATGATTGTTATACTATATTATTATTATTTTTACTATATTATTTCTAGTGGAGTCATTTATATGGGTCAAAAGGGCTCACAGGATGACCTATGACCCCTTTCGACACATTCCATGATGACATATGTCCCTAAGGGATCCTAGGACCCCTAGGGACATATTAGAATAGTTTATTTGGGTCGAAAGGGGGTTACAGGATGACCTATGAACACTTTCGACATAATACAAGATGACATTTGTCCCTAGGGCTCCTAGGACCCTTAGGGACATATTAGAATTATTCATATGGGTCGAAGGGGGTCATAGGGTGACCAATGACCACTTTCGACACATTCCATGATGACATATGTCCTTAGGGGTCCTAAGATCCCTAGGGACATATTAGAAACATTCATATGGGTCAAAGGGGATCATAGGGTGACATATGACCCCCTTCGACACATTACACGATGACATATGTCCTCAAGGGTCCTAAAACCCCTAGGGACATATTAGAATCTTTCATATGGTTTGAAGAGGGTCATAGGGTGAACTATGACCCCCTTCGACACATTACATGATGACATATGTCCCTAGGGGTCCTAGGACACCTAGGGACATATTAGAATGCTTCATATGGGTCAAAGGGGATCATAGGTTGACCTATGATCCCTTTTGACCCATTAAATGATGACGTATGTCTCTAGGGGTCCTAGGACCCCTAGGGACATATTGGAATCATTCTTATGAGTCAAAGGGGCTCATAGGGTGACCTATGACCCCCTTCGACCCATTAGATAATGACATATATATTACAATCGTTCTTATGGGTCAAAGGGGGTTATAGGTTGACTTATGACCCTCTTCGACACATTACATGACGACATATGTCCCTAGGAGTCCTAAGACACCTAGGGACATATTAGAATGCTTCATATGAGTCAAACGGTGTCATAGGTTGACCTATGACCCCCTTCGACCCATTAAATGATGACATATATAGCTAGGGGTCCTAGGACCCCTAGGGACATATTACAATCGTTCTTATAGGTCAAAGGGGGTCATAGGTTGACCTATAACCCCCTCTGACCCATTACACGATGAAATATGTCCCTAGGGGTCCTAGGAACCCTAAGGACATATTAGAATGTTTCATATGGGTCAAAGGGGGTCATAGGTTGACCTATGACCCCCTTCGACCCATTAAATGACAACATATATCACTAGGGGTCTTAGGACCCCTAAGGACATATTAGAATCTTTGACCCATTACATGACGACATATGTCCCCAAGGGTCCTAGGATCCCTAGGGACATATTAGAATCATTCATATGGATTAAAGGGGGTCATAGATTGACCTATGACCCCATTCGACCCATTACATGATGACATATGTCCCCAGGGGTCCTAGGATCCCTCGGGACATATTAGAATCATTCATATGGGTCAAAGGGGGTCATAGGTTTACCAATGACCCCCTTTGACCCATTAAATGACTGACATATGTCCCTACCAGTCCTAGGACCCCTAGGGACATATTAGAACTATTCTTATGGATCAACAGGGGTCATAGGTTGACCTATGACCCCCTTCAACCCATTAAATGATGACATTTGTCCCTGGGGGTGCTAGGACCCCTAAGGACATATTATAATCATTCTTATGGGTCAAAGGGGGTCATGGGTTGACCTATAACTCCCTTCGACCCATTACATAATGACATATGTCCCTAGGGGTCCTAAGACCCCTAGGGACATATTAGAATCCTTCTAATTGGTCAAAGGGGGTCATAGGGTGACCTATGACCCCTTTTGACCCATTACCTAACGACATATGTCCATAGGGGTCTTAGGACCGCTAGGGACATATTATAATGCTTCATATGGGTCAAAGCTAGTCATATGTTGACATATGATCCCCTTCAACCCAAAAAATGATGACATATCTCCTTAGGGGTCCTAAGACCCCTACGGACACATTAGAATCATTTTTATGGCTGAAAAGGGGTCATAGGTTAACCTTTGACCGCTTTCAATATATTACATGATGACGTATGTCCCTAGGGGTCCTAGGACCCCTAGGAACATATTAGATTCGTTCATATGGGTCAAAGGGGGTCATAGGTTGACCTATGACCCCCTTTGACCTATTAAATGATGACATATGTCCCTAGGGGTCCTAGTAGCTCTAAGGACATATTAGAATCATTCTTATGAGTCAAAGGGGGTCATAGGTCAACCTATGACCCCCTTTGACCAATTACATGATGAAAAATTTTCCTAGGGGTCCTAAGATGCCTAAGAACGTCTTAGAATTGTTCATGACCCATTACATGATGACATATGTTCCTAGGGGTCCTAGGACCCCTAGGGACATATTAGAATCTTTCATATAGGTCTAAGGGGGTCATAGGTTGACCTATGACCCCCTTCGACCCATTATATGATGACATATGTCCTTAGGGGTCCTAGGACCCATAGGGACATATTAGAATCGTTAATATGAATTGAAGGGAGTCAGAGGTTGACCTATTACCCCCTTTGACCCATTAAATGATGACATATGTTCTTAGGGGTCTATGGACCCCTAAGGACATATTAGAATCGTTCATATGGGTCAAAGGGAGTCATAGGTTGACCTATGACCACCTTCGACACATTACATGATAACATATGTCCCTAGGGGTCCTAAGACCCTTAGGGACATATTAGAATGCTTCATATGGGTTAAACGGGGTTATATGATGACCTATGACCCTCTTTTACCCATTAAATGACAAGATATGTCCCTCGGGGTCCTAGGACCCCTAAGGACATATTAGAATTATTCTTACGGGTCAAAGGGGGTCATAGGGTGACCTATGACCCCCTTCGAACCATTACATGATGAAATATGTCCTTAGGGATCCTAAGACCCCTACGAACATATTAGAATGCTTCATATGGGTGAAAGGGGGTCATAGGTTGACCTATCACCCCCTTCGACCCATTAAATGATGACATATGTCCCTAGGGGTCCTAGGGACATATTAAAATCATTCTTATGGGTCAAAGGGGGTCATAGGTTGACTTATGACCCCCTTCGACTAATTACGTGACAACATATGTCCCTCAGGGTCCTAGGATCCCCAGGGAGATATTAGAATCATTTTTATAGGTCAAAGGGGGTTATAGGGTGACCTATGACCCCCATCAACCCATTAAATGAGGACATATGTCCCTAGGGGTCCTAGGACACCTAGGGACATATTAGAATGCTTCATATGGGTCAAAGGGTGTCATAGGTTGACCTATGACCCCCTTTGACCCATTAAAAGATGACATATATCCCTAGGGGTCCTAGGACCCCTAGGGACATATTAGAATCATTCCTATGGGTCAAATGGGGTCATAGGTTGATCTATGACTCTTTTTGACCTATTACATGATAACATATATCCCTAAGACCCCTAGGGACATATTAGAATCATTCTTATGGGTCAAAGGGGGTTATAGGGTGATGTATGACCCCATTTGACCCATTAAATGATGACATATGTCCCTAGGTGTCCTAGGACTCCTAGGGACATATTAGAATTGTTCTTATGGGTCAAAGGGGGTCATAGGGTGACCTATGACCCGCTTCAATCCATTAAATGATGACATATATCCTTAGGGGTCCTAGGACCTTTAGGGACATTATAATCATTCTTATGGGTCAAAGGGGGTCATAGGTTGACCTATGATCCTCTTCAACCCATTACATGATGACATATGTCCCTAGGGGTCCTAAGACCCCAAGGGACATATTAGAATCATTTTAATAGGTCCAAAGAGGTCATAGGGTGATCTATGACCCCCTTTGACCCATTACGTAATGACATATGTCCATAGGGGTCTTAGGACCCCTAGGGACATATTAGAATGCTTCATATGGGTCAAAGGGGGTCATAAGTTGATCTATGACCTTGTTCGAGCCATTAAATGATGACATATCTTCCTAAGGGCCCTATGACCCTTAAGGACATATTACAATCATTCTTGTGGCTCAAAGGGGGTCATATGTTAACCTATGACACCCTTTGACGTATTACATGATCACATATGTCCTTAGGGGTCCTAGGACCCCTAGGAATATATTAGATTCATTCATATGGGTCAAAGGAGGTCATAGGTTGACCTATGACCCCCTTTGACCCATTATATGATGACATATGTCCTTAGGGGTCCTAGTACCCCCAGGGACATACTAGAATCATTCTTGTGGGTCAAAGGAGGTCATAGATTGACTTATGACCCACTTTGACACATTACATGACGACATATGCCCCTAGGGGTCGTAGGACTCCTATGGACATATTAGAATGCTTCATATGGATCAAAGGGTGTCATAGGTTGACCTATGACCTGCTTCAACCTGTTAAATAATGAAATATATAGCTAGGGGTCCTAGGACCCCTAGGGACATATTATAATCGTTGTTATGGATCAAAGGGGGTCATAGGTTGACCTATAACCCCCTCTGACCCATTACATAATGACATATGTCCCTAGGGGTCCTAAGACCCCTAGGGACATATTAGAATGCTTCATATGGGTCAAAGGGGGTCATAGGTTGATCTATGACCTCTTTTGACCCATTAAATGATGACATATCTCCCTAAAGGTCCTAAGACCCCTAGGGACATATTAGAATCATTCTTATGGCTCAAAGGGGGTCATATGTTAACCTATGACAACCTTCAACTTATTACATGATGACATGTGTTAGGAACATATTAGATTCATTCATATGGCTCAAAGGGAGTTATAGGTTGACCTATGACCCCCTTCGACCCATTATATGACGACAAATGTCCCTAGGGGTCTTAGGGTCCCTAGGGACATATTAGAATCATTCTTATGGGTCAAAGGAGGTCATAGGTTGACTTATGACCCACTTGGACACATTACATGATGACATATATCCCTAGAGGTCCTAGGACACCTAGGGACATTTTAGAATGCTTCATATGGATTAAAGGGTGTCATAGGTTGACCTATGACATATATAGCTAGGGGTCCTAGCACCCTTAGGGACATATTACAATCATTCTTATGGGTCAAAGGGTGTCATAGGTTGACTTATAACCCCCTCTGACCCATTACATGACAACATATGTCCCTAGGGGTCCTAGGACCCCTAGGGACATATTAGAATGCTTCATATGCATCAAAGGAGGTCATAGGTTGACCTATGACCCCCTTTGACCCATTAAATGATAACATATATCCCTAGGGGTCCTAGGACCCTTAGGGACATATTAGAATCTTTGACCCATTAGATGATGACATATGTCCCCAAGGGTTCTAGGATCCCTCGGGACATATTAAAATAATTCATATGGGTTAAAAGGGGTCATAGGTTGACCTATAACTCCGTTCTACCCATTACATGATGATATGTCCCTAGGGACATATTAGAATTGTATATATGGGTCAAAGGGGGTCCTAGGAACTTATTAGAATCATTCTTATGAGTCAAAGTGGGTCATAGTTTGACCTATGACCCCTTTGGACACATTACATGATGACATATGTCCCTAGGGGTCCTAGAACCCCTAGGGACATATTAGAATAGTGTCAAAGGGGCTAATAGGGTGAACTATGACCCCCTTCGATCCATTACATAATGACATATGTCCTAGCAATATATTAGAATCGTTCTTATGGGTGTAAGGGGGTCATAAGTTGACTTATGAATCACTTCGACACATTACATGATGACATATGTCCCTAGAAGTCCTAAGAGCCTTAGGGACATATTAAAATGCTTTATATGGGTCAAAAGTTGTCATAGGTTGACCTATGACTCCCTTCAACCCATTGAATGATGACATATGTACATAGCGGTCCTAGGATCCCTAGGGACAACAAAATTATTCTTATGGGTCAAAGGGGGTCATAGGTTGTCCTATGACCCCCTTTGACCCTTTAAATGATGACATATGTCTCTAGCCGTCCTAGGACCCCTAGAGACATATTAGAATCATTCTTATTGGTTCAAGAGGCTCATAGGTTGAACTCTGACCCCTATGACCCCCTTCGACAGATTACATGATGACATATGTCCCTAGGTGTCCTAGGACCCTTAGGGACATATTAGAATTGTTCATATGGGTTAAATGGGGTCATAGTTTGACCTATGACCCCCTTTGACCCATTACATGACGACATATGTCCTTAGGAGTCTTAGGATCTCTGGGGACATATTAGAATCATTCATATAGGTCAAAGTAGCTCATAAGTTGATTTATGACCCCCTTCGACCCATAAGAATGATTCTAATATCTACCTTGGGGTCCTAGGACCCCTAAGAACATATGTCATCATTTAATAGGTCGAAAGGGATCATAGGTACCCCTATGGGTCCCTTTGACCTATAAGAACGATTCTAGTATGTCCCTAGCGTTCTTAAGACCCCTTAGGGACATATGTCGTCATGTAATGGGTCGAAGGGGGTGATAGGTCAACCTATGACCCCCTTAGACCAATAAGAATGATTCTTATATGTCCCTAGGGGTCTTAGAAACCCTAGGGACATATGTCATCATGTAATTGATTGAAGGGGGTGATAGGTCAACCTATGACCCCTTTTGACCCATATGAACGATTTTAATATGTCCCTTGGGGTCCTAGGACCCCTAGCTATATATGTCATCATTTAAGAGGTCGAAGGGGGTCATAGGTCAACCTATGACACCCTTTGACCCATATGAAGCATTCTAATATGTCCCTAGGTGTCCTAAGACCCCTAGGGACATATGTCATCATGTAATGTGTCAAAGAGGGTCATAAGTCATCCTATGACCCCCTTTGACCCATAAGAATGATTCTAATATGTCCCTAGGGGTCCTAGGACCCATAGGGACATATGTCATCATCTAATGGGTCAAAGGGGGTCATAGGTCACCCTATGAGCCCCTTTGACCCATAAGAATGATTCTAATATGTCCCTAGGGGTCCTAAGACCCCTAGGGACATATGTGGTCATGTAATTGGTCAAAGGGGGTCATAGGTCAACCTATGACCCCCTTTGACCCATAAGAACAATTCTAATATGCTCTTAGGGGTCCTAGGACCCCTAGGAACATATGTCATCATTTAATAGGTCGAAGGGGATCATAGGTCAACCTATGACCCCCTTTGATCCATAAGGGTGATTGCATATGTCCCTAGGTGTCCTAGGACCCCTAGGTACATATGTCATCATTTAATGGGTTGAAGGGCGTCATAGGTAAAGCTATGACACCATTTGATCCATATGATACATTCTTATATGTTTCTAGGGGTGCTAGGAACCCTAGAGACATATGTCATCATGTAATGTGTCGAAGTGGTTCAATTATCAACTTATGACCCCCTTTGACCCATAAGAACGATTCTAATATGTCCCTAGGGTTTTGAAGACTCTTAGGGACATGTCATCATGTAATATGTCGAAGCGGGTCATAGGTCAACTTATGACCACCTTTGATCCATAAGAATGATTCTAATATGTCCCTAGGGGTCTTAGGACCTCTAGGGACATATGTGATTATGTAATGGGTTGAAGGGGATCATAAGTCAACATATGACCCCCTTTGACTCATATGAATGATTCTAATATGTCCCTAGGGGTGCTATGACCCCTAGGGACATATGTCATCATGTAATGGGTTGAAGGGGGTCATAGGTCAACCTATGATGCCCTTTGACCCATATGAATGATTCTAATATGTCCTTAGGGGTCCTAGGACCCCTAGTGACCTATGTCATCATTTAATGGGTCGAAGGGGGTCATAGGTCAACCTATGAACCCTTTTGACCCATAAGAATGATTCTAATATGTCTCTAGGGGTCCTAGGACCCCTTTGGACATATTTTGTCATGTAATGTGTCGAAGGGGGTCATAGGTTAACCTATCACCCCCTTTGACCCATAAGAAGCATTCTAAAATGTCCCTAAGGGGTCGTATGACTCCTAGGGACATATTTCATCATGTAATGGGTCAAAGGGGGTCATAGGTCAACCTATGACCCCCTTATACCTATAATAACTATTCTAATATGTCCCTAAGGTTTCGAGGACACTTAAAGACATATGTCATCATGTAATGGGTTGAAGCGGGTCATAGGTCAACCTATGACCACCTTTGACCCATAAGAATGATTTTAATATTTCATCATGTAATACATCGAAGGGGTTCATAGGTCAACCTATGACCCCCTTTTTCCCATAAGAGTTATTCTCATATGTCCCTAGGGGTCATAGGACCCCTAGGGATAAATGTTGTCATTTAATGGGTCAAAGGGGATCATAGGTCAACCGATGACCCCCCTCGACCCATATGAATGATTCTAATATGTCCCTACGGGTCCTTGGACCCATAGGGACATATTTCATCATGTAATGTGTCGAAAGGAGTTGTAGATCAACCTATGACACCTTTTGACCCATAAGAACGATTCTCATATGTCCCTAGGGGTCCTAGGGACATATGTCATCATGTAATGGGTCAAAGGGGGTCATAGGTCAACTTATGACTCCCTTTGACCCATATGAACAATTATAATATGTCCCTAGGGGTCTTAGGACCTCGAGGGACATATGTCATCATTTAATGGGTCGAAGTGACCTATGACCTCTTTTGAGCCAAATGAACAATTCTAATATGTCCCTAGGGTTCCTAGGAGCCCTAGTGACATATGTCATCATTTAATGAGTCGAATGGGGTCATAGGTCAACCTATGACCCCCTTTTACCCATATGAACAATTCTAATATGTCTCTAGGTGTCCTATGACCCGTATTGACATATGTCATCATGTAATGGGTCAAAGGGGTTCATAGGTTGACCTATGACTCCATTTGACTCATAAGAATGATTCTAATATGTCCCTAGGGGTCCTAGGACCCCTAGGGACATATGTCGTCATGTAATTGGTTGAAAGGTGTCATAGGTCACCCTATTACCCCTTTTGATCCATAAGAACGATTCTAATATGTCCCTAGGGGTCTTAGGACCCCTAGGGACATATGTCATCATGTAAAAGGTCAAAGGGGGTCATAGGTCAACCTATGACTCCCTTTGACCCATAAGAACAATTCTAATATGTCCCTAGGGTTCCTAGGACCCCTTTGGACATATGTCGTTATATAATTTGTTGAAGGGGGTCATAGGGCAAGCTATGACCCCCTTTGACCCAAAAGAAGCATTCTAATATGTCCCTAGGGGTCCTAGTACCCCTAGGGACATATGTCATCATGTAATGGGTCAAATGGGGTCATAAGTTTGACCCATATGAATAATTCTAATATGTCCCTTAGTGTCCTATGACCTGTAGGGACATATGTCATCATGTAATGGGTCAAAGGGGGTCATAGGTTGACCTATGACCTCGTTTGACTCATAAGAATGATTTTAATATGTCCCTAGGGGTCCTAAGACCCCTAGGGACATATGCCGTCATGTAATGGGTTGAAGGGTATCATAGGTCACCCTATGACCACCTTTGACCCATAAGAACGATTCTAATATTTCTCTAGGGGTCCTAGGATCCCTAGGGACATATGTCATCATATAATGCATTGAAGGAGGTCATAGGTCAACCTATGATCCCCTTTGACCCATAAGAACGATTCTCATATGTCCCTAGGGGTCGTAGGGACATATATTGTCATGTAATGGGTCAAAGGGGGTCATAGGTCAACCTATGACCACCTTTGACCCATATGAACAATTCTAATATGTCCCTAGTGGTCTTAGGACCCCTAGGGACATATGTTATCATTTAATGGGTCGAAGGGGATAATAGGTCAACCTATGACCCCCTTCGACCCATATGAACGATTCTAATATGTCCCTAGGGGACCTAGGACTCCTAGGGACATATGTCGTCATGTAATGTGTCGAAGGGGGTCATAGGTCAACCTATAACCCTGTTTGACCCATAACAATGATTCTCATATGTCCCTAAGGGTCCTCAGGACACATGTCATCATGTAATAGGTCAAAGGGGGTCATAGGTCAACCTATGACCCCCTTTGACCCATATGAACAATTCTAATATTTCTCTAGGTGTCCTAGGACACCTAAGGACATATGTCGTCATTTAATGGGTCGATGACCTATGACCCCCTTTGATCCATATGAACAATTCTAATATGTCCCTAGGGGTCGTAAGACTAGGACCCCTAAGGACATATTTCATCATTTAATGGGTCAAAGGAGTTCATAGGTCAACCTATGATCTCCTTTGATCCATATGAACAATTCAAATATGTCTCTATGGGTCCTAGGACCCTTAGAGACATTTATCATTGTTTAATGGGTTGAAGGGGGTCCTAGGTCACTCTATGACCCCTTTTGACCCATATGAACGATTCTAATATGTCCCTAAGGGTCCCAGGACCCCTAGGGACAAATGTCTTCATGTAATGGGTCGAAGGGTGTCATAGGTCAACCTATGACCTCCTTTGACCCATATGAACGATTCTAATATGTCCCTAAGGGTCCCAAGATCCTTAGGGACATATGTTGTCATGTAATATGTCGAATGAGGTCATAGGTCAACCTATGACCCCCTTTGACCCATAATAATGATTCTAATATGTCCCTACGAGTCCTAGGACCTCTAGGGACATATGTCATTATGTAATGGGTCGAAGGGGATCATAAGTCAACCTATGAGCCCCTTCGACCTATGTGAATGATTCTAATATGTCCCTAGGGATGCTGGGACCCCTAAAGACATATGTCATCATGTAATGGGTCAAAGGGGGTTATAGGTCAATCTATGACGCCCTTTGACCCATACGAATGATTCTAATATGTCCCTAGGGGTCTTAAGACCCTTAGGGACATATGTCATCATTTAATGGGTCGAAGAGGGTCATAGGTTAACCTATGACCCCCTTTGACCCATAAGAACGATTCTAATATGTCTCTATGGGTCCTAGACCCTTAGGGACATATGTCATCATTTAATGGGTTGAATGACCTATGACCCCCTTTGATCCATAAGAACGATTCTAATATGTCCTTAGGGGTCCTAGGACCCCTAAAGACATATGTTGTTATGTAATGACTCATATATATTGATAATATACATATATATTAATAACATACATATTAATATAATAATAATAATAATTATATA